>CM037855.1:176812454-176871957 GCA_021234595.1 Delia radicum | reverse complement strand
AAAGCCTGATTCAATACCTTTCCGATCGCTTTAGTAGTTTTTTTTTAAAACAACTTTCAATGAGGTCCCTTATGAAGAATTCTTCAATTTTTGTCACATGACAGTGGTGCACACTAGGTTGTCCCAAAAAAAATAAAAATTTGGATTTTCTCGGAAGATCTTTCCTAATTTGGATTACTCATAAGGTTAAGTATTTTTGAGAATTTTATCAGATTTTTCGGAAGTGGTTTAGAGGTCGCGCAAACCGATTTTGTACCAAAAATCGAGGCTTTTGGGCTTTTATTGAATTATTCTTGAAAATTGCTAAAAAATCGGTAATTTTTCGGCTTCTGAGTAAATATTCTTAAAGAAAATTTTCCGATCTTTAATTTTATGTGCATAAGTAATAAGTTTCGTCAGGGATTTTGCACATTTTAATTACATTATATAACAGTTTTTGTAAATTTTCAACAAATATGAAAAAGAATGCTTTATAACTTTCAAAATTTGTATGAAGACTAAAAAACTAATGATGCAGTTTAAAAGATTATGAAGTTTTAAATAAATTAGCGGAAAAAATATATAATTTTCTTTTACCGTTCTCGAGTTATACCCTTTTAAAGCTTTGCACCCCATTGTATGAAATTTTTAGTACTATAAGATTTGGGCATCCGATTTGTTGTAAACTTTAGATTATGAGATTTGAAAATTTATTTATTGTATGTCAAAGCTTAGTTTTAAGTGTTGTCAAGTTGTGGACAGCAAAAAAGTAGCCAAAAAGCCGTTATCACTAGGTGGCACTGATATGGCTCGAACTAAATTTCATGATTTATTGGATTTGGGGGAACTACAACCCTATTTTTGGCAGATAGTCTATTGGTTTAGAGGATAACAAGTCACAATACAATTAAAATTTTTGTAAACTAATAAGTGGATGACGCTTGATTGAGATTGAGATAAATTTTATGGCTTGAGATAAAAGCTTTTATGCTAGAGCCCTCTTCCGGTAATTAGCAGCTGGAGAATATGCAACCAAGGGAAGATTATAATGAAATGCTGCAACTGAGCCATTAGCCGAGCTCGCTGGATGATGAAAATTATATACTCTCTAAAAATATGTATTTTTCGAAACCAGCTACAACCTTTCATTCAAAATTCAAAATTGATGCCTTGCTGAAGTTTACCTCATTTATTTTAAGAGTATATATTAAAAATTGGTACCTATGCCAGTGTCGCCGATACGCTCCTCTCAATGGCCTTAGACTTTTGAAACAATTGTATGATTACAAACGCTTTAATGAAAAAGTTGCATGCGAGACTCTGAAAGCCTTTCTGGGTCATCAGTGGTACCTTTCCGAGAAGTTGGCTGCCTTATCGTTTTTTGATGAACGTATAGATAGCAAAACTTTGCGTTTAATGCTTAGAAACCTACATGAACCAAGTAATAACAACGAATTAGTGAAAGGAAATTTAACAGAAGACATGATTGAAAATAAACACATCAGTGTTTTATTACAAAAGCCAGCCTAACTTTTTTTGAAGCTTGCAACATTTACTGATTTTCTACAAACGGATCCAGAAAAATGGGAAAACAACAAATCATTTCAGGAAGCAAAACACAAAGTTCAACAATTACAAGTTGTAAATGATTGTCGCAGAACGTGGTGTGGCCTTGGCTAATAGTTATATCAATATCACAACTTCTGAAACAGACTTTCAGAGTTTACTGCAGGGGGTAGAGCAGCATCGCAAGAACACTAATAAATGATTTATAACAAATCTATTTTTCTTTGTTTTTAATATAATTGTAATGTATGAGTGGTAAGTAACTATTATTTTATTTGTAAAAATATTTTCTAAATCCAATTATTTAAAGCTTAAACCAATGCAAACCTAGTTCACACCTTATAGTATTATACATTTCATACAATGTGTACAAAGCTTTAAAAGGGTATAACTCGAGAACGGTGAGAGAAAATTCATTTTTTTTTTCAGCTAATTAATTTAAAACTAATAATCTATTAAACTGCATCATTCGTTTTTTTAGTCTTTATACGAATTTTAAAAGTTATAAAGCATTATTTTCCATATTTGTTGAAAATTTACGAAAAACCGTTATTAAATTGTCAAAATGTGCAAAATCATTGCCGAAACTTATTATTTTATGCACATAAAATTAAAGATCGGAAAATTTTCTTTAAGAATATTGACTCAGAAGCTGAAGAAATACCGAGTTTTTAACAATTTTCAAGCAAAATTCAAAAAAAAGCCCAAAAAGCTAGATTTTTGGTAAAAAATCGATTTGCGCGACCTCTAAACCACCTCCGAAAAATCTGAAAAAATTCTCAAAAATTCTTAGCCTTATGAGTATTCAAATTAAGAATGATCCTCAAAATTTTTTTTTTGAATGGGACACCCTAGTGCACACCACCACTAAACCAGTCACTATAGAGCAATTCCATATGACATGTGACAAATTGAAGAATTCTTCATAAGGACCTCATGAAAGTTGTTTTAAAAAAAATCAGGCTTTAATTGAAAAATAAAATTTTCCTAATTTTTCTTGTTAAATAATTAAAAATAATTCAATTATAAAAAATATAAAAACAATGAGAACAAGGTGGTCTCTTAAATGCTCTTCTCCTGTCCAAACAAGGAGTCGGGGCCCATTTTTTTATTGCTGATTCTTAAAGCAAAAAATTATGAGGAATCCAAAAAAAATAAAATTAGCCGGAAAATTTAGGAGCTTCTGTGGAAAATCGGAAAATTTAATTTTCATGGGAAAATTTAATTTTCATGGGAAAAAAGGTAAATTTCTGAGAAAAAATTAGGAAAATTTATTTTTCAATTAAAGCCTGATTCAATACCTTTCCAACGAGCTATCACTCGTTGCGATCGCTTTAGTAGTTTTTTTTTTAAACAACTTTCAATGAGGTCCCTTATGAAGAATTCTTCAATTTTGTCACATGACAGTGGTGCACACCACCACTAAACCAGTCACTATAAAAAAAAAAAAAAATGTAGGTACATTATTTTTTGCTGGGCAATCGATTGAGACTATTTATTTAAAATCGGAGAGGGGTCGTCCAAAAATTTGCCAATTTTGATCGTTTTCATATGGAATTGCTCTATATACGTAAATTTTTTAATAAAATACTTTTAAAAAATAATCATTAAAAACAATAAATCTTGGTGTGGGTTGGTATTTTGGGACATAAAAAGTTATGACAGGTCAAATAAATGTTACTTGATGTCTTAAAAATATAAGATTTCAAAGGATTCGACATCTGATTTGAAAAACAAGTTCTGCTCTTGGGGTTTTTTTTCCTCCGTAGAACGCGTCAGGCGGCTTCGCGAAATAAAGTTTTTTCTGCATGCGACACAAAAAACGTTATGTCTTGACATTTAAAAAAAAAAATTATGATTTTGGGCAATAACTTCTTTTTTTACCGTCATAGCGCCCCAAAAAAACAGTTTTTTTTCAAAATAAAATGCCATAGTACCCAAAAAAAGTTTTGGATTTTCTGTCATTGATTTGGTCGTTATAACATATTAACATCCACAATTTTGGGGGATATGCGGACATTTGGGCAATATGTCATTTTGGTTTTTGGGCAATACGACTTTGGGGAATATAACGGTACGCCCCACAGTAAGACAGCCCTATAGTAACCGCGGCAAAAAATGGTTTTTGGCGTGTCGTCCAATTGGATGAAATTTTCACAGTATATTAGCAGATATATGAGTAACAATTCCCTGAAATTTCAGCCTCATAACTTCATTACTTTTTGGTCTAGAGCAAGTCAAAAATGAGGTATGGCAACGCGCTTGAAATATGTTAGTTCAATATGTAATATTCAAAAGCTTATTAATAAAAAATACATAATAAATATAACTTTAAAGTATTTTTTTAATTAATTTAGTTGTTGTAGAATGAGCAGATGAAAAAATAAATTTAAAAAAAAAACAAAAAAAATTTCTTAACAACAGAATTGTGGTGTAAAAATTGAACATTTTGCATTTTCAATGGACTAGGAAATATAGAGCAGCCCCTCGCCCTAGGTGCAGACTTACATCAAATGAAAGATTGAAGTCTCAGCTTTCATTTAAAGTAAAGGACATATAGCAAAAGTTTGCAAAACTACTTTAAACATACTAAAAACTACAAAAAATATTGCATGGACACTGCAAAATTGTATGTAGAGCTTTATGGCTGGTATTACATGATATTACATATCACTGTGCATAAAGTTCTCATTCACGGCAGCAAAATGATATCTGAGGCTATATTGCCAATAGGTTTGTTTGCAATTTTTATTTTTGAAAGTATTTTTTTAAATTTTATTTAATATTAACTTTTTTTTTTTTTTGCTACAGGAATGTTATCCGAAGAAGCGCAAGAAGCAATGAATAAGGAGTATAGAAACTGTGGGCTATTCCATTCTCGTAAAAATTCACGTATTTCTACGAATGAAGATGTAATGCACTATTTGCAAATATCATCAGATCCGTATACTAATTCATTTAGAATGAGAATGAAATTGAAAAAATTAGAATACCATGATGATATTAAAAAATTATTAATAGAATGAAAAAAAAAATTGTTCTTTTTTATTGCATTTTAATGGGAGGTGGGCGTAATAGTGGGCGTGTTATTGTAATTTTTGCATGAAACATTTTAAATGATATAAATTACAGTAATATCAAATTTGAAGGTTGTACCTAAAATATTTCAGAAAATATGGCACTTTTTATGTTGAGGTTGTATGGGGGTGGGGGTAAAAGTGGGCCAAAGTTCAAAATTTTTTCCGATAATGTTTGTAACAATATAACATTCAAGTATACCAAAATTGAAAGTTATACCGAAAGTATTAAGGACAATACGGCATTTTACAAATTTCGATTGTATGGGAGGTGGGCAAATTTTCTTAATTTTTTTTTTAAAAACTGGAATTGTCTCAAAAATAACCTGTGCAAAATTTCAGAGCTCTACAATGACTCCTTGTATTTAATGCCGGCGTTGTCTCACTGTGCGCCCTTACTTCATTTGTGTTGCATGGACTATTTTTGGGAGTTATTTCATTTTTATTCTTTGGAAATTATTTCATGATGAAATAACAACCAAAACCTAGGATTTGTTTCATTTTTGTTTTGGAAATTATTTCATTTTTTTTTTTGAATTTATTTCACTTTTTCGAGACGGGACTTATTTCATTTTTTTAGAATTTATTGCATTGGGAGCTTTTGCACTGGGACTTTTTGTACTTGGGACTTATTGCATAGAGCCTATTAAAATATAGTTTTAAAATGCCGGAAAAAAATAACTGTTGAAAACGGTAGTTTTTACCAATTTTTTACAGTTGTTTCAAAATTGTTGTATTATACAGGTTGTTAACCATGTTGTAGTAAAACTGAAATTTGTATTTTTGGTTTAAATTGAGAACTGTATGAGTAACGAAAAACCTATTTCAACCAAACTTTTATTTGAAATATTTTTTTATGAAAAATTAATAAAAAAGTAATGTTTTTTTGAAAGTCTGAATTGGCTAATTGTAACAATTGCAACCAAAACTTATTTAACGAATTGTAAAAGAAATAGTATTCTAAGGTTTTTTTTATAAAATAAAACTCAGTATAGGTATTTTTTTTTTTTTTAATTTTTAAGGTAATTTTTTATATTTAATTATTACATTATACAATACATTCAAAGAGTTGGAACTTTTTTAAAAAAAAAAAAGAATATCGAACGTAATACGTTCATTATTTTGTTTATAAACTAAAAAAAAATTAAGACCATAATATCATAATATAATGGAATACTATATTATAAGAGTTTTTGTGTGTTTAAAGTTAAAAAAAAATTATATTTTTTTTAAATAAATTCATTATCATTATTATCATATACTCAAAATTAAAAAAAAAATAAAATAAAATAAAAAAATTTTAAACAAAACCAAAAAAAAATAAAAAATAGATTTTAAAAAACTTAAGTAAAACAAGTAATATAACGATGATGCAAGTCTAAATCGAATCAATTATTCTTTAAATCACATGTGAGGACCACTTCTTGTCAAGAGTTACTCAAAGTGCGTTTGTGTGTGTGTTGGTTGAATTATTTGTGGGTAGGAATCAATCAAGGGAGGCATCTTGGTAAGAAGGTACTTTTTCACACTAATAATGATAAGCTTTTGTTGGTTTTTTTTACTTTTTTTTCGTTAAGTCTTAGGTTTATGTTTTTTCGTTTTGTTTGTGAATGATATATATTGATTTTAATACACATTTGAAATAAAATTTAAACAAAAAAAACTTATTTCATTATGAAATTATTATATATTAATTAATAATAAAACGGAAGTAAAAAAATAATTTAAAATTACACAGAAATTCATTCTTCATCACATTGAGACCCATTTTTTAAAAAGTTTAACGCTTAGGGCGTTATTTTAGTTAATTGTTTTTATAATAATTAATGTATTTCTTAAGAGTTTGGAATTTATTGGGGGTTTTGTTTTTTTTTTCTAAGCAAACTTTTGAATGTTAAAACAGAGCGATTAATGTTATATATTAATTATATGACGAATTTTCGGACAGTATTTAGCATTTTAGAAGTTTTTGTTAATCAACCGAATGCAGTATTCAAGACATTTATAGTTTTATTTAGTTTTTATTATTTAAACTTTAATTTAAAATTACACCTAAATATTAATTTAGATTTAGAACTGTTTAATTTTAAATAAGTTTCAGTTGGAAATTCCCTCAAAATGTCATTGTGGCAACTCAGGGAATTTACTAAACAACTTTAAAGATGTATTTAGGACAATATTTATAATTTATAGAGAAACCAACAAGAACAAAATTTTTGTAAAACAATATTATAAACTCTTAAAAAAGAACGAAAAATTGTAAAATTTTTATTCAATTTCAATTCGTACATTGCTTGAAAAGTCGACTTTCAGACAAAGAATGGTGCAATCGAGGGGTTGTGTTTTTTTTTTTAATTTAAATTTAAGCTTTTTTCACGAGTAACTTTAAAGTTTCAACTTCAAAATAAAAAAAAAAAAAAACCTAAAAAAACCGCCTGTTTGAAAAAAAGCTGAAATATGCTTTAGTTTCAAAAAATAATATTAAGCGATTTAGATATTGCAAACCATCCATTTACGATTTGGCATCATTTGCATAAAGTGCTTTGCCAGTGCTTGTTTTACAAAACTACAGACTGTATATTAAAAAATACTACTGGCAAAGAATTGGCTTTCAGTGCTTTACAAACATTTGTCAAAAGTGCTTTGACGAGAGCTTTTTCGGCATTTATTTTAGTTATGAATTTGACACTATTTTTAACATTGAGCTCTCTTCTATTTAAATTGTAATTTTTTATTATAAAAATAAAATATAAATTGCAATCGAAATTTTTGTGTGAAATTAAAGAAATTTTAAAAAAGAATCAAAATGTTCCACAGTAAATGGATTTGGATTTATTTAAATCAATGTCTATTGAAATGCACATAAAATCACTTAAAATTCAGAATAAATGAATTGAAACTTACGAAAAATTAAGCAAAAAAAGGGGTGAATTATATAAATATGTATATAAATGAGAAAAGAAATGTTTATCAGATTTGGAATAAGCGTAATAAGCCTATATTAAAATAGATCTGTTTCAAAGCGTGTTTTTTTCGTGCACGAAATTGTCTCTTAGCTGTTTTTTTATCGTACAAAAAACATTGAGGAATTATTTTATATCAGTGGTATAGTCCCAAGTATGTGAAATCCAAATAAAATTATACCAATCTTATATATTGAATGTGTGAAATTTCATCTAGTTGTCAAAACGGGTTTCCGAATTATTCGATAAACCGTTTTTTTTTTTTAATTTTTTATGGTTTTTGAAAATGTGCGGTTTTCTTCGAGTTACACCGGTTTTTTTCGTCAAAAACTATTCATTATTTTCAAATATTTTTCAAGGCTAAAAATTTTAGAAAATTAAGCATTTTTGAGAATAATTTACGAGGGTTCTTTCAATTTTAAGTTGTAGCATATATATAAAATCCTAAAAGACAAATTTGCTTTCTTTCTTCCTTGTAAGATTTTTTATGCTTTTCCAATTGTGCTGAATTAGATTTTTCGGATTTTACGATTTTGAGCTTTGAAAACTTTTTATTAAGATTTTTTAGCTTTTAATTGCATTTTTACAATTCTCTTCTATTACCACATTTCCACATTAAATCCCTTTATTACCTTTTTACTCGCTTTTTTGTTAATTTAAATGAGTTTGATTTTTAGCTTTTCTTGATTTAGCTCTCTCAATGAAATTCACGACAATTTTTTAAATTCGCTCTTTTATGCCGAAAAATCGTAAAAGCTTTTAGATGAGATCTGTTTAGTTTTAAAAATCAATATTTGTTTGTAGTGTCCGACCGAACAGTTCGGCCAAAAAACTATATTCTGTCGGTTTTTTGATATCTAGAGGCAATGATGACAAATTTTGGTATTGGAAACATGTTTGTTGAGCCGATTTAATTCGATTTTGTGTATAAAATTTAAGAGAAAAGCCGAAGTTAAGCTATAAAGTTAAAAGTTCGGCCGCCGAATTTTCTGAGGCCGAACAGTGAATTCACTGCTTAACTACAGACTTTTCTTCAAAGTTGACACTCAAAATAGCATCTAATCAGCCCAATAAACATTTTTCCATCTGCCAAATTTGTCCATAATGCTTTAAATACCGAATACATACCAAATGCATTTTCTGGCGGAACTGTTCGGTCGTACACTATTTATTTGTTTTTTATTAATTTTTTTTAAATTTGCACAAAAATTTCGTGTATCAGAAATACAAAGCGACTTAAAAACCAGAATAACCGGTTATTTGAACCGGGTTTTAACTGATAATACCGAAACCCGGTTTTTAAAAATTTCGGATTTTTTAAGTATTCGAAAACCGGTGTTTTCAAATAGGTAAAAATTTTAAAAGTCTTCACTAGGACAAGGAATTTTATGCAAATGCATGTTTGTTATCAGTAGCCCAACATTGATTTTGACCAAATAATTTTCAGAATCAAAGAATTTACAACAAAATGGCATCGATTTGTTGTTACATATTTTGTTATAAATGAATATTTTATGCTATATTTTGTCATTTTTTGTTTCATATTTTGCATATTTTGAATTAAATTGCATATTTGTAAGAACTAAAATTCAGTTTCAATTGAAAATAAAACAAAGGCAATTTTTTTAACCCTAAACATAGCATATGGTTTTTATTTGTTAGACATTTATATGGGATTTCATTTTTTCAGCAACAATATCGAGTAATAAATCGATTTTTAAAAATCCAAAAATTGTATGTGCATGTTTTTTGATTTTAAATGCATATCTTTGGATTTTTAGTGCATATTTCGATTTAAATGCATATTTTAAGCGCATATTTTGAATTTTTTACTTTTTTAATTTATATTTTTTTAAGCGCCTATTTGCTTTTTTTAGTTGCTTGAAATTCCTTGCCCTAGTCTGTACAATTAAACAAATTTTCAAATGATTACTTTTGTGTTAAAATGTTTTATATTAAATTTAAGATTATATTTTTTTTTTTAACAATTTCACAATAATTTTAAATTGTGAAAAAAAAACATTTTATTAAAATAAAGCTTGATATTTTTTTTACAATTTACATTTAATGAAAACGAAAAAAATCGTGACAAAGCTGAAGAGATGAGTTAAAATTTTGAAAATAAAGGATGGTAAAAGTTTGATATTCGAAATTATGGACTATTAACACAGCCATTACAAAATTATGAATTATCTTATATTTCAAACAAATAGTTTTGTCTTTAATATCGTGCTTTCAAAATTAAACGAAGGGTAATTTAATATGTTTTCTATTAAAAATAAATTAAAATAAATTTTCTATTAAAAACAAATTAAATTACCCTAAAAGAAAAAAACATGCCCCAAAATTAGTGAGAAATGGGCCCAAAATATATCAATAAAATTATAATTTTTAATATGAAAGTCGTTCATCCAAAAGAACATTCATTTCTGATGCAAAAATTACTCAGAAAAGATATTAAAAAAATCAATCTTTTTTTTTTGGAACCTTTTTTGAATTATTCACAAGATATTCAAAATTTATTACATTTCTGAGTCAATTCTGAACCATTTTTTTGGATTTCATAATTTTTTTTTTTTTTTTTAATTTTTGTATCTTTGGAAGGTTCATAATTTCGTCTAAGACCGAGTTTTTGGGATGTAGATTATTTTTAAACTTAGATTAACAAAGTTTGTAAGTGGAATACTGCTTCTGAAATGTGGTTTATTTTGTTTACAAAAAAAGGGAGAGCACAATTTTAAACAAAGTGGTTCCTACAATTTTTCGTTAATAAATTTGGAAATGGCATACAAAATTTGTTGCCGGCTTAACTAAACCGAGTTTAACTAATCTTTTGATGTCAGTTAAACTCGGCCAAATAATTATGTAATTTTGACAATAAAATTTTGAAATTACATAAATATTTGTTTTATTTGATTCATTTTTGACTCTTAGGCCGAGTTTTTAGGATGTTGATTATCGTTAAACTTAGATTAACAAAGTTTTTAAATGGAATACTAATTGTAAAATGTGGTTTATTTCGCTTTATCATGATAAAGACCAATATTTTAAACAAGATAAAGTGGTTTCTACAAATTTTTGTAGATAAAATGGCGGTTTAACTAAGTCAAGTTTAACTGACATCCCAAAAACTCGGCATTAGACCTGCTAACTTATCTCAAATTAAACTAAGTTAAAGGCTTAACCATAGCTATGAATATCAAATTTATATGAAAATATCTATGGTTTAAGTTAAACTCTGGTTATTTTTAGAAAAGTTACCAGCCCTTAGAATAAGAACCCTCTAAAAAAAGAGTCTATAAAATTTGCTGGCTGTGTACCCCAAATTAAAATATATTTTGAAATTCGCTCTGATTTCAACATTAAAAGTTTGATTTATATTTGTATTTCTTCCTCCTCCCACACTAACAAAATAAACTCCAATAGCTCTTAAAAACAAAAGAATAACTCACACAATTGATGAAAACCTTTTAGGTTTCATTAAAATTCATGGCTTCATCAAATATATCCACCATGGCCTCCATACGTTCTGAATGCTCAAAACGGGCAAAACGACGCTGACGTCGCATCAGCCGGCGATTGGGCTTTATACGACCTATACGAAAGCAGCGGGTATCCTCTTCTTCTGTATCATATTCCGGCGCCGATACCGAATCTTCTTCGTCGGGTTCCCGAAAGAACTCTTTGAGGTTATGGCGAATCTTGAAGTTTTTCGTAGTGCAGGAATCATATTTACGTATAGTGCGCGATGTTGATGAAACTCCACGCTCTGGCTGGAATTTAGTTTTTGAAGAGGACGATGATGATGATGTACCATTGGTAGCCGTAATGGTAACAGCATTGAAAAGTTCAGCTAATTCAGCATCAGTACGTTGCTGTTCTTTCAATTTCTTTTTGTACTTGGGTGCATAATCCAGAATGTAAAGAAGACTATTTAAACGTTGATGATCGACAGCATCTGCATTGACAGCAACACTGCCGCATCCCGAAGAATTTGGTAATGAAGATGAAAGGCTAGTATTGGTGGGTGTCAGAGAAGTGGGTGTCGAGGGTGGAGCGGGAGGTAAACCTCCACTGCTACTACTGCAACTATTACCACCCAGTGGCCCACCATTTGCACATATTGCTAGTGCATTATGACCTGCTCCACTACCGGCACCTCCTCCGCTACCACCATGTGATACAGTATATCGGCGGCGGGGTCGTCTCTGTTTTACAACTTTCCAAGAATATATAGACTGAGGATCATTGCCCATCAATTCCAATTCTAATTCGGTGTGCAATGGCGGCGTAGAGCATAATTCTACATCAAATTCCTCATCTGATTTGGCCATTTCGATTGTCTTTTTTGTAGATATTTTTTGTTTTTCACACACATTTTAAAGTAAACAGCCAGCCATTGATGCAGGGAAAGAAAAAAAAACAGCACCACAACACAAGAAATACACAAGAGAGAGAATAGGCAAAAAAAGAAAATTAACAAAAAATTATACACACAGTTTTATTTTTTTTTTTTTTTTTTCGTTTCCAAATATTTTTCCATTCTAATATTTTAAAATTTACTTTAAAAGTGGTCGTCATAACTCACCTGGAAGAGATATTCAGCTTCCGAATATTTTTGATCCGTCAACGGTGATATTCAGACATTCTCAATGTTCATGGGCCAAATTACACACAGCCTTTACCTTCACACAAGATATTCAACACAACCACACGAAAATTAAAGTGTACTACTTACTACACGGCGCTGGCTGATGATGATGATGGTTGGTTGGTTCGGTGATTTTGTATTTTATTTTGTTGGGCCCTCTTGTTTTTTTTTTTTTTTTTCTTTCGACTAGAAATGAATAAAAAAAAAATAAACAAACACACTACACTATCTGGTACTCGAGTTGTTTTTGTTGGGGTTTTTTCTTTTCAGCTGGGTAGTAAGAAAGAAAAATGCCGTACGGAAATTGTATGGGAAAATTGTTGTTCTTCAATACACGAAGGTGATGAAAAATGTGGTAGGAAAATCGTAGAACAAAACATATACGAAAAAAATTTATATATATATATATATTTTTCTCATTCCTCTGTGTTTATTATGGTGTTTTTGTTTTTGCCAAGTGTATTTACCTTTTATTTTGCTTTCGGAGAACGAAGCCGATATTAAATCGCGGCTGACGGCGTCTAAACAAGAAGTTAAATGGCGATGTCAAAGTGTCGACTAGAGCCGAACAATTGTCGGCGGTGGAGCACAGTGCTGTCAATTCATATAAAGAGTGGCCTAAAATAGAAGTAGTTAGGGGCAATTCATACGCTATCCATTCATAACTACTATTTTAAATTATTGGTGATACGAATTGTCAAATTGTTGTTAATTATCTTTTGAAAATGACAAAATACTGGGAAATAGTAGATATGGGTGGATAGGATGTGCATTAAGCTTTAGGGGCAATTCACTAGCAATCCATACATGTCTACTATTTATCAGTATTGGGGATACGAATTATCAAATTATTGTTAATTCTCTTTTGAAAATGACATTTCGTATCATAAATTCGTGCATATTATTTAGTTGTTATGCATATTTTGATTCAAATACAAATTTTTAGAGCATATTTTTAATTCTTTACAGCGCTATTTTCATTTTTTTGTAGTTGCATGAAATTTCTGGCTAAGTGGACTTTAACGGGCATATGGAGACTTAAAAAAAACTAAATTAAAATCCAAAGAACTAAAACACGTACTTATATATTTAAAACAAAAACTTTTTTGAACAGAACTTATTTATTAATAAAAAAAAAATAATTTTTAAGCATAAAGCGCTTTTAATTTTTTAGCATGAGGCACTTTTAATATTTGTGAAATCAATACAACATACATATTCACAACAACTTTAATCGTAATAATCTGATATATTTTTTACTCATATTGGCTTTTTTTTGCCATATTTTCTTCAAAATTTTGAAAATTGCCTTTTTCGGATATCCTTTGCTTTAAAAGTTTTTTTTCTCAAAAGTTTTTACTTTTAAAAAGTATAATTTTATTACCTTTTTTGCTTTTTTTCCAATATTTTTTGCCATAAACACAGCCCAAGCAAATATTTTACGAAGCGTTTACTGACCGCAAAAGAGGTATCCTTAAAATATGGTACAAAAACGTAAATAATCGGTTTGAACTCCTTTTTTCAGTATACGTTTATGTGCCTGTGTTAGAAAAGGATCCGTTTTTCTTCAGTTAAAGCTGGTGTTCGTTACTGTCAATTTATAATTATTTTTTTTTTTAAATGAAGTCTTAAAAAAAATAAAAAATGCTGACCATTTTATAAAATATTTTTAATTTTGAACTATCAAGTTCATGTTTATGTCTACTTTAGTACTTCATTTCGAAAAACAAAACATCAAAGATATTCCTGCATTGAAAAAGTTATAGAATTGTTGGTGGGTCTAGTTTGAATTTCAGCGATGAAGAATAGATTAATAAATTTCAATGAAACCTAAGCTAGCAAATGTTTTTCTTTTTGTGAGCGATTGGTATGATCGGAACGATTGGCCTTGACATTGTTTATGATTATTTCCGAAAAAGGCTTAAAATTGCAACAAATTTGACTTGTTTGCATTTATTTTCTATTCAGTGATGCAATGCTTTTTCTTAATATGTTGTAAGTCTATATAAATATAATAATATAGACCATGTATCAGAAATTAATTTTAAATTATTTCTTGGTATTTCAAAAATAAGAATTTGGGTATTTTTGGTCAAAATACCAACCCGTTTTTTGTCGCTGGCTAACCAGACAGACCAAATATTGTTGGGTTATAGTACGCCCAGGCGTTTAGGAAATCGTACTTGAAATTAGTTCTGAAATTTTTAGACCTCAACATATTCTAGTTTATTTTTGACAGATTTTTGAAAATCATGAAATTATTTATTTTTTTGGTCGCTGGCCAACCCAATATACCAAATATTGTTGGGTTAATAGTATCCCCCAGACGGAAATTTGGAGCATGTGTTATATGTCAAAATATAGGAAATCATACTAAAGTTAGTTCGGAAAACTTCAGACCTCAACATATTCTAGTTTATTTTTGACAGATTTTTGAAAATCATGAAATTATTTATTTTTTTGGTCGCTGGCTAACCCAATAGACCAAATATTGTTTGGTTATAGTATCCCCCAGACGATAATTTGGAGCATGTGTTATATGTCAAAATTTTAGAAATCGTACAAGAAATTAGTTCTGAAAATTTCAGACCTCAACATACTACACTTTATTTGAGTATATTATTCCCTTATTATTCCAAGCAGCTGGCTGTTCCAATACAACACAGAGTCGTCAAAATTTAGCATGCCACCCAAATTTAAAAGCATTGCCATACTGAATTGACAATTTAGACATTTTATTTTAAACCCATTTTCGTCGGGATGTTTTCTTTAAATATAGACTTGGGCAATCTAGTTCGTTTTATAAGCGTTCTTTCTAGTTCAATTGAATCAATGAACTAGGTCGGTCTTCTAGTTCAATCAATCTTTGACAATTTCGATCAAAAATGAGTTGGAATAAAATATTATGACATTTAACTACAACAACTTGGTAATTCTTCCACTTTTGTTTATGACAATTAAGCAGAAAATTGTAATAAAAATATCCACTGTATTTCATAAGAATCCCTAGATAGTTTAATAAATTGTTCCATTTTTTTTTAGATTAAAAATGCTGTTCTTTTTGTTAATGTATTCAAAATTATTTTTATTTATGATATATATTACAAATACATGACAATAATGATTTTTTTTTATTGGATTTCTCTTTTTAGCTTTTTCTTGCCTGAAACTGTGTGCCTCTAGAATGGTTGATTTTGTGAAATGTGTAGGATGTAAGTTAAGCATATTATTATATTTATTTAATTTTTTACACAAAAAAGGTAACTTATACGCTTTTTTTTAGTTGATTTTACACTTTTTATTTTTTGCGTGACTGCTTTAGTTCCCTCTGGAAATTGTTTGTGTAGTAAAAAATTTCTAAATAAAATTCATATATTTTACAAGAAATTTGTAAAACCAATTTGAAACGTATGATTACTAAGCACTTCGATAATATTCTGCCAGTTTTTTCTGCGTGTAAGAAAAAATTTTGTTTGGCAAAAAAAATATATATTTAATGCATTCCGTTTCCAAATATTACTTTACAGGTATTTACTGTTGAAAACCCAATTATAAATATATAAAATTCTTCCAATAATAATATGAACGACCACGAAATTTAGAACAATGGACTTAATTGAACTTAACTGAGTACACAATTGGGTGAGTAGTTCAATTGAACTAGTTCGTTCACGAACTACACAAGTCTATTAAAATCTCTTTTAATTCGATTTTCGTACGGTCTGCAAAAAGTCACAAGAAAATTTATCAGGCATCGAATTGTTAAATAAATCCGAAAGAATCCGCGTAAATTAAGAAAAAAATTAATTAAATAATTATGAGCGGTTTTCCGGGAACCTTTGCCTTTGATGAATATGGCAGACCTTTCATCATATTACGGGAACAAGATAAACAAAGCCGTATCACCGGAACAGATGCCATAAAGGTAGACAAATTTTAATTTATTAGTTTTAAAACAAAATTTACGATAAATTAAGAACTTTTATTGTAAATTGTTGACAAAAAGTGATAATTAAGGACAATACAAGTGCCATGAATAAACATTTGTGGAGAAAATAAATTTTTAGCCGGCTTCTGGCAGCCGGAATATTCCAGATGTTATTAGAAGTTAATGTTTGTGCCTAAATATGTTTGTAAATGGCGGAGAAGCTTCTTTACATGAATGCAAAGTTATTAATATAGTTAATTTTCTATTGTATTAAAAAAATGTATTTAAAATTTCGTTAATATTCTGTTACTTCCATGACGTCACGGTAGGAGGCATTTTTTTTTTTGTCTGAGGAATGCAAACAATAGAATTTGAGGTTAAAGACGCTGAATGAGTCAGTTGTTCATGCATATCTTTGTTTTACAAATCATGAGACATGCCGTTAAAACAGATGGTGTTTTAAAAACAAAAATTCATTTAGAAAAGTTACAAAATTAGAGTGACCAGACATTTGAATACACTAAACCTTTCAGAATAAAGTTCAGGAAATTAAAATTGAAATCAATTACTTTCATTTAAAGTTGAGGTGATTCTAAAAGAAATTTCGATTTTTCCATTTCAAATTTGGAAAAATTCATAACAAATTGCAAAACTTTAAAACTTACATTTTTTATTTGAAATCAGAAAAAATTTTAAAGAAAATTGTAATTTTCTATAGGTATATGTACATAATTGTAATTTTTGATTTGTAAGAAAAAATGTGCTCAAATGAAGGGAAATTACAAAAAAAATATAAAAATTAATATAAAGTAATACAGCCATTTTAGTAAATTTTATACTATTCACGGGGGAACCAGAAATTGTAAATGTTCTTAATAAGCAAATAAAGGAAAACCACACAGAAATACCTGAGTGGTAGATCTCAATTTGTTTCTGTTAATGGTGTTGAATCGAGTTTGTTATCTCTTTTTTTCTGGTGTTCCTCAGGGGTCTGTTTTAGGACCCCTTTTGTTCATTCTTTATGTCAACGACCTTCCAGGGTGCATAAATTCTAGTATTTGCAAGTCCTTTCTTTATGCTGATGATATATTTTTAATTTTTGGGGTAGACGTGAATTTTCGGAGGTGTTAGAAGGTAACATTAATGATACGCTTGATCGTATTTTGCTATGGACCGCAGAGAATTCGCTTACTATAATCCATCTAAATCAAAGGCAATGATGATTGGGTCTTCTGACCGTTTTATTTTTGATCTTGATATATTCTTGGATTGTGATCAGATTCAGTTTGTTAACCGAATGAAGTGTTTGGGTGTTATTATTGATAGTAGGCTTTCGTTTAAGACTCACATTGATACATTGTGCTGTAGGGTTTGGAGTGCTCTACGTAGGATTTATTCGTCAAATATTTACTTACCTTTATCGGTAAGGCTGAGGTTAGCGCATGGCATTTTAATGCCGCAAAGTCTTGTATGGTCTTGAGGTAATCTCGGGTACTACTGGTGTAAATTTTACTAGGCTCAAACGTGCTGTGAATGCTATTGTGCGATTCGTTTACAATGTACGTCGTTTTGACCATATTTCTGAATACGTGCGGCGTTTTCTTGGTTGCATGTTTGAAGATTTTGCAAGTTATCGATCGTTGCTTCTGTTTATAGAGTTGTTAAGAGTGGTAGACCTTCTCCCTTATGTAGGGACTTTGATTTTACGCGGTCTACAAGAAACCCTCAGATATTTATTCCCAGAATTAGAAATTCAATGTATGAGAGGTCTTTTGTGATTAGAGTTGCTAGGCTCTGGAATAGATTGCCTTATAGTTTACGTGTCTTTTCGCATTCTAATAATGTCTTTCGGTTGAAAAATTCTTCAACATTTGTGTAGCTAGTGGCTCCTCTTAGCATTTTATTTTCTTTTATATTTGACTATTGATTAGTTGTCTATGCATATTTATCAAGTTGGATTACTAGATTTAAGGATATAGATTTTTTTTTTTTTTTTTGTATTTTTACAACTACAACATCAATGTAGCTGCTTATTTTATTTGGACAAATTTTATTTTACAAATTTCAATTTGGCCTCAGCGCCACGAAGGCATTATTGAGGCAAGTTGGCAAATAACTCAAAATTTAAATGTACAAATAAAATTTTTAAAAGTAGCTTATATAATATATTACAAATGTAATTAATAAAAAGAGAGAGAGAGAAAAATTATATCAAAAGCGTTTCAATTGTATTATATAAGAATTCTTTGCAAGACGTTTTAAAAATGGAAACTCGATCAATTAATTTTAAAGCTGTAGGCAAATTGTTATATTTAATTCCACCAATATAATCAATTCTCTGTTTGGTTGTTTCTAACCTGCATCTAGGAATTCTTAAATTCGTTCTGTTCCGTGTATTGAAATTTATTTGATTTGCATGAAAGGTATAGTATGGTAACCAATATTATTAATACATTTAAAAACAAACATTAAAACTTGATATTCATGTAACCCATAAATTGGTAATATTGTTTCGCATATTTCTTATATAATTAAATAGTTGAATACAACAATGGTAAATTGTATACAATTTTTAAAGCTTTGTTTTGCATGCATTGAAGCGATTTAAGTGAAACATTGTTTTTATTGTAAGCATATGTTATAGCCAAGTAATTCAAATGAGATTGAATCAAGGATTGATATATCATCAGTTTTGATCTTTTTTTCCAATTTGTTCCTTAATTTATATAAAATTCCGATTGCCGGAGCTATCTTTTTTTTCACATCACTGATGTGCAGATCCCACGATAAATTACTTTGAAGAATAATTTCTAAATACCTTATTGAATGGGTTTCGTGCACAATTTTTCCATCAACATATACATTAAAGTTATTATTACTACTCAAAGAATGTGGTCTAAAGCGAATAAGATTAGTTTTACCAGGATTCAGCAGTAATCGATTTAATCTCGCAAATTCAAAAATAAATGATGCATCCCTTTCAATTTGGGTTTTAAGTACCAAATCATGCTTATATGGATACAATACACACACATCATCAGCAAACATACACAGCTGCCCACTTAAGTTCAGGTTTTAATATCATTTAAATAAATTGAGAATAATAGAGGGCCCAGTCCATATACCGTTTGTCACTATTTTGGGCTTATTTTACTTCTTACTTTTTATATTTCTGCTGGTGATATTATCTTATTTTGCTTGTTTATTTCGGCTGGGGACAATGAGTGTACTAGTTTTATATTTATATTTTATTGTATTTAAGATTTTGTTTATATATATTAATTATTTTAAGTATTCTTGCTCAGGATTTCTTTTTTTCTTTATAATGCAGTTTTGGCCTTAATGGCTTTTGTATTATTGTTGAATGAATAAAATAAAAATAAGACCAACAGAAAACCTCTGGGGATTCCTTTCCGCCAAGGTCTTTTTAAAATCAAAGCTATACACTACACTGAAAGAATTTAAATTATCAATATTGATATAATGGGGAAAATATTGAATATTGATGCCGCGTTGGCTACACAAGGGCAACACAATATCTTATTTATTACATATTTATAGTGTAATTGAAACGAATAAATACGAGGGCAAAAAAGCCCTATTTTGAAATTAAAAATTAACCCCTTAAACCCCACCCACAAATATGCTTGATGCATTAATCTGCTAGAGAATCTTCCAAAGAAGAGATTGATACCATAATCTTGGATAAGCTCCTCCTACTTCCTGAGATATGTCCATCCCACACATTGTTACTTTCACAAAATACGGCTAAAAAGTCTAAATCTGGAAGCTCGATTTTCACCGTAGACGTATGGTCTAGTGGACTTTTTTGCTCAGTACAAATGTTGTATGGGCGAAAAATAAAAATGAGATTTTTTTTTTAGAGCATTTTGATTCTCGGGGATTTCAAGGTTTTTTTTTTATTTTTATACATTTTTACTTTAAAACAAGGTTTTAATAATATTTCATCAATATTATTGTATATGCTCTTTTATATGATTGTAATAACTTCATTTTCTTTTTTTTCTGTTGATAGTTAACCCATGTTAACCTGGGGTCAAATATGATCCACGTAAGAAAAATGCAGCTTTATGGCAAAATTTATAAATAATATAAAAAAAGGAATAATTCAATTTATAGTTATTCTAAAAAATTTCGTTAACCGTTTCTAGTCTTCGAGTAGGTCAATTTAGTAAAAATTAGAACTTAAAACTTTTCCATAATAAAAATTTTGAGGGAAAAAAAATTTACTTTTTTTTTTTTTTTTTTTTTTTTTATTAAAAATACGTTTTTCGAAAATACTCTTGAATATGTACAAAAAATCAATTTTAATATGAATACAAATGTCTGAATTTATACTAAATAATTAATTTTAATTAATTTAAAATGTAAAAAAATTACAATTAGAAACATAAACCAAAATTAATTTTATGTCATCTTTGTGATTTTTGATTCTTTAAAATACGAGGGTCAATGTGACCCCTTGAAAACACATGTTAACTATGAACACGAAAAATTATACTTTATAATAAAGTTAATACAATTAAATAAAATAGCATACACAAAACATTGATGAAATATTACAAAATCTTTAAAAAAAAAAGTCTATACTAATTTAAAAAAACGTTGAAATCCGCTAGAATCAAAATGCTCTAACAAAAATGTTTGCCAACGGATATCCGTAATACTTATGTTATTTAATATTTTGGATGTGTTTAACCTATTTTGGGGCCGGAGTGCAAAAATGTTCGAATCGTAAACTAAAAAGTACTTTTTTGGTCTAATTAGGCCCAAATTACCATACAAAACCGTTGTCAGAAGTTTTGTATCTCCAACCGTTTAACCAGAAACGACTGTTCGACTAGTCGAACAACGGCCGTAGGCGACAAAAAAAATGTATACTACCATACAAAAATAATTTCCAGGTATCGACAAAAAAAATCATATGTGGAACAAAACCACGATTGTAATGTTTTTTTTTTTAAATATTTATTATATATATTGTAATAAAATGTACTTTTTGTAATTTTCATTACTCTTGCTCCCATTTATGGTAAGCAGCAAAACACTTATTTTCGTGCAAATGGACTTGGCACTTAGAGCACATTCTCTGTGCAACGCCTGTCATGTTTTGCAGGTTGTGTTATGATTTGGTGATGACCTGATACACGAGGGTGCGGGCGAATCTTAAATGATGTATCTTTAGTAATGTCATCCTCCGCAATATCTTCGTCGTTGTTCTCGTCAGGCGTTAGTAGCAAGGTTGTGGCCACGTCGACCCGAAATGTCAGCTGTGAATTATATTTACGAACAAGCTTCTTATTTACTAAACAATTTAACTTCCAAGCGTTCACACAGATGACTCTAGAACGGCCAACCAAAGTGGCCACTTCTTTGAACGAATCGAAACACGGTTATTGGAAACAGCATTATCATGAAGATCGACACCGCCCATGAAACTGTAATAGTTTCGGATTATATTGGGCTCCTGCACAATGATTACACCAGACTGGCCTTCTCGTTGTCGTTGTCTTCGTGTAGTTGATGTAAGTGGGTAAACTCCGGGGAAGTTTGATAGTAATATTACCTCACGCTTATCTTGCCAATGACAACATACAATCTTATTAATCTTATCAAACTTTGAATCGATTTCACCTACAAAATATATAAAAATAATAACATAACCAATATGTATAAATATTACCTTTAGGCAATGCTTTCCGTCTTCAAATCTGGTGGAGGCTGTCCTAAGCGATTACTCCGCACAGTCCCGGTAGCGCATATACGTTTATCAGCCAATAAACACATCAAATAATGAGAAGTAAAGAAGTTATCCAAATAAAGTTGATAACAAGCCATATCCATGACCACAGAAAGCGCCCAGGCCTATATTTTTATCGTATTTGTCACTAGCTCCACCATACGGCATCATGTTGAATATCCATATCCAGTAGATGCAGCCATGCACACTACACGATTAAATCAAAACTGACAAAATTCTTTTTTCAAAACAACAGCACGCGAAATTTAAATCGATGAAGCTTGCAACAAAAAAATTCCATGGCAAGCTATGATGCTTGTAACAAACAAATTTCGTGGAAATGCATGTTCAAAAATTCGAAATTCAAAGAATATATTTTTTCTGCATAAAATGCTCAACGACAAAACACAATAATAAAGTTCGACTAGTCGAACAGTGAACTTGGCGAGTCTCTAAATATACCTGGGGATTCTAAAACTCGGGAAAAACTTACTGATCGACTATAGTTTTATAAAATTAAAATTTATATATATTTTCCATTTTATCCAAACAAAAAGTGTATATGTAAGGTATTTTTCAACCCCCCCCCCCTGGAGCGGAGCAGGGGGGTGGGGGATAATTGTTATATACTTTTCTGAAAGACAATTAAATTTCCTTTAATATGGTATCACTTTTTTGTGTGTCGGGAACACTTAATTACATAAAAAATGGAGGTGAAAAAATAGAATTTTGCTGTTCGACTAGTCGAACAGCGGCTCAAAATGGGTTAATAAAACATTTGACAGCAAGAATTAGTTTTTTGGTTTTTGTTGAATAAAATTTTCAAAAATGTAAAGAAGTAACTTTTAGGTACACCCCAAATATATGTGAATTTTGTTGACTCCAAGTTAGAATAAGTTAGCGATTTTCTGGGGAAAATAATATTTTTTTATCTGAGTAGTTGTTATTGAACCCAACACAAAAATTATATTACATTTTTAAATTTAGACAAAAAAATTTTTTTTTTGTTTTTTATATTTGGTAAATTTTTCCAAGGAGGCCTGATATTCAAGGGCGATGCGGGACACATTCCCGTTATACTAGCACTCTAATTTTTTTGCATGGTGAATTTTTGTATCCAAACAAATATTTTAAGAGGGGGGCAGCCCCAAAAATCGCAGGTTGAAAAAAAGGACCACCCTAGTGTTGATAGATCTATGTCGGGAATTTTCTAGGTTCCCATCATCAGAACACGTTTTTAAAGCGGTAAAAATCCCATTGCACAATTAAAGGTCGAAAAAACATAATTTTTATTTTTAATAAAAATTATATCAAACTTGTTTAAAAGTATTTTTTTATCTATAACTCATTGCACATATAATTATTTGACAGAGAATTATGTCTAAAATTAAATATGTATTTATATATTTAAAAGTCAATTAAAATATTAATTGTTTCAATTAAATGTTTGTTTAGAAACAAATTTAATTCAAATCAAATATTTTATTAGATATTTTAGGTTGATAATTTTTTCTGTGCACAGTTACCGTTTTCGAAACACGTTGATTACGTGTGTGCTCGAGTCACAGATGTTAAAGTTGGTACAATTGTACTTTTTTTGGTACATTTTAACCTTCAAAAGTACCGTGGTACTACCGCGGCTCATTCATTTGGTACAATTTAAAATTTTTAATTTTTCCCCTTTTTGAATTTTTATTATAGCAAACAAATTGTTATTGTGTGCTTTTTTATTGCATTTATTCGTTTTATGTAATGAGCGCTTAAAATATATGCGACCATATCCGATTTGATGATTTTTCACAAAATTTATCTGGTAGACTGGTATTGTGGTGTATATAGCGCTTACATATATTGACACTTGTTGCAGACAACTTCACTTTCATTTTGAATTTATTTAAATTCTGAAGAAGTGAAAATTAAATTAAATTATTGTTAAAGAAATTAAAGAAAATGCCACACAATCTTATATAAAATTATGCGAAGTTTTGACAACCAAAGTCAACTTTAATAACGAATTATTAATGGGGTTCCATAAGTTTACTCCAGAAAATGTTATTTCAGGTAAAACAAGTAGTATTGTACCTATTCTAGTAAAAAAGTTCCCGAATGAAATTGCAAATTTAATTCATAAATAATCAATTTAGAGCTTTCGCTGACGTTGAGCAACTGAAGTCGTTAAAAAATTAAAACATTTCTAGTTTTGGTCGGTAGTGGATAATTTTCAAAATGAACTGAATTTCAATATGTTTCCAGACATTTATATTTTATATTCCAATAGTTTATTAACTAAACAAATAATTCCATGATTTTGATCTCATATATTCATAAGACTTTTTTGTACCTTATGTTATTGTTAAGTTTTGTTTTTTTGTGTACAAGTGATTTTTATGTTCTTTTTTGTTGTTTTAATAAATTAAAAAAAAAATGGTACCATGAAGGTCCAAAAAGTACAATTTTTTTTGGAGATTGGTACAAAATTGAAAACCCCATTTAACATCCCTGGCTCGAGTAAATGCTACGTTGAGACGATTATGGTCTCTTGTTGAGAGTGCTCGCTCTCCTTATGCCAAAGTTAATTTATGCTTTGGATTTACGGGTACGAACAGTAATATTCTCAGACGTCTTCATCTTATATTTAACCGTATAGTAAGATATGTTCACAGACTGAGGATTGGAGAACATGTCTCTCCGTTTGTGTGGAATTTTCTTGGCTTTTCTTTTGGGAATTTTTTAAAACTGACAATCTTGTTATTATTTTACAAGCTAATTATTAAACATAGGCTAACACATTCACAAAAGGTTATTGATGTCATACGAAAAATTTTTTTTTTAAATACAGTGCACTCGCGATAACGTGAACACCCGGAAGTGTGAACGACTCGGAAACGTGTACAACTTTATTTTTATACAGAATAAAACGTGAACAAAGTCTGAAAGCTCTAACAGAATTAAAGAGGATTTTTTGTTTTGCTTTTTTGTTAAAAATAAAATTTAAAAAAATTAGATTTAAAATTTTGTCAAATAACGAAGTTATAGTCATCGATTCAGAAAAAAAATTATCTTAATATTAGCCTTAAAAACTGTCCGAAACACCGAAAATTTATTAAATAAATGGGCCATAAAAATCACTGAATTTAAAAATTTTAAATGCCTTAAATTGTTTAAATTAAAAATCGGTTAAATATTAAATTTTCAATAAAAAGACAGAGTTTCAGGATAAAATTAATAATTTCGTAATTTCGTAATTTAAATTCTGTGATCTTCCTCCGAGTCTGATACACTTTATTTAGCCTCGGAATTTAAAAATATTGTATCCCGAAATTTCAATTACTAACGTTTTTGTTCACATTTTTAATTTTTAAAGAATATAAAATGATTGCAACTTTGAAAGTATCATGCTTAAATAATGTTATACATATTTATGAATTTGTAGGCCATCTCCAATTTTTTTTTTAATTTTAATATCTAAGAAAATATCCAGGTTTAATAAAAAAATTTGTATATTTTATTTAAAAAGTAGAAATCATTTTGTGAAGCAAATTTATACCGAGTTCATACAACACTAAACAAAAGTCCGTAAAGTCAGCCACATTTTTGCTTGGAGGATCCTTGCTGAATTTACAAAATTATATTTTTGTTTTTATAGTTTGGCGCAATAAATTTTAAGTTTTTGCATTTTTTTTTTTATGCGGTAAACTTTATTAAAATTTAGTAACTGCATTAAAACTTTGTTTTAATTTAAAACTATTTATTTATTTATTTTTATTCTTCAATTAAATAACCGAGCCCAAAGGGCCATATATGGCTAAGAAATAACTACAACACAAGACTACTGTATTATATAAAACAAAAATATAAATAACAATAGGGTAAACGTCCCTAAGTTCGGCATGTGCCAATAGTCGGCATATTTGGAATTAAAATGTAAATAAATAAGAATAACGGTAGTTATATATTAAATTAAGATCTACTTTTAATAGAAAATATACTCATTTCTCTCTATGTAATGATTACATTTGACTGAGATGAGTATTTTATTATATTTTTGTCCTCAGTCAGTGACTGTCTTTCAACACGTGCGTTAGTGCTTGTTTTTTAAGTAATTTTTTAGTGGCAAAGCCCACTTAAACAAGTAAGTAATCATATTAATTGAAGTAATTTTTTAACCATAGCAGATTCTAAGGATAGAAATAAGTTAAAATATTGCTTTTAATGTGCAGGATTTAATAAAAAATATTGTTTTGCTCATTTTAAAGCCTTGCTTATTACTCATCTCTCTTGCCTCTGGTTATAAAGAAAATGAGTTTAAAATGAGTTTACCCAGTAATCGGCATAGTTTATATTGGGTATTTTAAGACCTGCCGAGTATAGGACAAAAAGTGTTCTGAAGTCGGCTGCAGCTTTTATTCCTAATTTTGTTTGACTGAAAGTCCCAAAACAGAATAACATTTTAAGCTTCTGTACAGATAATTCTTGCTGGCATTTCAGACATCATTTTAAATATGGCCACCAAAGGAAAAAGAACCATACACCAATATTCTGAAGACTCCCTGAAAAGTGGTCTAAGCGAAGTTAGAGAAGGCACGATATCTATATTAGCTGCAAGTAAGAAATATTGTTTTCCGCGTTCCACCATACAGGACAGAATACATGGCCGTATTTCTGAAGGTCCTAGGAGAATGGGTCCATGGACAGTGCTATCGGATGCTGAAGAAAAACGGTTGGTAAAATGGTGCCATGATCTCGCAAAATGTGGATTTGCTTTAAAAACTGATGACTTACTGAACACGGTTCAAGCAATCGTCAAGGAAGACCAGAGAACCACACCATTTTAAAATGGTCGACCTGGAAGGAAGTGGTATTTAAGCTTTTTAAACGTCATCGCAGCTTAGCCCTTAGAGAAGTCCTTAGAGAAGCCGAAGGCACCTAAAGAAGTAATAAACAGCCTGCCACAAAATTGGTTTCTGGGAAAGTCAGAAACGGGATGGATGGTGAGCGAAACATTTTCGAGTATGTCGCAAATGGAGTCCATAATTGACTTAATGAACAAAATGTACAACGACCCATTCTGTTGTTTGTGGATGTCCATAAATCCCACATCACATAAGAGTTAAGCCAGTTTTGCGAAGACAACGGTATTATTTTATATGCACTACCTCCAAACACCACACACATAATGCAACCTGCCGACGTAAGTGTATTTAAAACCATTAAAATTCGAATGGAAGAAAATCACCAGGGACTGGCAATTGAATCCGGAAAATTATAAAGTAATTTCGAAGTCCACTTTTTGTCCGCTTCTCCATAAGGTTCTTTCTAACCTAAACATGGAAGATACCATTAAAAATGGGTTTCGGAAGTGCGGTTTATATCCTTTAAATCCTGATAACGTTGACTACAAAAATGTCTCAGAAATCAATTGGAGTTTTTGGCCCGTGATCATCACGAAATCGACAAAAGAAACAGATTTGATGCAGCCATTGAAATAATTAACCGAATAGTTCCTAATTTACTTGAACGTGGTATAATACCGATGTCATTGTTTTGACGAAATCGTTAACTTAAAAAAAATAGAAAATGATCAAACTGTTGAAATTTTAAGTAACGTTACTATAGATTTAGGCAACAGATAACACAAGGCAACAATTTGAAAAAATTTTAGGGGCTTTGAAAACCACTATACAATTTTGATGTATTGTGGTCCCAGTAGTACAAATATGGTTCAATTTTGAAATTCTATGGAGAGGTTTTTTTTTTAAAAATTTTTAATTAAAATTATAAATTTTTTTAGACGTGTCTCCACATAATTAATGATAACTAAAAAAAAATTAGTCCGATATTATTCAAATAAATTTAGAAAAACTGAAATTTACATAGCCTTTAATCCGTTAATATATTGCGTTTCAATCGGCTCAGTAGTTTTGGAGTTATAATAAAAAATTGAGGGAAAAAATATTTTTTTTACGTGAAAATAGCAAATTTTTTGGTTAAAAAAAAATCATAAAAAATCGAAAACGGCAAAAATCGTTCAGATTTATTGCTTTATCGCAAAGCCACATGTAATAGGAACAAAATGAGATATCGATCATAAAAATCGATTGATTTTTTTCGAATTTATTCACAATTAAGTGAATTCGCTCATTTTCACCAAATTTTAGTTTTTTGTCTGATATACATAAAATTGAGTAGTTAATGTTCTTCTTTCGATTGATTGAATTTTGAAAACATTTTCCCCATGCTATGTACAAATTTTCACATCAAAAATGCATTACATAGTAACATTCGTGTATTTTTTGGCAAAACCCTACCTAGAATATACTGATTCTATTCTTCGGAAAGACATTTGTGTTGGATGAGCTTAAATGTAAATAAATAAATAAATTAAATAGTAGAAAATTTATATTTATTATTCACATTTATTATAATAAATAAAACAAGAAAATAAATAATAAATATGTATTATAAACTACAAACTCTGAAATTTTCTTTTAGTCGATTTTCTACTATTGTTGAATAACGAAGTGTTACTCTGAATACTCCAGCAAAAATCAGCCATCATGTGTGCATCCCAGCGACCCTGGTATCGTTCCTCCATTGTCCGGATATCTTGGTGGAATCGTTCGCCCTGTTCTTCACTCAAGTCTCCTAGATTTTCAGGAAAACGATCTAAGTGACTGTGCAGGTAGTGTACTTTGATGCTCATGTTGCATCCAAGAAGTGAGTTAACATCTCTTCAACGTGCGCAACGTAATCATCACCCTTGTTATTTCCTAAGAAATTTTGAATAACCCATACAAACGAATCCCATGCATTCTTCTCAATTTCTGACATTGAACTGCCAAATTCAGTATCGTTCACCAATTTGCGAATTTGTGGGCCATCAAATATGCTTTTTGTACTTAAACAAAAATAACACTCGGATGCGTGGTTCGCTGTTTTCTCTCCATAGCATAGGCTTCAAAATTTCCAAGTGTCGTCTGTAAAATGAAAAAAAAAAATTGAAATCAGGAATATGAAGAATTCAAATTTTAATTAAGAAATATTGTAATTATAAAATATTCCAAATCTATTAATTTATACTTACTTTACGTTAGAAGACTTCATAGATAAATTCAATCGACATGGAATGCATATAGTACTCGGTGTCCAATGCTGGTTCAAATTGTGCGGATAGATATTATAGCAATCTTGATATGACTTTTGCAATGAAGTTAAGAACCACTTCCGTTTTTTCCCGGTGATATATTGGCCGCACACATAACAAAATAAATCTGGATCGTTTTTACATGAAAATGTTCTGGCTTTCTGGCTCATTTTTATTAATATTTGAAAATTGTTTTTAACTTCTCTAAGCTGTATGACTCTAATTTTGTGTAGGTATTAAATGATGTTTGCGTTATCGCAAACACTTCTTGAATGAAATAAAAAGGGTCAAGGAGATCTTATAAATACTGATACTATAATTTGGGATAACCCTTTGTGTGGATACAGTTTGTGTGTGCTGCAAATTTTTTATTATTCCCAAGAATGCTAAAAAACATTAAGGACTTTTATGAAAAAAAAAAAAAATTATCCGTTACAGGTAGCTAACGGAAAATAAGAGCACTTCAGCGTACACGCACATTTATGAGCGTTTTATTACTATCCTACCGCAATCGTAAAAATTAAACAATCTTTTGTTTATTACTTATTTTTTTTTAATTATTAGAATCATAAAAATGTCATAGAGGTTTTTCCCAAAGGGGTTTTGCCAAAATGCGTGTCGTAAAATGCACCTGAGTTTTTATGTTCTGCATTTTCATTATGTAGGTACAATTTTCTACAGTGCTTGTAAATATGCGATACCTTCAATTAATTGTAAATAAAAATGTAAAGCATGCATCGATTTTTATGATCCTATCTAGTTTAATTCACATGATATGTAGCTTTACTACAAAAAAATAAAAAGTAATATTTTTTGCAGTTTCGATTTTTTCCAGATTTTTGTTTTTCAAATTTTTTTTTTTTTTAGCATTTTTTTTTTTTTTGCTAACAATTTGTTTCATAACTTTGAAACTATTGATCGCATTAAAAAAATTTGTACAGTTCTTTAAAGATATTGTAAACCTTAATTTTTGTAAATTTAATTTGACAAAATCGGACTAGTTGTTTTTGAGTTATGACAACATAAGTGGAGAAATGGCTCAAATATTGTCAATTTTAAAAAAAAAATTTTTTAAAAAAAAAATTATCCATAGAATTGAAAAATTTTACCATTTTTGTACTTAGGCAGCCATGATGCATCAAATCTATATAGTGGTTAGTCAAGCCTTTTTTTGCTGTTGACCTGTGTAATCATAGTAACCCTTTGGAACCTGTTCACTACTTATCTATAACTACATCAAAATATCATGATAACGATAATTCGTTTAAAACCTTACTAGAATTCCTATATCTACGATGTTATTCTTTAATAAAAATGGCATGCCGACAATAGGGTCATCATATGCCGAATTTAGGAAAACTTGTGCCGACCACTGGCAAAAACGATGCATTTAGAAAATACGTAAATTACCCAAATTTAATAAAAAAGTATTTGAAAACAGTTAAGTGTATCTGAAACAATGCCAATTACTGAGTAGTAATAACTAGTTGTCACCCCAATACTATGTTCACATTCGTAAGGGCACCAGTTTAAAAAAAAAATATAAAAATTAAACTGCCGACTACTGGTACACTTACCCTATAATAATTATTTAAAAATTTTATGATGCTACAAAAAAAAAAAAATTTTATTCAATTAGTCAAAATTCCTTAATTATTTGTTTATTTAAAGAAAGACAAACGTGACTAAAATCAAGTGCTTTTGAGAGTTTATGTGCAAAATATTATTGAGATTGGAATACCCCAGAACGGAGTTTTGCCTCATGTTATTGGCCATATGTATTAACCCATTTAAAGCCAAACCAAAACGACAAGGAAAACTTTAAAAAATTCTTTATTTATATAAAATTATGAGTATAAAAAACAGGAAAAAACAAAATTTTTTTTTTTTCATGACAAAGGGTGTGTACCTAAATAGGCACAGTGGCCACTTATGAGTGAAATTTTGAAAAGCATCCTTTGTCAATGCAAATTGGTTTCTATTGTGGCAGATGACACAACGTACACGTTTTGGAAGCTTTTCGGGAACGTGATCGGCGCCGTCTAGCTGTAAGCCTTCAATATTTGATGACGAAGGACGAGCAGTAGCGCTTTTTTTTGGTGATTGCTTTAGGTAAAATCTAGCTATAGTTTGTCGAAATAGTAACTGGTCCATGCTGTTTTCTTTACTACATACATGCAGGCGCCAAGCATTTGACACAGCCATATCTATCATGTATGTAAATAAACCCCACCACCATTTTTTACCATGAATGCAGATTCTGTATAATGATATGGATTGCTCCATCAACTCCGCCCATGCCCTTGTTGTAATTTTGAAACATGTATGGGATCTGCAGATCAGTTTTTTGCTTTGTTTGGGAACACCATCTTTTAACAAATCCTGCTGGTTCATAAGAATCATGATTGGTAGCCATTGTGCAAATACTGTTATCCTTCCAGCGGACCAATAATATCTCGTTATTTTATCAAACCTCCTTTACATTTGTCAGGGGACATTTCTTAGTGCGGTTATCTCTTATTGTTCCTGTAGCACGGTAACCTAAATTACGTAAATCATTCAGCAAGTCGCAACTTGTAAAAAAGTTATCAAAATAGAATTTGTGATTGGCGGGGTTCGTCGATAATTTATCAAGCAGCATTTTGACAACTCTAGTACCCAATGGCTCAGAAACAGAGTTAGTTGATCTGCCACAGTAAATATCAAAAGAGTAGCAGTATCCAGAGGAACTTGCTGCGACCCAATTTTTATAGCCAAAACGAACTGGTTTGCCTCTAATAAACTACTTTGCTGAATGACGCCCATAATATTTAACCATAGACTCGTCGATAGAAATATTTTCATGGAAAACGCCAAATTGGCTGAACTTTTTGTTACTCTACTTCGTTACTCATTTGTATAGATTCCGACGGATTTTATCCAAGGACCCTAAAGGCCTTGGGTATATCCAAAGAATGACGGCTCATGGACTGAGTCCAGCTCTGAGACCCTAACCTTGCTTATGGAGGCGCACTTCCCCGGGTGTTTGGAAATTGGATGTATGGACGATTGCCAAGGGGACGGAATGTCTGTGACATTGGACAACACGTCCGACCTCATCGAGGAAATAGTCACAAGGGAGAAGCTAGGATGGGCGGTCAATACCTTCGACCCATATAAATCACCGGGTCCGGACGGTATTTTTCCGGCTATGCTCTGCAACATCCCGGACGATGCACTATTTCTGCTGGTGAACATATACAGGAAATGCCTTAGTGGCGGGCATCTGCCTAAGGGGTGGAGAGAGGTCAGGGTAATTTTTATACCCAAGGCTGGTAGGGGCGGGCCACTCGAAACCGGGAGATTACAGACCTATCAGTCTGTCTTCATTTTTGCTGAAGACACTTGAGAGACTGATAGATCTGTATCTTAGAAGTAAAATTGATACCCATCTCATCAGCAACGCTCAACACGCTTACCTGAAAGGTAAATCAGTTGAGAGTGCGCTTCACGAGGTGGTGGGCTACATTGAGCACGGCCTGAGATACAAGGAGTATACTCTTGCTGCGTTTCTGGATATAGAAGGGGCCTTTAACAACATTAGGATCGAGGCCATTAGGGATTCGCTGGTGGGGCTGGGTGTTAGGGGCTTTCTGGTTGAGTGGATAGTCCGGATGCTTAGCAGCAGGATCATCAACTCGAGCCTGGGGGATCATAACGTAAGGAGAAGGGCTACCAGAGGGACGCCTCAGGAGGGAGTTTTATCTCCTCTTCTGTGGCTGCTAGCGGTTAACGGAATTCTCAGGACATTTGACTCCAGGGGAGGGAAAGTCGTTGCCTACGCGGATGACATAGTACTGCTGGTCAGGGGGGAAATTTTTGCCCACGATCAGCGAGATTATGCAGGTGAGGCTGGGCGAGCTCTCGGCATGGGCGAAAGATAGGGGACTGGGGGTAAACCCCAATAAGACTGAACTGGTGCTTTTTACCAGGAAATATAAAATAGAGGAGTTTAGGAGGCCAGTGTTAGATGGCGTCGAGTTGCCTCTATCGGACTGTGCTAAGTATTTGGGATGCTTCCTAGACAGCAAATTGTCTTGGAAGAGAAATACTCAGGAAAGGATGAAGAGAGGCCTCAATGCCTACTACACATGCAGAAACTCCATCGGTAAGAATTGGGGACTGAGACCGGCTATGGTAAACTGGATTTACACGTCGGTAGTTAGACCTATTCTCACTTATGGATGTACAGTCTGGTGGGATGCATTGAGAGTGGATAGCTGTAGGAAGTTGCTCAACAAGGCCCAAAGGAGTTCCTCTCTTGGTATTACTGGTGCGAGGAGAAGTACTCCACAGGCAGCGTTGGATATCATACTGCATCTATCCCCAATTGAACATTATGTGAGGAGTGTGGCTGCTAGGAACTTATTTAGGCTCTACGAGTCTGCGCTGGTAAGACCTAGGAGAGATGACCACACGAAAATATTGTACGAAGTAGGACTGCTCGATCATGGTAGTAGTCTCGAGGGAATATCGGATCATATGATATTGACCTTAGACTTCGGTGGAACACCTCCGGTGGACTTTCCGATTAGGGAGGTCTGGCGTGGATCCAATGTGCTGTTCGAGGGGTGGGCAGTATTCACGGACGGATCCAAAATGGACACGGGCACGGGTGCCGGTGTTTATATTGCTGGCACTGACGTGAAAAGATCATACAGACTCCCAGATGAGTGCAGTGTCTTCCAAGCGGAGATCCTGGCGATCTGGAGGGCGACGGAAGTGATACTGGGACACATCGTTGGGGGATCTAGGGTGACAATCTATGTCGACAGTCAGGCGGCACTCAAAGCACTGACAAACTACACGGTGCGCTCGCGCCTGGTCGCACGGTGTAGGTGTGCTCTGAGGGAGCTCATGGAGGCATTCACGGTGAGGCTGTGTTGGGTACCCGGACACTGCAAGGTGGATGGCAATGAGTTGGCGGACGAACTTGCGAGGGAGGGTTCAAATCTGGACTTGGCGGTAAGAGACGGGGGGGGGGGGGGTAAAGCCCCCTTTATGTTACTACTTTGAGGTTATACGGAAGGGATTCCGCGAAACCGTTAACCAATCATGGAGGAACAGAATGGACTGCAGGGTGTCTAGGGCGTTATGGCCCGCTTTGGACGCAGGGGCAACCAAGGTTCTTCTGGGACTGGACATGGAAGGTCTCAGGGCCCTTACGGGGTTCCTGACCGGTCATTGTGCTGTCAGGGCTTTCACAAGCAGATGGGACAGGGACATACCGGATTTTTGCAGGCTGTGCGAGGACGTTGAGGAACTGGAGACGGTTGAGCATATAATGTGCCACTGTCCTAGGTTACAGGGTCTCAGACAGAAATGGCTAGGAGATAGATTTCACGACGAACTCGGGTGTGTCGCTGGATACAATCCAGTTGATTTGCTGAGATTTGTCAGGGAGATAGGACGGCTGTTTCTAGTAAGGGGACGTTAGGATCCGGTTTCTGGGGAGTAAATATATATTTTCTACCTTTCTTTATTTTTATCTTTCGAGCTATGTTTTCTGTCTATTTCTACTCTTTCTCACCGTTTTTTCTCTGAAGGGATTCACAATGGACCGTATTGGTCTCCGAGTGGAGTTGTGCCCTTGGGTACATAACCCTTCCTAACCTAACCTACTCATTCGTGCGTTTGCGTATTGCGAATTGTAGCCATTGTACCCAAATTGGCACAGCACTATTTTATGCGTTATAAAATCAGATACATATAAAATATCAAATTAAAAATCATTTTTGTGATTCTTTATGTATTGAATTTGATCAAATAAAAGAATTTATGACTTTAAACTGTACACGGAAAATTTATTTATTGTTAACCAAAACCTACCTCCTCATCTATATTATTGGCCAAATTAATTAGGTTATTTATTATGGCACTAAAAATAAATAAAATTAATTCATTCCACCTATGGTTAGGTCTTCCTAGTAATTATTAATGCATATATTTTTTAATAAACATCCATACTTTTTCTATACACCCTTAATAACTAAGTGTTCCCAAAATGGGTTAAATAAAAGTTTAGAAAAAATAATGATAAAAAAAATTATTTTGGCTCCTTCGGCTCGGCCATTTTCATACAAAAATTTGGAATTTTAATAATATATTTTAAGCCCATTTCTGACTCATTTTGGAGCTTGTTTACTGACAGGGAACCTTTAGGTGGGAACTATTTATAGCATTTTAAAATTACTGGTACTAACAAAATAACATTTATGTTTTTCCACAGATGAAATTTTTTTTATGTAAATTAAGAGTTTTTAATAAAAAATTGCATCTAAATAAAAGATTTTTTTATTTTTATGAAAACTTGTTTCTAACCTAAGAGAAGAAAAAAAAAATTGTTTCTAATTATGGATTAAAAACACTGTCTAAATTTATATTATGTATTGTGTTTTTAGTATATGATACTAAAAAGCTGTCTGCAAGTTTTTAAACTCTTTTTTTTCTAATCTTTTGTTATTTTCATCATTTCCCTATTTCCAGAGTCACATTTTGGCTGCACGTTCAATTGCCTCAACTTTAAAGACCTCTTTGGGTCCCAAGGGTTTGGACAAAATTATGATCAGTCCTGATGGCGATGTTACTGTTACCAATGATGGCGCTACCATTATGAAGTTAATGGATGTAGACCATGAAATTGGTAAATTGATGGTACAATTGTCTCAATCCCAAGATGATGAAATTGGTGATGGTACCACTGGTGTTGTAGTATTGGCTGGTGCTCTATTAGAACAAGCCGATGGACTCATCGATCGTGGCATTCATCCCATACGTATTGCTGATGGTTTTGAATTGGCAGCCCAATGTGCTGTTAAGCAATTGGATGCCATTGCTGAACCCTTTCCCATCGATCCCAAGAATAAGGAACCTCTGATTCAAATTGCGATGACTACTTTGGGCTCAAAGATTGTCAATAAATGTCATCGTCAAATGGCCGAGATGGCTGTTGATGCCGTTTTGAATGTAGCCGATATTGAAAAGAAAGATGTTAACTTTGAATTGATTAAAATTGAAACCAAAGTGGGTGGCCGTATGGAAGATTCTATGTTGGTTAAAGGTGTGGTAATTGATAAAACTATGAGTCATGCTCAAATGCCCAAAACATTACGCAATGTAAAATTGGCCATTCTTACTTGTCCCTTTGAACCACCAAAGCCCAAGACTAAACATAAGTTGGATGTTACTTTCCGCCGAAGATTACAAACTTTTGCGTGAATATGAACAAGCGAAATTCATTGAAATGGTAAAGAAGGTCAAAGATGCTGGTGCCACTTTGGCCATTTGTCAATGGGGCTTTGATGATGAAGCCAATCATTTATTGTTGCAACATGAATTGCCCGCCGTACGTTGGGTAGGTGGTCCTGAAATTGAATTGATTGCTATTGCTACTGGCGGTAGAATTGTACCACGTTTTGAGGAATTGACACCAGAGAAATTGGGTCATGCTGGTCTTGTTAGAGAAGTTTCCTTTGGTACCTCTAAGGACAAGATGCTGGTCATCGAAGAATGTAAAAACTCCAAGGCTGTTACCATTTTCTTGCGTGGTGGTAATCAAATGATTGCCGCTGAAGCAAAACGTTCCATAAATGATGCTTTGTGTGTTGTACGATCTTTGATTAAGGTAAGTTTAAAAAAAAGGTGTGGAAAAGTATATTAGGGTAAATGGGCATCAAGTTTTTGTTTATTTTTGGGCAATCAATTAAAATTTTTAGTCTTAAAATTATAAAGGCCCAACTATATTTAGCTAACAAGGGAGGTATCCCGATCCGAAACGGCAGATCATAATAGGCTTCGGATATGTTGTAGAAAATACAAATTTATGAGACCCGTGTTTTTTCATGTTTTCATGTTAAATGGGGTCAAAAATTACAATATTTTACGTTTTTTCGGTTTATTTCTTTCTATTTAAAGTAACTACAGACAAATTTGGTATAAAATTAATGTTTTTTTGGAAGACACATTCGCTGGTGTAGAAATTATGACGAAAGACTTTTTAGTATTTTTGTTATTAAAAAATGTTTTTTGAGTAACAATAATCTGTCGATTTATTAAGGATTTCTAGCTGTATTAAGCTAAAAATAATGCATATTGATGCTTATTTTATTTATTCGAGGGGGTGTCTAAGATTTTTCCGATATTCGAGATCGTTCGGGTTTATACCACTTTTCCCGAAGATCCTTTTTCACCTATATTTAAAATAATTCAAGAATGTGGCAATTCGGGGTTCACTATATATGCAATATTGTAGGGCATTGTGGTGGACTATTACACAGATGGTAACGGGTTCGATTCACGGTGACGACAACATCAATTTAAAAAAAAAAAATTATTGTGAGTTTTCTATCCCTCATATGTATCGCAGCGCCCGCCTTCGATGTTCCCATAGCACTTAACCCCACCGAAGTAAAATAATGAATCAGGGCTATGAATTAAAAAGCTTGAATAAGTTCGCCAACTCTCTTATCAGGTGGTGAGTAACAACTGTTCTAAGACTTATCATCTCGCGCAATTACAGTGTTGTCATGTTTGAAGCCCTTCAGCTTTCCCCACCTTTCTCCACTATCCCACATTCATAAATATAAAGAATTTCTGAGTGTTGCTTCTATTTAAAAAAAAAAAATTAATTTTTAAACCCTAAACGTGAGACTGGGCAGCTAAAAAAAATAGTCTCTTTTTTGCTCCTTTACAACATTTCCAAAGTTCATTAAAATATGTGAGTTCGGGTTGAATTAAGTCACTGAGCGATTGAAACTACCATATTTAGCTTAAGTTAGCTTTCGTAAAGGTCCATCTCTATTGATTTGGTTAATTTATAATCAAAACTCAAAGAAGCAACAAAAAAAAAAAACATTTCAAACAAGCAACAAAAATTTAATAAATAACAAATAAAAAAATGTTAGAAAAAAAAACAATATAGAATTTATTCGCAAATCTGGCGAACATTTTGAAATTCAAATAAGTGTAATTAATTAATATGATACAAATTTTTAACCAAATTTACAAAAGGTAAATCAATTAAGAAAAAAAAAACGTTGAACAGAAACTTCAAACAGGAAAGACGTTTAACTCCGCGGTTATTATTCAGATAACTAAATATTTTCCTGAAGATGGACAATAAAATTGTCCGAAATATCGAAAATAAAATAATAATTAAAACAAAATTTAAAAATTTGGTTTTTATTATTGCAACCCATGACCTTAAGCCGAACTAAATTCATCACATCAGTTTAAAATTATATTTAAAAGTTAGTGAAAATTAAAAAAAAAAAATACCTTAAAGAAGTTAAAATCTAAATATTCAATAAACATGAGCAATTTCAAAAAATATTCAGAGTATATTTATAAAATATTTTAAAATTTGGGAAAATTATTAAATCCCAAAAATTATTCAGAATTGACTCAGAAATGTAATTGATTTTTTTTGTATATTTTGTTAATGGTCCAGAAAAGGCCACAATAACGATTAATTTTTAAGCCTATAGAATTTTTTTAATCTTTTTTAAGTAATTTTTGAATAAAAACAAGACTTTTAGATGAGTCACTTTCATACACAAATTTGAAGTCCAATTATGACTAATTTTTGATCCTGTTTGCTGGCAGGGACAAATTTCGATACCACTTTCAACTGAAATTAAAAATTCCAAATTTGATTGAAATTTTGCAAATTTGAAAATTAACCACGAATGACGGGCAAACTGCTAAAATGCCGTCTTCGATTCAAACAACCCCACCCCTTTTTACTGACTATAATGGGGTTAAAAAATCAGTCTGCATTGACATTACCTGAATAACAAAATAACTTTACCCTTAAAATACTGAAAAACCGTTATCCTTAAAATAACGTTCCCGAAATAACTAAAATACCTTTACCGAAATAAGTAAAATACCACTAACGCTAAAAACCCATCACCAAAATAAATGAATTAGCGTTACCAGCTAAAATACCGTTACCGAAATAAAAAGAAATAGCGTTACCCTAACCCAGGGGTGTAAATTTTAATTTCATGGTTAAATTTCTTAATTTAATATGGAATATATTGAATTTCTTATGAAATTTTTAAATTTGAAATGGAAATCCCAATTTCTTCTAGAATTTTGTTTATTTAAAATAAACAATTGGATGCATGGACGTCGACGGTGCCGAATTTCCTATGCCCTCCATCCATTGGAGTGATTTTTTTTTTAAATTGCACATTCAAGGAAATTTTTTTTTTTTAAAAAAATTGAACTTAAAAATATTTTGCTGAAAAAAATGTTGGTAAAAAAATATTTCTCAACAAAATTCGTAAAAAAAAATATTTTAAACGATATGTTTTTAGCAATTTTTTAAAGGTAAATTGTCATTAATTATACAATCACGTCGTTATTGTGAGTTGAGAACATGTAAAGAAAATTTCGAGTTGGCTTTGCATTTTCAGTCATAATTTTTGAACACGTGAACCGAACTTGCTTATTTTCAATACCAAACTGCTTGTAATATCAACAAATAATTTGACTAGAAACTTGTAATCCCGCTTCTTTATTGGCGAAGTATTTTGAGTTTCAACAGACTTAGCAAAATCACCTTTGATATTCATGCTGACCAAAAATATGTATAGTTTTTGCGGTGCCAGAAATTGTTACAAATCTAAATATATTGAAATGTTCGCAATTTTAAATGCAAAATTCTAATTTATTTCGAGTGTAGTAGTAGTATCGAGTATAAAAATGCAGTACATTGGTGACATTTCTAAAAATAAAATTTTTTATATTTTTCCATTTTTTTTATTAATTTTAGGACTCTCGCATTGTTTATGGTGGTGGTGCTGCTGAAATCAGTTGTTCCTTAGCCGTTGCCAAAGAAGCCGATCAACTCTCTACTTTGGAGCAATATGCCTTCCGTTCCTTGCCATTGCTTTGGAAAATATTCCTTTGGCTTTAGCTGAAAATAGTGGTCTTCATCCCATTGAAACACTTTCTGATTAAAGGCTCGCCAAGTTGCTGAAAATTGTCCCAGTCTAGGTGTTGATTGTATGTTGACCGGAGATTCAAAACATGAAGACACACAATGTTGTTGAATCTCTCAATTCCAAGAAACAACAAATCTTGTTGGCTACCCAATTGGTTAAGATGATCTTAAAAATTGATGACGTACGTTCCAATAATCAAGGTCAAGATTATTAAATCATCAAATGACTTACTAATTATTACACTATTTGCATCATTATATCATTCAAACAATATAAAAAACAAATTTTTTCTTTACTTTAATTAACATTTACTAATTTGTTCAAATTACCTTCATCCATTTTTTAATTTTCTTTTAAACCACCCCACTCATTAAAAAAAAAAGAAATTTGTATTATTTGTTTAATGTCCTCCATTTTTGTAAGATGGAAGTAATAAAAAATAAAAACACAAGATCAAATAAAATTTTTGCTTAAAAACACATTATTTCGTATATTTATACATTAAAAATAACGCTTAATACATAATAAAATTAAAAAAAACTTAACTTTTTTGTGTACAATTTAAATGTATGAATACAAATTAGGTAAATTACATATTGCACTTTTGGGGGTAAACGTTTTTCAATTGTTTAAGAAATTAAAAAAAAAAAAATCTTTTAAACAGAACAGAAAAAAATTTATAAATTATCAATTCGAAACAACTTTGAACGGCGACACATTTTGGGTAAAAATTTAAAATTTCACTAGACCGGACAGACAATTTTGCTATTTATATATTAAGACCATAGATGCCCAATGTAGTAGTATTGGTGAGAGTGACGAAATAACACTGAAAGAAAACAATGTGTGGCGGTTGTTATATATTTCAAAATAAAAAGATTATTCAAAGTGTTTATAAATTTTCCCTCAATTAATCATTGTTCAATTTGCAATTAAAAAGTAATGAAATCTTCTATGTTGATACTCTTATTGCAGTTACGCAATAAAAGTATATTTCTCAAACTAGAAGAATTCAGCTTATTGCGTTTTTTTGAGCAAATATAATTCAAATCTGAAAATATTTGTTCGCAAACATACGTTGAGGGAAATAAAGATAAACACTTCAATGAAATCTTCATTATTTCAGAATATATTGTATTGTCTTATTATAAAACACAGAAGTTCTGCAAGTGTAGTTCGTCTCTCCCACTCAACATGCTGATTTCCTATTGGTTGATTGATGATCAAACAAAAGAGCGTAAGTATACGTGTGAGTTTAATTTGCTGATATCAGCTACTACTGGGCATCTATGATTAAGACTGATCAGGAGGTTTCTAACCAACTCAAGTCTCTCTCAATCTGCCCTCTTTTATTTGATCGTAAACTCGCACCGAGCAAATGAAAACATGTTGCAGAAATTTAAATGTTTAAATTAAATTTTTTATCATGTTTTTGAATAACAATTTAATAAAATATTTATTCATTTAAAATTTTAACGGCAAAATACAATTAAAATACATTAAATTTGAATACAAAATATAAGCAAAAAAAAGTGAGTGTTTTTAGCAACAATTTGTTATCCACATGTTGTAAATATTTTTTAGTGTAAAAAAATGTTTTCATTTGCTTGCCCGAGTTCGGTACTTTGTTGCTGAGAGTCGTGGGAAGTGTAGTCTCTCTATTTGTATATACTCTTTTTTTCTATCTAAAGGGTGTTTTTTATACAGGTATAGAACTTTAAGTTGATCACACTTTTTTAAACTGGCGGATATTTTGTCAGCTGTCAAATGATTTATGTTTAGTTTGGTTTTTCATTTCAACATGAATAGATTGACGCCTGGGGGGTTATTATGTAATTCGATTCGATAGGAAATTCCATTCGAACAGAATTTTCAAATTGAAAACAAAGTAATAAATAGTACTTTTTAGCTGCTGAAAATATTGAAACGTGTAGACAATGATCTAGTAAATATAAAAGGTTGGACATTTAAGTACTGATATCATCTTAGCAGAGTTATAAAATTTTCGAATCGAATTACATAATAACCCCCTGAACAACGCATCCAAATTGTGCACATTTATTTTGAAAATCATGGTTCTGTTCGAAATACGTGAATTTTGTTAGCGATGAAGCTCACTTTTTGTTAAATGGATACGTCAATAAACAAAACTGCCGTATTTGGAGTGATGATAATCCTCAGCGTATGTTGAGATACCGTTACATTCAGAAAAAACTGACTGGTATGCGTTATGAGCTGTTGGCATCATTGGTCCGTGCTTTAAAAAACGATGCTGGTCAGAACATAACAGTCAATGGTGACCGCTATACAGCCATGATTACTTATTTTTCGTTCAATCAATTGAACAACCACGATGTGCAGGAGCTGTGGTTTCAACAAGAAGCCTCAACATGTTACACGTCTCGTATAATTGATTTATTGAAGGACGTTTCACGTTTCGGAACCGTGAATTGGAATCCAAGATTGTGCAATTTAATGCCGCTGGACTATTTTCTGTGGGGATATGTGAAGTCGCTAGTCTACGGCCGATAAACCACAAACGATTGACCACTTGGAGGACATCATTCGCCGCGTTATTGCCAATATACGGCCACAAATGTTGGAAAAAGTCATCCAAAATTGAACCTCCAGATTAGACTACCTCCGAGCCAGCCGTGTCGGTCATATGCCAGAAGTCATATTTAAATTATAATGACAGAGGATTATCTTTCGAAGAAAGTAAATTTCATGTAAATTTAAAAAAATGTATCTTTGTATTATTCCATTTCAAAGTTCTATACCTCTATAAAAACAAAACACCCTTTATAACTTAAAAATTGAAGAATTTAAATATTTTGCTATTTTTACCTAAATTAATAGATTTTCTAACATTTCTATGGAACGGATTTTAAAATTATCTGGCATGTGATGAAAAACGTTTGTTTTTGAAATTTCAGTACCGAATATTTCTCATTTTCTTAATTTATAAAAGATGTAAAACCCTGATTCTATAGAAAGAAGAAAAAAAATATTTCAATCTTTATTCACTTCAAATCGATCGGTTTTCATTACATGCCAGTACATTAAGTTTTGTGGTCGTTACTAAATCAATGATTCATAATCACGATTTTGACACAAAAAACTATTAACAATAAAATAATTTTCAGAATCCTCCCAATAATAACAAATTAGGCTACACTTAAAAAAAAAAAAAACAAAAAAAAAGGAGTTTTAAAAATATTAAACCTTTTTACCATTAATTTTGGTCATTGTTTTCTATTGATTTTATCGAAAAACAAAAGACCAGCAGCTCTTTCTATAGACTCTGGTGGCACTTGAAATACAGTCAAAGGTGTGTCATCGCTTATTACCTGATTGGGCATAACATAAGCTTCCATTTCCAACTGATTACAATGTTCGCTCACAATAATTTTATAGAAATGTGTTGGAACAGCCACATTATTATTACCAATAACTTGATATTTAACATACTTTTTGCCATCATCTTCCTGACGTGGCAATACAATGGACCCGTACAAACATAAACATTTGTATAGGTTTGCGTCAGTTTACGTACATAACTTCTAAACGCTCCCAGGCATCTCTATTGAAACCTTGACCAACTTGTGGCGCCATATTGGTCAAATAGAAAGTGTCTTCACAATGTTTTTGGTGTCTTTTATGATTGCCAGCGGCCGCCATATGACCACGATCAAAACCCCGAACGACGATAATCGGAATTTTGTGATTGAAAGTACGGATGAATGCTATCATCTGGTCTAAAATCACATTTAGATCTATCGACAGCTTCATTTTTGGCTATAGAGGCGGCAGTTAAATGTTCGAACACCCAAGAAGGTACACGATTACGACGATCATAGCTAAGCACAAAATCCGAATAGGAACGTACAGAATCTAAGCTAGGAAAACCATATTTCATAATTTGTGATACCCGCATAGGAGTGGCAGCTAAATTTACATCATCAATAGGAGCCGGAACAGCAGCAGATACGGAGGCAAATAGAGGAAAACCTGGTTTTTGAGAATGCTAACAAATTTACATGCAAAATCATTAGTTTAATCTTTTTATTTAAACATTCTTGTAGCCCCACCTTATGCAAGAGTTCCATTTGTTGCATTTCATAAACAGGTAAATTTTGAAATATTCTTTGTCTTTCCTTGTAGCCACCATAGTAATAGGAGCCCAACCGGCAGTACCCACAGCCAGTAACGTTGTAACAAATTTTTTATTCATAATTAGGTTTAATTTAAAATAATTCCAGTTTGTAAAACTACAACTGCACTATTTCTAATTTTTTACCAACGTGCTAAAACAACCCTGTTTTTCTGTTATCTCAAAAATTCACTATAAAGTAATAACAATATTTTCCAAGGCTGTCATTTTAGTTTTTTTCCAGCTAGATCTAGCGATTTTTCATATAATCAAAATAAGATGATTTTTAGCCATATACGAACCCGCAGATTTAATAAACTTTGGATATATTGTACACACAAACAATTTTCAGAGGTCGTATTCCCTCTGAAAATTGTAAATTTTTTTTCATTAAAATTCTGTGAATTTTGTCCAGTTTTGTTTAAATAATGTATCCATTGTGTTAATTTTCTCTATGCATTTACACAATTTTCCTAAAATTCTTTCCACGTGACATGTCATTTCAAAAATTACTTAACATTTTTATCTATTTATGTAAATATTTCTATTTTAGTCAAGCATTACTTGGTAAAATGTAACAAAATAAATATGGACGAACCTAACAGATAATTGGTAATTTCTTGTACATAAGTGTTAAAAGCTACAAGCAGAAAAAGCTAGTAAAATATTATCGAAGTGCTTACAACTACATAAGTTTCAAGTTCGTTTTAAATTTTTAAACTTTAATAACTTTTGAACGGGTAACTACAAAATTAAAATTTTTGGACCATTTTTGTCAGATGTAAGTATTTTTTCATTGTATAGTAACAAAAAATAAATATTTTAATTTTTTTTTTTCAAATTATTTTTTGGACCACTCTAATTATGCATTCTGGTGCATTCCAAAAACTAAAAAAAGCTTATGGGCCTAAGTTTTCCCGTAGAGTCGAATACTGAAGTCAGATTTTGCATATATTAAGCCGTTTTTGTTGTATGGGAAAAGGGGACCCAAAATCCGCGATTTTAGGTCGCCTATAGGCACGGGAAGGAGTTGGAATTAGAAAAAAAATACGCCATTATTTTTATTGATACAAAAACCTTCTAAAAAGTGATAATATCCAGAAATCAAAATCAAAAAAAATTTGAAAGCGAACTCTAATATATATATTTATATATATGTATACATTTTATTATTTTTTTAATTTCTATATTTTATATTTTCTGTTTTTTCTATTCTTTAAACAGCTGTTTTATGAATAATGATCATTAATTTTTGATCTTTCATGATGTTACCATACTTTTGTCGCAAATAAATAACAATTATGATTTAAGACTGAAAAACTGAAACTGTATTTAAATACAACTTAAATTTAAATGGCAATTAACTAATTGCATATTTAAATACGAAGTTAAAAAACTGGGCATTAGAACAGTTGTTGCTCGCCACCTGATGTAGAGCTGGTGAATTTATTGAAGCTTTTTGGTTCATAGCCCTGATTCATTATTTTACTTCGTGGGGTTAATTGCTATGGGAACACCGAAGGTGGACATTGCAATACGTATGAGGGATAGAAAAAAACTCATACATATTATTTTGATGTTGCCGGCACCGGGGATCGAACCCGGGAAAACAGTTAAAAGCAACTACATTTTTAATTATTTTAACGGTAACTACCTGGTACCGGAAGTGCATGCCAAAGCATGTTTTTTCCCATTTAAGTGATTTTAATCAAGCACTATCCAAAGGTCTCTTCTAAAACCCTAAACTGGGATTTTATAGTTTCGAATTTAAATAAACTAAAATAAAAATAAGTGCAAATTAATAAAATTTTAGTGCATATTTTAAGATTTCTCATGCATATTATAGGCACCTAAAACACAATTTTTTAGTGCATGAAGTTCCTGCCCCTGATAATAATATAAAAATTACGAACATTTTATGTAATCTTCATGCTTTACCAAAACACCAAAAATGCAAACATTTTAAATCAAATGAATTCAAATATTTCCAAAACTACTGAATTTTCTAAAAATAGTCAACATTATGTTATTTTTTAATAAATTTTAATCTATAAGGCCCGTACTGTTAGTTAAAAACACATTTTAAAACCTTAAAACTGTATACGAATATTCGCTTAAAATACCTATTTTAACCTTAAAAGTTAATATTACTTTATAAATACAGTTTTAATTTTTGTTTTAACTAAAATGAATTTAAAATGCTGTTTAGTATTTTTATGAATACGGGGATAAGTGTCTAAAACGTTACATTGAGGTTTACTAAGAAAAGCTAAAATTTGCCACATTTCACACGAAATCATAAAGAAACAATTGTGCAAAAGCGTAAGCAAAAGCTATAGAGTATTTTTTTTAATTTGTAATACCAGTTAATAATATTAAAAATTTAAAATGGTATATTTTTTTACCCAAAAAGGAATCTAAATTAAAAAAAAGTATTTAAAAAGTATTTAAAAATAAAATATTCTGATTGGTTAATTTTTAATAGATGGATAAATAATATTGATCGTATATACTTCCATTAAGAAAAATTACTCTTAAATGAAAGGGTTTTTCACAAGGTGTACTAAGTTTTGTATATGAATGTAGTGTAAAATAGAGACGGTAAAATTTTATTTTCAATTTTATAAAGATTTTGCTTTTTTTGGGTTGTGTTTTTACTCTAACAGAGAACACTAAACATAGCTACAAATGTTGTATCGTACTATCATCTATTGTTGTATATTTTAAAACAAAATTTTACCTTCACTATTTTCGATACGACTATACAACATTTAGTACACCCTTGTGAACGACCTTAATATTATTTTCACTATTATTTTTCCACAACATTTTCCATTCAGTTTATTATTACATTTTCTTATGTAAATAGAACATTTTTGGTCTTCAAAGTTTAGTAACGTCTTGAAAATACCCTAGACAACGTGTTTGATTACTAAGAATACAAGAATTGAGCAAAAATTGATGATTAATAGGTTTTTGTTAAAGCTCTGGCTATTCTGGTGTCTCTAGCTTTCTAAAACTTCGGGTTCTGATGAGTTCTTTAGCCAGATCGTAATAAAATAGTAACTAAAACTTCTTGATTTTTAAACAAATAATATACTTTTTTATTTGAACTTAACGATTTAACTGCGATTTTTATTTTAAAAAGCCAGCAATTTTTTGTGTCGAAGAGTTGCCAACTTTGCTTTACACTGTCAAACTAATTTAACATCTCTGTTTGTTATTTACTAGTCTCGCGGTTTTCTCTTGTTGTTCAGGTCGTTGTAAAATTATATATCCGTTTTTTTGTGAAAAAACCAAAGAAAATGTATAGAAAATGCAATAAATTTATGATATAAATAAGGCTTATTTATATAAAAGTGAAATATTAATGAAATAAAAGCATTTAAGATGAGAAAAATGTGAAAAAAGAAAATGTTAAAAAAGCTGTAAAAAATTCATGTATAAAAAAAAAATTTCATAGGCGTGTGTGTGTGTGTAGTTTTACATACATTTATGTGTGCGTAAGTAAGTGAGCTAGCGATGAATTAAAATCGATAACAATACATTAAGAATCGATTTAAAACTAACGGCAAATGTGATTTGAAACGATAAAATGCTCTGTTAAATAAAAACAAATTAAAATAATGGTAGCGATTCCTATTCTCACTTTCACCATTCACCTCAGTTTTCGAACCTCATTTTCTCTCAAATAATACAAATTTATAAATTTTTTATTGTCCAATCGTCTTTACAATAAACAAATATTTAAAAACCTGAAATCAAAATGGGACTAATTATTAACAACTCGGGAAATAATGAGATTCGAAAATTGAGGTGAATGGTGAAAGTGAGAATAGGAATCGCTACCAATGATAAAAAAATATTAGTGATCAAGAGTTTTTACCATTTTCACAAAAATTTCTTAAATATTAAAATTTTAATAAAAAAAAAAACGAAGTCAACATAAATTAAACTGAACCACTAACCGTGAAGGTAAGTCCATTCCTAAAACTTCTTATCAAAAACCTTAAAAAAAATATCTATAAATTACATTTATTATACGTTAATTTAAATTATAGCTATTTCATTATTGTTTTTTTTTTTTTTTTTTTAATTATCATACATAAAATATATAAAAATTTAGTTTTTGAAAAAAAAACACAATATTTATTAATCGCAAAAGTTTTTTCCGCCAAAAAATTTCATATAAAACCAAACTAATTTGAAATCTCTTTATGTTTATTTTTTGTTATTTTTCTTTTTAATCACAATTCTGTTAGAGCCTAAAAAAGTACAATTTACTTATATAGCTTAAGATACAAAAAAAATTCTATCTTTTGGGGTATAAAATTAGTAAGTAAAATCTTGCTCTAGCACGTTTCCTTATTACAATCAACAAAATTACTAAATTCCGTTGAGTTCGGTGGTCCTTCACTGTACAAATATGTTACGGGCCATAGACGGGCTGCGGTAAAATCACTTAAACTTTGTAATCCGCCTGGTCGTGGTGGTTTTTGATATTCATCTGATGTAGAGGCCGAAGAAAAACTATCGGCTGGTTTACGTTTATCGGAGGGTTTCAAAGGTTTAACATTGAGGCCTGAATGCGTTAGGGTATGATTGCCGGGGAAATAACGATCACTACATTTACGCCATTGATCTGGTTCATCTCCAACAAAGCACCTGAAAAAGTAAAAAGTTAAATAAATATCAATAAGCAATATTCGGTTATTTGATAAATTTCACTTTCGATCAAAATCAAAAATGTTGATCTCATTATTTCGCAACATTCCATTTTTAAACCAAATTGAATGTCATAAATTTAATGTCATACGTTTAAAACTAAATCGATTGATAAAGATTTCAGTCAATTTGGTGTTTTCTGTACACACAGAGAAAATTTAGCTATTTGCCTACTGAAATTCGGTTACTACGACTCAAATTCGGTTATTACGAATTTCAGTAGTTTGGCACAACTTGACATTAGTTTTCACAACAAAATTCGGTTAAGTCAACGGAATTTTAGTTGCAACACCCAAAATATTTAGAAATCGAATGTAAATATCGTTGTATTAACTGAATTTATAAGTTGTTACCATTAATATACACTTTTAAATTCGGTTGGTACTTTATTTCTCTGTGTGTACGAAAAGTTTCTTAAAATTATTCTATGAAACTGGATTTTTAAAAGAACTTTTTCATTGAGTGAACGAAACTTTTAATAAATAAAAAACTATTTTCATAGACTTTTATGAATGCTTGCATTAGTTTAATGAAAAGTTTTAATGAACGAGTTCAGGCGTAACTTCATTGCTTCTATGGAAAAATTCATTAATAATTCTCTCACAAGAGGAGTCTCCCGATGGGTGCTCCCTCAAGTTTAATGGTTAAAAGGTGAAGTAATACATTTTTGTAAGTAAACATGTCTGAAACTATTGAAATTTAGATTTTTTGAACGCAGCTTTGATGTACTAGAGAAAACAAAAATTTTGATACCAATATTGCCTAGTGTGTTAGGTTTGCCATTTATTTAAAATATAGGTTAAAAAGATTTTCGGCAAAAATATCATAAAGTCGAATAATTACGAATGTAGAAAAAGCTCAGACGCCCCATCGATTACATTTTATAAGCATTAATATACATAGTTTTTAGCTTAATTCAACTTAATACATATAACGCCCGTATTCATAAAAAATCTAAACTCAGATTTAAAATACATTTTAGTTAAAACACATTTTAAGCCTTAAAACTGTATTCATAAACGGATTTTAGCTAAAAATACCTATTTTTAACCTTGTGTAAAAACTAATATACACTCAAAAAAAAAAAAAAAATTAATAGAAAAGTTAGTAAAACGTCTTGTAAATTAAGTATACTATTTCTCAGCAAATTTTTTGCTGAAATTATGCTTCCAGCTAAAATTTTAGTTATACTTATTCAGCACTTAACTGTTTCGAATTAATGTTTTACTAATATTTTACTAATGTTTTACTAATTTATTTTGCTAAAAACAATTGTGCTGATAAGCAAATTAATAGTGGGGACGATAACCTGATTGAAAGATATACGCAGAATGAAATAGATGTCGCGGCATGTCAAGAGACGAGGAAAATAATACTAAAAGTACAAATTTGAAATCCCAAGTTTTTAAAGACTTAGAATTCCGAAGACGTGGTTATCAATCGTACACTAAGAATACTATGTAGGTAAAGACCACTGCAAATGTAGTTAAAAACAAATGAAATTTCACTGAAAGAAAGAAAGACTTACTTTTCAGTAAATTCAACTAACATTGTCATTTGTTTTTTAATGTTCAAAAAATAAACCACAATTGTAGTTGTAAAAAAAAACCATATATGTTAGTAAAAATAAACAGAAATTTATTTTTCTTTATTTTTTTAAATAGCAAAAAACTACTGTAATGAATGAATGTAAAATCATAAAACAGTAATTTGATGTGGTTTGTTTTTTTTTAAATGAACTACAAGGTTAGTAAAACATAGGTATCTATTGCTTGATATTACGGGCATTAAGGCTTTAAAATAAACTGGAATTCATTTTTATCGTGTAATTTTAAAGGCTCTAGAATCTCTGATAAGTTTCTAGTCTTCCTAAAGTTGTATATCTTGTGATAAGTCAATGCTAATCAAAAGTTTCTAAAGGCTCTGGAACTTTAAATAGGTTTTAACGCTTCTAAGGTTTAAAGGAAATCAAGGTAAATCTTTGGTTTCTAAAGAAGATATTTTCTTGAAATCTTGGGTTTTCTAAGGTTTGAGAACATGAGAAAAGAATTATGGGTTACACAGAAAAAATACTTCCCTACTTTTTTCAATTTAATCGGTTTGTTTAAAATTTTAAAAGCAGTCAATTAAATATTTGCTCAAATTCGGAACTTACTTGACATTTGTTTATATTATCACTCAAAACCAAACATCAACACATTGTTGTTGTTTTTTGTTATATAATGGAATTGCTCTAGTGGTGGTGTGCACCACTGTCATGTGACAAAATTGAAGAATTCTTCATAAGGGACCTCATTGAAAACTACTAAAGCGATCGCAACGAGTGATAGCTCGTTGGAAAGGTATTGAATCAGGCTTTAATTGAAAAATAAAATTTTCCTAATTTTTCTTGTTAAATAATTAAAAATAATTCAATTATAAAAAATATAAAAACAATGAGAACAAGGTGGTCTCTTAAATGCTCTTCTCCTGTCCAAACAAGGAGTCGGGGCCCATTTTTTTATTGCTGATTCTTAAAGCAAAAATTATGAGGAATCCAAAAAAAATAAAATTAGCCGGAAAATTTAGGAGCTTCTGTGGAAAATCGGAAAATTTAATTTTCATGGGAAAAAAGTTAAATTTCTGAGAAAAATTAGGAAAATTTTATTTTTCAATTAAAGCCTGATTCAATACCTTTCCAACGAGCTATCACTCGTTGCGATCGCTTTAGTAGTTTAAAACAACTTTCAATGAGGTCCCTTATGAAGAATTCTTCAATTTTGTCACATGACAGTGGTGCACACCACCACTAAACCAGTCACTATAAAAAAAAAAAAATATGTAGGTTCATTATTTTTTGCTGGGCAATCGATTGAGACTATTTATTTTAAAATCGGAGAGGGGTCGTCCAAAAGGTGATCGCTTTCATATGGAATTGCTCTAGAGCAAAATAAATATATATTTATTTTGTTGTTGTTTTTATAAATGTTTATGTTTAGTGGTATTAGTAATAAATATTTTAAATTCATTTCAATTAGATAGATATTAATTCTTATTAGGTTTATTACTTTATTAATGCCCGTAATTTCAAGCAATATTTACCTACCGGTGCTTAGATACCTACCCGATATTGTTCGTGTATACAGGTAGATATCTAAGCACCGGTAGGTATATATTGCTTGAAATTACGGGCATAAGTTAAACAATTTAATTTCAGTTTTTTAAATATGAATATTTTTTTATTCTCAAACATTACCATAAAAATTGATAATGTAAGTTTTAAAGTTTAATTTCGTTTAATAAAAATTTAAAATTTCTTATAAAAAGAAAGAAAATGCAAGAAACAATATAAAAATTATATTAACAAAATCAAATACTCTGCTTTCAACAAAAGGGCTAATTTCTGTAAAAAAAAAATCCAACAAAAATTTTGCCATAGCCCCTACGCTTCAATAGAAAGAAAACACTAATTTCTGTATGAATTTGTTCACAAAAGTATAAATAAATCTGCTAACTAAATGAGAATTTCATGGCGGTTTAAATTCAAATTTATAAAATTTAAGCTGTTAAAAACATTTGGTATGGCAACAACACTTCTATAAAAAAATATTTGGTATGGCAACAACAATTTTTTTTTTTTTTTGGCTTTTGGGAAGTTATACGATATTGATCACTTTTTAATCAAATGAGTTATTATTTAATTGAAAAATAATTCAATTGCTCTTTAATTGAATCAATTTGTGATTGAATTAGCAATTTCGTTGTTGGCGGAATTTCAGCAATTAAAGTTATTGAATTGGTGGTTTTCGTAATTGAAATGGGTTTTTATTTTTTTTGTGGGTTAAGGAACCGAAGACAGCGGATTACAAGCGAGGATTCCCAAAGGTTTAAGATGCTGTGTGTTTCGATTGGTTATATCGAATTTTTTGTTTGTGATAACAATTATTCGTTTAAAACAATCTAAATTCTTACACGACAATGGAATTGCTATTGCATCTACAGAAATTTGATGTATACCAAAAAAATTCTACAGCAAAAAACCGAACTATTCGATTGGCTACAACCTTAACGAGTCTGTTTTCTGACTATAAATACTAGATTGAAAAACGGGTGTTTTGCCAAAACACGTATTTAAGATCTATATTCAATTTTAACGGCTCTTTATTTTTTCACTTGGTTTGGCTAAACATGTGTTTTGCAATCTAGTGTGAATTATGTATAGGACTTCCATTTAACGAAAATCCTTGAATAATTTCAAATATTTTGTCACTATTATTTTCTAAGAAGTCAAATAATAATTTGTTTAATTTAATAACTTGTGATAACAAACTATTTCACGAATTCGAATTCATTTAATATCCACGACTTATTCCGAAGACTTTAAGATCATTTATTATCCGAATAATTCCGAAGGTTCTAAAATCATCTATATCTTGGTAGGCGTGGATCCGTGCTTAGGGAAAGTGGATATTTTCGCAAAATCTTCATTAAAATAATGTAAAAGATAGTAGAAAACTATAAGTTCCTTTCCCAAAAAACTTTTCCTGTATCTGCCTTTGACTTCAGAAGCTAATGATTTATGACGTCGACTAAGTACTTGAAAATCTCATTTAGAAATCTGTCAAAACCGTTAATATGCGGTTTAAATGATTAATATAAAATCTCACCATGGATAATCAAATCCCTGCGAATAACCACAAGGATGATCAACCTTACAACAGTAATCCCAAGAACCAATTTCGCCGCCTTCAATTTCACAAGAATAGAAACCAGTTATAAGATTTTTCTCACAAGGACTGCTACGACTACAAGGTTTACCAGATACCGAATAATGTCGCCAAGCTACATCATCACCTGCAAAATAATAAATAGAAAAAATAAGTTTTAGTAATACTCAAAACCAAAATACCATATTATAATTATTACCCGGTTCTCTAAATATATCCATACGCCTATTGTTATTAACCCTTGAACCACCTATTGTATTAACCTTATCCCGACATGTATAATCAAATGGATTCCAGGCAAATAGCCAATAGTCTCTATCATCAGTATGAGTATAATGAACATTTAATTTCAATTCAGTTTGATCACAATCAGACATCTCACAATTGAAAGTAGTTTTGCGGGAACTATAAAATATATTTAAAGTTTTTTTTTTTTTACAAATATTCAAATGATAATCTTATACTCCCTTGCACTCTTCTTACCCATAACTGAAAGAATAACACTTAAAGGAAGTAGTTTCTCTCAAACGTATACATTCCTTTTTACATTCCAATTCCGAGGGTACTGTTATAACCTTTTAATGGCAGCTGTTAGTAGCTTTGCCGGTGAACCGTAACCCAAATAACACACCGCTGAAATTTTTAAGCCGTTATACATACAAGTGGACCAATTTAATAACACTGTGTAACAAGAAATTGAATTCTTAAAGAGACCAACGGGGAATAAAAGTAGACTTTTAGTAGACCAAAACCCTCATAGGGTTTTATAAACATAGTTCGAATTACCTTTGAAGTTTGGCTAATGTCGACCTTTTTTTCCTTAATGGATGAAATTTTAAATTAAAAAAAAAATATTGAATGCACACAGAAATATGGTTCATCCTAAAGATAAATAAGTCAATTTATTTATGATCATATATCGCTCATTTGCTGCAATAACGTCATAACTCAAAAATTTTGATTTTTTAGAAAACGAAATTAAAGTTTTCAATTTCCTCCCACCTTGAAGAAAAAATAACTACAGCATTTTTTCTCAAGAGGTGAGTATTCAAGATATTAATACGATTTTTTTACACAATTTAAAGCATGGTATAACGAATGATTCTGAGTCATTATCTCAAAAATCATGTTTTTTGAGTAAGGACGTTCTTGCAGCAAATGGGCTTTATGTTCATTAGAGCGGCATTTTTTTTGCAACTTCGATTTTTATCAATTACTGTTGCAATTATTGTAGAACTAGGTTTAAAAGTTAGATGGTGCGAATTTAAAAAAATCGGATAGCGTTAACCCGTGGCGCCAGCGAACAAAGTTTTCGATTTTTGAAAATTTTCCTAATTGTTTTAATATAACTATGTCTTTCGACACATTATTTTCAATTGAAGGTTTTCGAGATATTGCCTCTTGATTTTTGCTAAAATTTTTTTTCCTCTATTCTACAAATTTTTAAAAATTATCCAAAATTTTTTTCTATTTTTGAACTAGCAAAACAGACAAAACTACTTTTCACTGGAGCACGATTATGTCAGTATTGGTGGAACGATAATATGTAAATTTACCTACAAATATCTCGAAAAACCAGCAAATTTGCATATTAAAATTGTTATGCTTTTCAATTTTATACATATTTTTATTGAAGGAATGCTTTGATTGGGTGTAGCACTAGGTCCAATAGTTTTGTGGTGTGAAATTTAAGAAAATCGGATTACTTAGCCCTTACTGCGCATAAAACCTCTGATATGTGGACACAATATTAAAATTCATTTTAAAAAATATATTTTGTGATACATCATCTATTATTTCAGACATAATTATGATCAAATGAAAAAAAAAATTATAAGATAATTTTAAAAAAAGAAGCCATTTTCAGCGAAAATCAAAGATTTCACAAATTTCAAAATATTCGTGCTCAGCATGCCAAATTTATAAAAAAATTATGTGTCGCAAGACATATTCTCATTGAAGTAATTAAAGAAAAATTGTCAAAAATCGATAGTTTGGTAGCATGGAGCCTTCCGATTTTCTCAAATTTGCACCAATAACTTTTAGACCTAATACTACAATAATATGAACAATAAATTGAAATTTTTCAAAAAAAGTTTTTCTTCATGCAAAAAAGTGCCGCTCTAATTTTTATATGCGATACCATTTTCGCCTGGGTAGTTTACTTAATAAAAATACATTAAAAAGAAAATCGAAAATTGTAACCTAAAAAAGCCAGCTTCAGAAGACCATAACAAATTAAATTCAAGTTTTCTAAGCCCATATCGGATTTTGATCTATTGATAGTCTTTTAACATTTCACGTAGGTTTATTCAGGATACAATCCGTGACCTCAGTGTTATTATTGATTATTGAATTCTCTTACATTTTTTATGTTTTTCATCTACTATGGGTTGTATTTCACAACCATGCCCATAACTGGCCCGTTCAAATATATCGAAGGTGTTGTCTAATATCAAATGTCTTTCCTTATCCATATCCCTTACCGGCCAATCACTTAGCTGACAATTGTCTATAACACTAGCATGTCTCTGTTGACCATAACGGAAGGCAAAGGCCCGACAAGTGAATTTTATGGACTTTATACACTCCATTTCACACTCCCCTACCGATCTTACAGTCAAGGAATCCCTTACAATGGATTTATAAAATCTGGTAGCATCAATTGCACGGAAAAAACATTCTTGGAATTTAGAATTATAAAATCATTAACGAAATCTTTACTCTGCAAAACCTTTAAACAAACTTACGAGTACTTCTAGGATCAGCTAAAGCTGTAGTACTTGCTCCACCCCCTATTCTTGGTGTATCACTTCGTGAGGGCTTACGACATACATTTAAATCATCTGCCATTGAATATATATCATAATCACGATCTGGTTCTATATCCACATAATAATCCAAACGATTATGGGTCGATCACAAAGCATACAATTATCGTGACTTCCCGAAGAATAACGATAACTATAGGTATGACATATGAAACCATCTTGGCCCGAACAAAGACGTTCACATTCAGTTAAGGTGGGAGTAGAATACATATGCTTTACTATCTTCTTATGTAAACGAAACCCCTCTGAAGTTTTGGCGGAACATTCTTGAAATTAAATATAAATTATTGAATTTTGCAAGGCTTAAATATATATTAAAACTCTTTACCATCTGGCCCTGGTCTACGAGTCCATTGTTGTCCATAATCATGACGATCTCGAATACCATCATATTTTCCATAAGAACCATAACTAGAACCGGGATAAGATATAACAGAATTACTTTCATGTGGTGGTTCTCCTCTCACACCTCCTCCTCCTTTACTGGGTGGAGGTCCTAAATTGGAATAATCAAAAACTACTGGATCCTTAGGTTTATGACGTTGATCTGAGATACCCCAATAAGCAGTTTGTTTATTATAATTGCTACCATAAGATCCACCATAAGAACCCCATTTATTATCGGTACCTATTAAATATGGAACAAAATCTCCTCCACTTTCCTTTTTTATTACTATAACGATGAAACTGGTGGGCGATCTCTATCCAAGTAGTTATGTGATGGGGGTGGCGGTCCTGGATGATAAGTATCGGGTCCCGTTAAAGCATGAGAATCCGGTTCTGGCCGATATGCTGCATATTCCGGAGCTGGCCTATAGTAAGGTCTATAACGATCTTTTTGTGAGTGTTTAAAATCATCATACCCACTACTGCTGGGTATTGTTTCCCATCTGAAGGTAGACTGGGTCTATAACGATCACTATGAGAGGCATCATAACGATCTATAGGATCTACACCCGAACCACTACTACCATAACTACTAGGTGGTGAGTGTTCATAATAACTGGAACCATGTGAGGAGAATTCATAAGAACCACTGTGCTGTTCATAAGAATATGGAGGCCTAGCATGAGACTCATATGAGATTGGTAGTGGAGGTTGTGGTCCCGAAGGTCCTGAAGGATTATAATGTTCTAAAGATGAACTGCTAGGTGGCCGACTATAATAACCACCACTACTACCACCCGCTACCACCACTAGGTGGCGAGGGTATATGAGGATAATGTTCTTCTCTATAAGGTTTATCACTCCATCCTTGGCTAGGTTTGTTATAGTGTGGTCCTACTGGTGGTGGCGGTGGCAATTTACTGCTGCATTCTTTACAGATATTATAACGACAGCTATTCGGTGCATTACGATCTCTCTCATAATAATCATAATCGGGATGTCTCAACAAATTGGAGTCTCTTCTATTCGGACTTGAGTATAAATCGATCTCGGCCAATGGTATTTCTATCAATTCACAATCTCCTTGACCATGGCCCGAAGGATCTAAACGATAGTTGAAACCTTCACAAGTGAAACGTTTTCACGGCCACATTCACGCATACATTCCTCAACACGTTCACATGCTATGGTTCGTCGCACCCAGTGAGGGGCAACGCGTTTACCAGCCAACACCCGCCGAAAACAAGCTATAAAATAAACATATGGATAATAATACAAAATAAACATATGGATAATAATTTTCAGATAATTGTTGTGGTTTTATGATGGTTTTAAATTAAGAGTTTATCATTAATTATGTACGCGTTTACGCGAAAAAAAAAATATAATGTGCGTCTATTTAATTTTCAGGTGTTTTTAGCCGTATAATATTAATTGCTATTTTATTTAAAACTGTTAAATGTTGCTGATTTTTTTATTTCGTTGTTTTATCTTAATGGTTTTTATGGGAATTGAAACGTTTTTTTTTTTTGTTTGTTTACATGTTTGAAATGTATTCATTACTTGAAGAAAATTAAAACATATTGCAGTAGTAAGTTGAAGGTTTACGCATTTTCAAGGTTTCCTTCAGATAAATGAGATTTAAGATTTATTAATATATTATAATAAAAATATTGTGGAGTTAAAAAAATTATTTCGCTCAAATATCTGTAACAAAATGAAAAATTACATGGAGTCAGGGCCGTAGACAGGAATATATTTTGTGTGGGGCTCGACAATTTTTTTTAGAATTGTGCACACTGAATTTTTTTTTGTTTGTTCAAATTTGGCATTGGTCGTTTAGTCGAAAATAATATTGCAATTTTCAAAGAGTTTTTCTGCTGGAACAAGAGACAATTTTCGACCAATTCTAGATAGTTTTTTATTAGCAGAGCAACTTTAAAAAAATCGATTTTATGACCATAAAAAATACCCCAAAAACAAAAAATATGATTTTTAAAATTAAAAAATGTGGTCTTAAAACACATTTTTATTAAAAATTCTTTTTTAAAACTTAGTTCTTAGTACACTCAAAAAAAGAAGTTTGTAAAACGTCTTGTAAAACAAGTATACTATTTTCCAGCAAATTTGCTGAAATTGTGTTTTCAGTTAATGTTTTTGTTATATTTATTCAGTACTTTTACTAATATTTTACTAATTTATTTTGCTAAAAAAAAATTGGGTTGATAGGCACAATAAAAGTACACTTAGAATACTATGTAGGTAAAACCACTGCAATTGTAGTTAAAAACAAGTGAAATTTCACTAAAGAAAGGACGACTTACATTACAGTAAATTCACTAACATTGTCATTTGTTTTTTAATGTTCAAAAAATGACTAACAATTGTATTAAAAATGAACCACGTGTAGTAAAAAATAACAAACATTTATTTATTTTTATTTTTTAAATAACAAAAAACAACTGTAAAAAATGAATGTAAAATCATAAAACAGTCATTTGATGTTAGTTGTTTTTTAAATGAAATTTTAGTATATATTTAAATTTGTTCTACCAATGACTGACATTTACATTACAAATAAAGAAACTGTTTTACAAACCCAAACACCTACATATTTTTAAAGCAGAAGTTCCCTGAGTGT
>CM037855.1:176407121-176812354 GCA_021234595.1 Delia radicum | reverse complement strand
AATTTATACACACTGGCTAAATAAATGTACAATAAGCATGTCAGTGCAGCAGCATTGTTCGAAACAAAAATTCATAATTTTTAATACATTTTGAAATGCATTACTTCCCGTAACCCCTTAAAAACGAGTAGAAATAGACAGAAAAACACCCACGTTTTTAAATCAAAAAAATTAAAAAAAAAAATACAAAAATGAAAATGGAGCAATAGTGCTGCAAACAAACTCAAATACTGAAAAAAATATAAAATATAAAATAGTTTATAAAAATTTGTGGTGAATTTTACAATTGCATAGTAAATACATTATTTTTTTTTTTTTAATTTTTCCTAAAGCTGTCACTTGTAGTTTGAACATACAATAAAATTGTATAAAAACAAATATTTAATAGCGAACATGTAAATTAAAATGTGGAACACGTTCCTTTTATGGCGTAGCGCAAAAGAAAAAAAATATAAAATTTACGAAAAATTATTATTTTGTAGTCCTCATGCGTACACGAAACGATCACTTTGCAAAATATATGAATCATCAAATTTTTTAATATCATCCATCTGTTTGCAAAAAAAAAAAACAGGCCGAAAATATATTATTTGTTGATCACACTTTTAATTTTTTTTGTGAGAAAACACTTTTTTTGAATTGCATATGGATTTAATTACACTATGCATTATTTTTATTATCAAGATCTAATTTTTGGCTTTTTGCTACACTCAAAAAAAAAAAAAGAAGTCAGCAACAATTTTGCTGGGAGGATCATTGCAGAAAAATTGATAATATCAGCAAAACAAATTAGTAAATTCAATAAAAAATTTTGCTGATTTTAGCAAATTTTTTGCTGATATTAGCAATTTTTCTTTCATAACTTGATATTGGAAGGATCCAACAACAATGTAGCTGACTTTACTAACTTTTTGTTTTGAGTGTATCCACAGTGGGATATATCACACAATATTTGGAAATAATTCGGCAATTTCTTACTTAGTAATCCGATTGCAATGATATGTTGGGGTATCTAGAACAGTGTCGGGCAAACACTTGTTGAAACAGCGAAGACTAATCGTTTTTCACACAGACACAACCCGAACGTAAATAGAAATAAAAAGAGAAACCGAAAAAAACCAAAAAAAATTGGTTAGTTGCTTGCCAGCATTGGATGGAGTAGGTTTATGTCGCTTTGTTTAATAAAATAAGTACACAGGTAATATTTGAAAACAACCAATGATATTTTAATTAATAAAGCCAAGCGTACTATAATTTTTTTTTAATGGAATTTTTTTTCATTCATTATGTGGGATTTTTTTGGGAAAACGCATTTTTATTTAGCTTGAATATATAAATATATCTTGATTTATTTATTCATTCATAACTTAATTTTAACACACAAAACCTAAAATATTAAAACAATCTATATGTTAAAAAATTTAAAAATCTCTGAACTATAATTGTTTATATTAAAAACAATTACAACGCAGATATTTTGAATTTTTTTGTATTTTATAAGAATTAATATAAAATATTTTTTTTTGCTTTTTGTTTTTTTAATTTATTAATCCATATTTATAACATTATTATATATATCTGTTTGCCCAGTACATATTGGCAAAGAACTCATGTGCCTATTTTCTTAAAGAACATTTTTTAATTACCTATTAATTTCCTCTTATGTATATTTCTTTTTTATTCGCCTCATAGCTGAAATTTATCACGTAAGGACATACATAGTAAAACAATAGAACAATGTAAACAAACAAAAAAAAAAAAAAAAAAAAAAAAACAAAACCAAGTGATTTTGCTCAGTGCAATAGTACCAATACAATCTCATTTTTTTGTAAACTAACTAATACATTCTCAGTTCTCTTTGTGCCCAAGCCCGATCTAGAACCACTTCCGCTACCAAATTGCAGGCGTGCACAATTTTTAACAGTGGGTTAATTTTTAACAGTGGGTTAAAGTTGGCGGGAAAAATATATACAAATTAAAAATTTTTTTTAATACAACTTGATTTAATATGAAAATACCTTTCAGAATAGTATTAAAAGACTGTTGGTGCTTTTTGGAAAAAAATCGCAAAAATTTTAATTTTTTTTAAATTTCTATTTTAAATGAACAAGATATTGCATTGGTTTCTTTGTATTTAATCAAGAATTTGCTTAGTTAAATAACCAATATTTTAAAAAAGAAATTGGCCCCGATGTCGTCCCGCTATTCGCAAAACACTGGACCTGAGTAGTACCAAATTTGAAATTTCACATTTTCAAATGGGAATATCTCGGTAACTATTGGAGTTAACACACATATGTAAGCATGTTAATCTCAACTAGCAGATTACAAATATGTAAAGTTTTTGAAAATCAGATTAGAAAAAAAAAAAAAAAAAATGGCGAGAATTCAAAATTGTATATGCAAAAAGTTTCCTAGTTTGGGTGGACATATTGCCGCCCCAGAGTATTTGGAAGGTTCAAAATCAAAACTTGATATTACATCACTTCTGTCTGGTACAAATTTCATTGCAATCGTGGGTCTAGAGGATTTCACCCAAAAATCAAAACCGCATTCAAAATCAGAACTTGATATTACATCACTTCTGTCTGGTCCCAATTTAATTGCAATCGTCGGTCTAGAGGCTTAAACTTGATTTTAAAAGAATTTGATGAGAGTGTTTCTTTTTCTAAGCTTTTCTTCATAATGAAATTCTTCATCAACGAAAAAAATTCTATGAAATTGGTTCATTAATATCATGATGGATAATTTTCTCAATGTGGTGTGTCTGCAGAAAAGGACAAAAAAAATTTTTAGACACGTATTTTTTTTAGGTATCAAAATTTTTTTTTTCAAATTTACGGGTCCAAAATTATACAAATTTATTTTTTTCAATGTACTTCTTATATACGTTGTTAAACTATGGGCAAATTGGGTATCAACCCGAGTAACAAAAATTATATATAACGATATATTCTTTAATATAAAATTATATATGATCATATAAAATAGCATATGTATTAATATGTATTTATATATAATAATATTTTCAAAATGTTTTACCAAAAAAAAAAATACATGTATATGCACATCCAATCATGTGTAATAAAAATACTATTCTGAATTTTATATATAATAATAAATGGTTGATACATTTGATTAAATTTTTATAAAATTAGATATAAATAAATATAAGTATACTTATATAATACAAACATCAAAAACGTCTTCTGTCATTTGAAATTCAATTCAAAACTGAAAAAAATTTCCTAACTCGGTTTCTATGTAACTATATATAATTAAAAAATCCCAAAATATTTTACGAAAATCGTTTACAATTTTACGAAATCAATTTACATTACAAATAACAAATAACAAACCTTCCAGCAAATTTTTTTAGAACAGATTACCTATGAACCTGTTCTAGAAAAGCTTTTTTTTAACACCGGTTACATGAAACCGTTTTACTGTCCCAGAACCAGTTCTATTGCTGGTTCTAGAACCGGTTCTAAAGAAACTTGTTCTAAAGCAACTTGTTTTATTGCAATTAGGACAAACTCCATACAAAAAGAATCGGTTGTAAAACAGAAATTAAAAGCTATTATTTTGATTTTAGGTTAGGTTAGGTCGAAAAGAGGATTCGGAGAAGGGAAATACTTCCCTAAACCGACTCAAGTCCCTGAGGACTTACACTTAAGCCAGAATGTCGGCTTGTTGTGCGCTCTAAACAATCGGTTTTATTTCCTATGTCACCTTACTATCCCAGGAACTCCGTCGCACTGACGAAACTCCTCAACTTCTTCCATCCTATGCCCCTAAGATCCTCCTAATGTGGATATTGGGTCACTGGATAGTATTTCGACCCGGATCCCGGCAAATGCCGGCCATTCACAGTGTTCCAAGGTCTCCGCGTCCTCCCCACAGGCCCTGCACACTTCCGAGTCCGCCCTACCAATACGGTGGAGATGGTTCCTTCCTACTGAGTTCCTTCCTACTGAGATTCAGAATTTCCCTCGTCTTGTCCTTGTCCGGGTTGCCCCAGAGAATATTTGTAGTCCTGCCAACACCCGCATTTTCCCAGATGGTCCTATGCATGGTGTCAGCCCAGTCCACCAGCTACGCCTTGAGAGCTCGAAAAGGTTTAGCGTTCTCCAAAGTGACTAATTCCAGGGAAGATCCTCCCCTAGCCAATTCATTAGCCACTTCGTTCCCCGCTATACCACAGTGTCCCGGTACCCATATAATCTCAATGCGTCCCCGTGAAGAGAAATCGTTATTTTCCCCTTTACACCTGAGTATCGCCATTGATCCCACAGAGTCCGTAGATAAAGCCCGGATAGCCGCTTGGCTATCCGTGAAAATCACAATATCACCGGTCAAGCCCATACCTGTGGGAAACGAAGGGTCGATTGATCCAAAGTGACAAATCTGTGATATATGTTTTGGGGGCACGTCACGACACTGGCGAATGGTGACAAAACATTCACTGGTTGCTACCAGATATATCATGCAACTGGAGAAAAAATAACATAACATCAAAGTGTACTGAAGTAACTAGGGCCGTTGTAGTTCAAGTTATTACTGGTCATTGAACAGGTTCAACACCGTTAGCAGTGGATGAAAACATGGCAATTAGTGCCAAAGGATTCAGTCCCTTACCTGCTACACAGCAGACATAACACTGGAAGAATTTTATCTGTACCGACTATGTGACAATAGAAATGAGGACGTAACACTTCACTGGTTTAAAAGAACTGAACGCGGAACTGTGACCAGGGCTTCCAGATATGGCGATTTCTCGCCAAACGTCGCGATCTTAAACTTAGTTTTTTGTTGGGTATAGACAAAATAAGCTAATTATAAAATTGATTTTTGTTGTGCCTTTTTTAAGGTTTTTTGAACATGGGCTAAGACACACTGTTTTGGAAAAGTGCAGTGATTGATGCATAATATCGCATACGCTGAATAAAAAGTGACAGGTTACTTGCTAATTACTTTTCGCATGAACGGCGACATATACCCCTTAGACCAGTGCAGTGGTACGTCTCAAAACTATTTCAGTCAAACTACCCCTGGTGCAGAACACATTGCGCTTAATATGTGACTAGTTTTCCTTCAAAAATTGTTCTCCAGTTCTAAGATACGTACACCTACACCAGTCTCGTGATAACTTTTTTGCCACTGGTTCTGTTGCATATCTCATAAATCTTAAAATGGTTATACTTTGACACTACCTACTTCTAACTTGTCCCGTAGCATATTCATTTCAGTCGGTACGGTGATAGGTTGCATTATTCGCCACGTTACACAGTGCTTCACAGGTAGCAAATTGTCACCTCCTATGACAAGCCCATGTTAAAAGTACCAGTCACTTTCATATAACAGAACCGAAACTAGGACAGGTTCATACACACAAAGTTCTAGTCACATGACCATACCAGTGACTGGTCCATTTCCCGCAGGGATGATATTCACCTGCTTAATGCACTCCGTAATCGCGGTGACCTCCGCCTGTAGTACGGTGTTATGGTCAGAAAGACGGAAGCATTTGCGTACATTGAAGTCAGCGTTACAGAAGCCCAGACCCGTTTTCCCATCCAGTTTTGATCCAGCCGTGTAAAAGTGGATCCCCGGTTGGTTCCTCAAGAAGGTCCCATTTAACCATGGTTGCCTGTCGGGGATTAACGTGTCACAGAGCGTCGTGACAGACCTCTCTGAAATCCTGTCGCAGTCCCATTCTGGGACGCAATACCCTGGCAATTGGTCCAAAATAGTACGGTGCCCGGTAATATGGCCATTATTGTCCCATTCCCCGGTAGCTCTCAGCCGCATCATAGTCAATGCGGCCTCGCACTTTACCTGTACCTCAATTGGGCGAATTGCCAGAATAGTCTCGACAGCCCTAGTAGATGTGGTTCTCATTTCGCCACTAATGCCCAAACAGCATAGGCGCTGTATCTTCTGCAATAGTCCCACATACGAGCCAAATCTCATCGATGTCCACCATACTACAGATGCGTACGTCAGTATAGGTCTGACAACGCTAATGTATAGCCAGTGTGTCATCCTGGGATTCAGACCCCATTTAGATCCTATTGCCCTTCTACAGACGGCCCACGATATGTGGGCCCTCTTCACCCTTTCCTCAATATGGTCCCTCCAGGATAGTTTCCTATCAAGAACAACTCCCAGATACTTGACCCTATCGGAGATGTGAACCGTTTTTCCCAGGAAGATAGGTTCATCAAAATCAATGATCTTCCTCTTCCTAGTAAAAAGGCATATTTCGGTTTTGTCCGGATTGACATTTAGGCCCCTGGGCCTAGCCCAGTTGTACGCCAGTTCGAGTGCATAAGATGCCCTCCTACATAGATATCTAGGATTCTCCCCCCTTAAAAGTATCGCCACATCGTCTGCGTAGCAGACAGGTTGGAAACCTTCACTGAATAGAATCCTCAAGAGACTATTAATCGTGTTCACCCATAGGAGTGGAGATAGGACCCCCCCGGAGGAGTCCCACGGTTAACCCTGTCTCTGATCACTATGCCATTTGCCTCGCAATTTATCCACCTATTCCGTAACATATGACCGACCCATGCTACTATGTCCCGGTGAATGTCAAACTGTTCTAGAGACTGGACAAGCACATTGGTCAAGACATTATTAAAATTATTTTGATTTTACTGGACCATTTTAATATTGACAAAAAATTTTTTTAAATTAAATTAAAATTAACAATTTTGTTTAGAATAAAAATTTGATGTCCAAAAAAAATATTAATAAAATTTAAGCTATTTACCAATTTAAATCATGCATTTTGTGTTTTGAACCCGTTTTATTGAGGTCAAATATATGTAACCTAATATATTTTAATTTAAATATATTTGGATTATTATCTAATTCTGTCTAATTATATCTAATTGTATCAAAAATATAATATAATTAGATGTAATTACTCGGATAGAATTGGATAGTTTTTTTATTAAATTGTTTATATTTAAATATAATTAGATCTAAAGTGATACAATTTAATAGAACCATTTTCCTCTTATATTTGCGGAAAATATCTCATCATATATAAACTTTTTTACTCGGTAAGGTATTTTAAATACGCAACCAGTGGTATATAAAACACGTCTGTGCATGTCGAGTACTTTAACACAAATTACAAAGTAATCTGAATTTATAAAATTTTAAAGATATTTTCGTACAAAAATGTTTTCATTTTTGATCCCCTTTTTTAACTTCTAAACGTGCGATTGCGCACCTAAAAATAAAATACGTTTCTAATATTTGTTTGTTCTCAACAGCATATAAAAGTTTCATTAAAATCTGCGGATTCACCACTGTGTAGTTTCCTTGTAAGCAAAAACTGTCATTTAAATATTTTAAATTTGCTTGAAATTTAAAACGGCCATAATTTTTTCGCCGTTGTAGATAAATTATTAACGCGCAAGCTTAAACAGCGGCTAACATATACACAAAACGTTATTCATGTTCAGTGTTGCCATAATTTGAATGTTGAATAGTGCTAGATCGTTGAAAAAATAGAAAGTTCTGGATGGACAAAAAAAGTGCTAGAAAAAGTGCTAGATTTTTTTGTTTCATATATCCCTATAGAACACTTTATACATATATTCGCTTCGTAAAGGGATCTGTAAGATGCCGTTTCATTATGTTTGAAATATAAGATATATTTTTTCGGAATAGTTAACCAAAAATTCAATGTGATGTATTTTAAAAATACGATTTACTTTTTTTATAGATTTAAATTCAGCAATTTTGAATATAAAAACAAATGTACAAATAAAAACGAAAATAAACAAAAACGTGTATTGAATATTCACCAAAGGTAGACATACACACAAAAAACAAGTTTATAATTTATTTTTTGATCAATGGTGATAATCTTTAACATCGAGCTCATATATATATTAGTTCTCATTTAGTGAGGAAACTAGTTTATATGAATGTTTGATGTTTTGCATGGGATTGTTACCTCTTTCAAAACGTGTTCTGATGATATATTCCCGAAATAGATCTATCAACACATTCCTGAAAGGGTCAAATAATAAATTTGAAAACAAAAACTCTAAAGATTATTTGTTGTTAGGACAATAATCTAATAAAGAAATATAGAGTATGGCCTCGAACTTGAATAATTTTAATTTTCATTAATCCTTGATATTTACTTATGAATTTAGTCACTAAATTGGTGTTGATTTATGCACTATAACCAAGGCAACCAGAAATATGCTATGTCAAATATTCCATATCCATTTCCGAACAATTGACGAATTCCGACATTAATTTATTAGGGTATGTTTTTGCTCATTTTTTCAATTTAAAACCTAAAATATAGTCTTTAATGAAATTTTAAGCACATTTGTCTAAATTAAGTGAATCAAATTGTGTACTGAATATTGGGGTCGATCATGTCCATATTTCTCTATGCTGAAATCTTATTGTTCTGACTAACGTCACAAATAACAGTCCCCAGTCTATGGGCAGTGCTTGTAACAAAAAACCTATTAATCATCAGTTTTCTCCATTTTTGTCTTCTTATGTTATCTGGAGTTTTCGATACCGATTTTAGAAATTCAAACCAACTTTTTGAATTTCAGGATGTCGGCATAATTAATCTTTTATTTTTTTTTTTGTAAGCAGTTTAAATAAATTTCACAAAACTTATTCCAACTGGACTTATTTCTCAAATTTTTAAGATCATATTTTTTCCATTTTTTGTACATATTTCTGCATGCCCTGACTATAACATAATCATTTAAAAATAATATTTCTGGAAGAAATAAATTCAAAGAATTCTGTTATGGAGATATAACGCAGCTGTGGTGAAATTAATTAGCAAATCCAAAAGTAATGAGGACACCAAGAAACATATTAGCCCTTAAACCACTAAGACCGTCTATAGACAGTCATCACTTGAATCCAATTACATTAAAATTTAAAAAATCCCAGTGGTTTAAGGGTTAAAGAGTCTCAAAAACAGTAAAATCTTCAAAGTTTGAACAGAAATTAAGAGAATTCTGCTATGCAGATATAACTATAATATTCACAATTATTGCAAACTAACAAAAATGATTGAAAATAATTTAAAAAATCACGAAATAGACTGTCATTTTTTGCTTTCCATTGAAACTTTACTGAACACAAAGTTTTATATAAAAAAAAAACAGAAAATTAAAAAAAATTGGTTTGCATACAAACGGTGCTTTTTTGTTTTATTTTATTTTAGAAATGTTGAGGTTAAGAAGAATAAAGGTTTTTCTCTAAAAATTATACACACTATTAATTTTCAAATAAGACTAGACCAGTTTCTGCCTTTTGTATGGACAGGCGCCATTAGTTATTTTCCATTTATTATTATTTGTGTCTTATAATTGTCAGATTGTCTCTATCTATTGTCTCTATTGTCTCATCTATTCTACAACCTGCGGCTGTAAGAATCAAACCTGCGCTCTTCTTACATTACAAACGTAACAATATCAAGTCATGACCGTTTAGCGAGCACACCCAAGTATGGCCTCGAATGTAATGCTGCAGCTAAATTGCAGTTTTCTTTCCTATTATGCTCGGAAGTGACAACACTAACAACACAAATATTCTATTTTTAGATTTTTTTTATTTTTCTAATCTTCTCCGTCTCTATTTTTTTTTTAGTTGATAAATAAATTTATAATTTATATCTGTGAAAAAACAGTGCAAAATATATTCGTGGCAAAAAAGTGCTAAAAAATTATATACATAATTTAAAAAAAGTGCTGTCTAGCAGCTAGCACTTTTTTTTATACATTTTGAGTGCTGAATCACAAAAAAAGTGCTAGCTCTAGATCAATTAAAATGGCAACCCTGTTCATATTATGCAAAAAAAACTAATGCTGATAATATGTTACCTCAAAGTGTCGAACATTTTTGAACTACCCCATATATCTATTTATTAACATTAACTTTTAAAATGGCAAACAATATTTTAACAACAATATTTTTCTTAATGGAATTTTTAGTGTTTACATTCACTTTAAACAAATGACCGTTAAAAATCATATTATTTATGGTCAATTTAAAACAAATATAAATAAAACACAAAATAACCCTCATGTCAATTCTTTTTTAATTAACAATTTTATTCTAAAAAAATTTAAAAAAAATCTAAAGATTATTTAACGGTGTGTTGATTTATAATAAAAATAATGAAAGACACACTTTGGTTTTTTAGCATAATGAATGCATTTGATTTTTGATGACTGACTATGAAATAGCCAAACGTTTTTTTTTTTTTTTTAACCGTTAAATGGCAAGCCGTAAATCAAATATGTTTAACCGTTTTATGTTTTAATGAAACACCCTGTGTTTCGTTGCAAAAAAAAACAGCTGTTAAAAAAAGGATTAACCATAAAATTTACAACATTTTAAAAGCAACATCGAGTAAAAAGTGATTTTTTTTTGTTCAAGTCATGTAAATTATTACCTTCACTTAAATTGTGTATTTTATGGTGAAGTGAGAATAGGAAAAAGAATGTAATACACATGAATGTAGTTTTCTTATAATACTAATTAGTAGAATAAATTAACCGCAAATAGTTTATTATGTTTCCATTAGAGATGGGCACGTGATCAGAATTTTGTGTGACTCATGCGTGAGTGAAAGGTATTTTTAATCACGTGAGCGTGAGTGAGTACGATTAGGATAAAATTCTTTGTGAGTGAGTGTGCGTGACCACTGTTGCCAGGTCGTATTGACGATTTTTGGTACTCAAAATAACTAAATGGCGATTGGACAATTTTTGCTTCCACTATGACGAATTTTTGACAAAAGTTTAATATGTCAGCAAAACATATTTATTTGTCACCTGACCTATGTTTCAATTTATATTATTTCGTTAAAATTAAAAGAAAAAATCTTTCTCTTTATAGAAATCTAACATTTATTTTTATATAATAATGAAATAAAATTTTGCAAAAAAATTGCTAATGTCAGCAAAATCTTTTGCTGAAAATCAGCAAAATCATAAAACATATTTTTGTGATTCTTTTAAAAATAATTTACAATAATTACGAAATATAAAAAATTTTTATTTTCCCACATTGACGACGTGAATTAATTTAATATCTGAAAATATATAGAAATAAATATATATAACATAACAAAAATTTTCTTTCAACTACTTACATCAATGGTTGTCTAAATAATGCTTTCTTTTAAAGGACGCAACTGCCAAAGATAATTATAGAAACGAAACGAAAAAATAAACAAAAACAAACGAAACGAAAAAAACAACCCTTTTTTTGCAATAAGAAAAAGGAACCATACAAATCTACCTAAGATGTGTGTCTTTGTCTTTCGCTTTACTCTGTCTACATGTCTGTATATGTTTGTTTGCAATTTGACCACACTAGATTATTAATCTATAAACATTTAGTTTAGAAATACATATTAAATTTAAATATTTTATTTTGTCTTTTATTTAATTAAAAGACAATTATTTTCACAAGCCGGTGACAACGCAAAAATGAAACTTTTTCATTAATCGTATGCAATTTTTAATAAATAAAATGAAATTTTCATTAAATTGTATGAAAAACTGTATTGATTTAATGAAAAGTTTTAAAAACTGTATTAATTTAATACACATTTTTAATGGACTAGTTCCAGTGACATTCATATATTTAATGCAACATTTCATTGATAACATGCAGAGAATTATTAAAAAAAAAAAAAAAAAAATAATGCAGAGAATTCTCTCACTGTATGTCTTCAAATATAATGGGATTTAAATTTGATCATCAATTTTAATTCGTTAATGGAAGACTAAATTTAAGAATTAGAGAATATCATTGCTAAAGAATTACCAAATTTTTAAAAAGAATTTAAGTTTTAAAAATTGAGCTACTGAAATGTGGTTAACAGAATTATATAGAAGTGATTAATAATTTAAAAGTGCCATCGTTTTAAAATATTATGACTCTCGAAGTTTAAACCATTAAAAAGCGTTGTAAATCGTGTTATATTACAACGATAACATGTTGTCACTTGAAATGTGAATTACAGTATTGTCTTTTATATTTTTATCGGAACTTTATTCCACTTATAAAAAATATTTTTATTTTGACGATTTTTTAAAATATGATGACGATTTTTTCTGGAAATTTTAAGATTATGCTCAACAAACATGGCAACACTGTGCGAGAACCAATTTTTTGCGTGTGGGAGTGTGCATGAGTAGAAGTTTCCAAAAACGAATTTTTTTCTCTTTAAATATTTTCTTTAATGTTTTCGCCGATTTACTGTTTTTGGGTTTTTTTAATACAAATGAATAGTGTCCGACCGAACAGTTCGGCCAGAAAATGCATTTGGTCTGTATTCGATATTTTAAAGCCTTATGGACAAATTTGGCGGATGGAAAAATGTTTATTGGACTGATTAGATGCTGTTTTAAGTGTCAAATCTGATGAAAAGTCTGTAGTTAAGCAATGAATTCACTGTTCGGCCAAATCGAAAATAGTTCGGCGGCCGAACTTTTAACTTTATAGCTAAACTTCGGATTTTCTTTTAAATTTTATACACAAGATCGAATTAAATCTGCTCAACAAACATGTTTCCAATACAAAAATTTGTGATCATTGCCTCTAGATATAAAAAAACCGACAAAATATAGTTTTTTGGCCGAACTGTTCGGTCGGACACTAAAAATAAATGACAAAATTACATACTTAGAGCAGTTTTGAGTCAAACAAAGGCTGACCATTCGTACTGATTTGATCACAAGTACTGATAAAAAAATCGTGTACAGAGTTTTTAAAATTTGTACTAATTGTACTGATTTTTAAAATTTTCAAAAAATTTTATTTTTTACACACAAAAATTATTGTTTTAATACATTTAGCATAAGGTTTTCAAAATTTACAATTTTCCAAAACATAAAGCATTCAGAACCAGATGTGTTTTCTCCATTAAAAATTTTTTAATCTGATGGAAACCTTAAAAAAAAAATCTTTAAAACTAAATGTATTTATGGGAAACTCGTTTTAAATCTAAATCTAAAGTTCGAAAAGAAGTGCTTAGAATCCGAGAGATTCAATATTTTAAAATCTTGGGTGTTTTTAGAAACAAATATTCAGGACGAAAAATTAAAAGTGGTTTTTACAATCGAATTCGGTTAATGCAACTGAAATTTAATTTAGGACGAGTTTTAGTGACATTTTTTCGTTAAACAAATGATGTTTTTTCCTAAAGTGAAAAAACTTTATAAATTTTTATGAAACTATTTTCAATAAAAATAAATAAAATAATTTTTTTTAATAAAATTTTATGAAAAACTGCATTAATCGGCTGAAAAGTTTTTATGTACGAATTCCAACCAAACTTCGTTAGTTTAATGTAAAAGTTAATTAATGTCATGAGTATAAATCTCTCAGTGTAAAATTTAATTCATAAAAATTAGGTGAGTCTTAAATTTTTTATATAAATTTTAGTAATTTTCATAATTTTGTGTGCAAATTTCCACTTAATCTGAACTTTTACATAGAGAGAAAGTAAAATTCGCTGTGTTTTTTTTTAAATTAACCACAAGAGTTATAGTTTTTAAAAATTTTGTACTGATTTCATGTCCGAAAAATATAGTCACCCTACACTCAAAAAAATAAGTTAGTAGAATAGTTAGTAAAACGTCTTGTAAATCAGGTATACTATTTTTTAGCAAATTTTTTTGCTAAAATCGTGTTTTCAGCTAAAATTTTTGTTATACTTATTCAGCACTTAACTGTTTTATACTAATGCTTTACTAATATACTAATGTTTTACTAATTAATTTTGCTAAAAAAAAATTGTGCTGATAAGCACATTAATAGTGTGGACGACAACCAGATTAAAAGATATACGCAGAATGAAGCAGATGTCGCGGCATGTCAAGATGTAGTAGAGAAGAGGAAAATGATACTAAAAAATACAACTCTAATAAGACATATAAAAAAATCAACCATGGAAGTTTTTGTATCTCTTTTTCATACATAAAACAAAATTGAGGATTAAAACAACTTAAATTTTGCGTTGTCACCGGCTTGTTAAAATAATTGTCTATTGATTAAATAAAAGACAAAATAAAATATTTATTTATTTAAACTAAATGTTTATAGATTAAAAATAGTATGGTCAAATTGCAAACAAACATATACAGACATGTAGACAGAGTAAAGCGAAAGACAAAGACACACATCTTAGGTAGATTTTTATGGTTCCTTTTTCTTATTGCAAAAAAGAGTTGTTTTTTTCGTTTCGTTTGTTTTTGTTTATTTTTTTGTTTCGTTTCTATAATTATCTTCGGCAGTTGCGTCCTTTAAACGATAGCATCATTTAGACAACCATTGATGTAAGTAATTGAAAGAAAATTTTTATGTTATATATATTTATTTCTACATATTTTCTGATATTAAATTAATTGATGTCGTCAATGTGAGAAAATGAAAATTTTTATATTTCGTTATTATAGTAAATTATTTTTAAAAGAATCACAAAAATATGTTTTATGATTTTCAGCAAATAAATTAACTAAATTACAATTTTTCTACAAATTTTTTGCGTTTTTTTTCAGTCTACTAAAATTCAGCAAAAAATTTATTAATTTTTAGCAAGGCTTTTTTAAATCTAATCTACTAAGTGTTAGCAAAACTTTTGCTGAATCTACAAATTTTGTTGCTAAAAATCAGCTCGCTGATTTTCAGCAAAAGATTTTGCTGACATTAGCAACTTTTTTGCAAGGATCCTCCTGACTAAAATTTTGCTGACTCAGCAAAATTTTTTGCTGACTTTACAAACTTTTTTTTTTGAGTGTAGTTAAACATTCACAATTTACTTTTTTTCATTTTCATTTTGTTTTGTGAATTTGCGCGTTTCACGTGAGTAAAATCTGAATTTACTCACGTGAATTTGACTGAGCATGAGTAGTAAAAATTCTAGTAAGTGATTGTGCGTGAGTGGAATTTTTCTCTCGTGAGCGAATGTGAGTCAAAATTCACTCACGTGTCCATCTCTAGTTTTCATATAATTGACAATTAGTTCTTTTAAAAACGTTCAAAAACTAGGATACTACTTTGGGTCAAACACTTAGGATCTAAATTAAATTTGGGTATGTGATAGACGAGAGGGTGCCCGAACATTGCCCCCACTAACAATATCTTCGAATATTATTCGGCGATTACTCCCATAATTGATTTCGGATAGTTTTCTTCCGAGTATTTCCAACACCGGCTTCTCGGAGTAAATAATCTTTGTGCTTTCGCCGATTTCGTCCGTTATCCCCAAATAATTGCTCATAATGCTCATGTTGATTATGACCAATTCACAAACGGTCATATATCCATTCTTTTTCTTATTGGGGTTATGTCCTATATCCTATTTGTGGTTATATCCGTGGGGCTGTATCCGATTAAGATACACAGTTTATATAAATTGATGAAAAGTTATCAAATTTGTTTCATAAAATTTTAAGAAAACTTTTGTTTACTTCGTAATGAGAACTCATTTTTTGAGTTCATTATCCTTGATATTTAGCTTGTCGAAAGTTCTTTCTACATTCTGTTTGCGACTTTGATGTTAAAGATATCCTTTCGTTAATAACTCCTTTTTTGGATAATTCAAAAGGATTTTTTTTCGCAATATCTGTGTTTTCAACGTCTGGTTTAAAGCATAATATAATATCTTCTATATATTTTTCAGAATAGTTACACATCAAGATTATTTCAAAATTTGGTTTATACATAGACTTTAAGTTACAATTTTGCAAGAGCTCAAAAAAGACAAGCCCGACTATACATTGATAAATTTAAAGTACAAGAATTGTCTTTACATAGCTTGTCGTCTATAGAGTATGCTGCACTATTTTCAGTATAATAATGTTCCATTACTGTATTTAAAAATTTCAACGTCCAGCCGACGCCTTAAAATGCGAATGTTATTAGCCGCGATAACTATTGTTCAATTCACTCGACACTCGCTAAATTTATTGGGAATATGATCAACCTACATCTTGTTAACTATCTTGAGTTTTTGAGTGATGACACGCTCAATTGGGATCTGCTTACAATAACTAGGTTAAGTCTTGCAAATAGAGTCGATTTAAGACACGTAAGTACCTAGTCCTAATGTAGCTTTACAATCGATATCGATATTTCAACTGCATTGTTTTGATCAATGGGGAAGAAGAGGCGAATAGTCGTTCGTAAGACGGATCACTTCCATGAAACCCCACGAATTTCAGCAAATAGTTTGCAGCGTCCTAGAAAGATACATCCTGCAGACTATCCTTAGCGTCAAAAAATCTGAGTACTATTAGCCATGTGAGCAACTCTAGGACAAAGCTATCCAGTCAATCGATCAATGCCCAGTGACAATGCCTTCTAGCATGCTGATAGTCCGATAGTTAAAACCAAAAATAGTGTTCTCTATCCGATATGTCCAGCTTACTTGTTCCCTATAACATTAATTAGTCCCGGTAATCATGCCAGGATGAGCGCTTGCAAATATCGTGTCAATATCATATTCAAAGGACTTCAAAGCGGTAAGACTGTTCTTGAAAATGATAATGGATTCTAGATTCTCCTATCGAATTGACAGCATTCTATCTAAAAGACGACATTCATGGAAATACAAATATATAAAGAGAATTTGGAACTATTTATGATATGTGCGTACGAAATGGAAGTTAAGTTCATTAGAATCAGCTCGTATTCGGGGTGTAGAATTAAGACTTCATTAATTGTAATTCAAAGCCTTTAAAGTGGTTCTCGAAAATGATTATGAATATTGGATACACAATTCGTTACATTATTATCCGATTGCATAGAATTCTGTCTGGAAAACGCTATTCCTAGATAATGTAAATAACGAGATTTCGGGTCTAGCATGCGAATTTGGTGTGATGTCAATTGGAGTAAGCGTATATTCGAGGTGTCCAATTAGGGCCTTATTAATCGGTTTTTAAGAACTTCAACGCGATAACCCTCTTCTCTCATATGTTAATGTATGTATGGGCCTATCGAGCAAATAGAATGTAATGTAAGCAACAAGTATTCGGAATTCTTTATATTTTGGGCATGAGAACTCGGTGAGATACACGCTCTGTGTGTATTCGGCATGTCGTATTGCCCTCTTGACGCCCTTGTCCATATATGTAGCGTTTTAAACCTTCCAAAAATTTATTTTGAATTTTGTTTATATTTTTTTTAATATTGCGCCAAATCAAAAATGGTTTTTAGTTTGGAATTTTGGATGAAGATATTGCTTCGGGCATTGGTAAACTTTCGAATTCTTTTAAATGTGATAATGATGGTCTTTCAGCCTTTCTTCTTAAGAAATGCTTTTCTTCATTTATTTTACCCCTCAAAATAATTTTTAATAAATCTTTACGAGCTGGTTATTTCATTCAGAAATGGAAATTTACGACTATTTTCCCAATTCTTAAAAATGGTAGTAGGAGCAGTGTTACTAATTACCGTCCTATTTCCAAATTAACCAATATTGCTAAAATTTTTGAGCACATCGTGTTTGATAAACTTTTTTTCCAGTTAAAACGATATATATCTGTTTCACAACATGGATTTATGGCTGGAAGATCAACAACAACTAATTTATCGGTTTTTGTTAACTTTTGCATCTCTTGTTTTGAAAAGGGTGTTCAAATTGACACAATTTACACAGATTTCGCCAAGGCTTTTGACCGAGTCCCACATGAACTTTTATTATATAAGCTTTCCAAGATTGGCATCCATTCAAATATGCTTAGTTGGTTCCGTCATTATTTGATTGGCAGAATCGCAACAGTATCTGTTGATGGAATTTGTTCGGACTATTTTATACCAACGTCAGGTATTCCACAGGGCAGCATCCTTGGTCCTTTATTATTTAATATTTTTATAAATGACATTAGCGATTGCTTTAAAAATTCAAAATTTTTAATGTATGCTGATGATCTCAAAATTTTCAAGCCAATTTTTTCTGTAAGGGACGTTTTTGACCTTCAGGAGGACTTGAATAATCTAGTTCATTGGTCAAATTGTAATGGTTTACCCTTTAATATTTCTAAATGTTATAGTATGTCTTTTCATAGACGTCGAAATATTATAATTTCTGATTACAGAATGTTTGGTAATGTATTGTCATCTGTTGATGAAATTTTGGACCTTGGTGTAGTTTTTGATATTAAATTATCATTCACCAGTCATTTAAATTTTATTGTACCGAAAGCTTATTCGCTTTTAGCATTTATTCGACGTAATTTGGATAAATGTTTTGATCACATAACGAAGAAAGTGGTTTATACTTCGTTTGTTAGATCTAGATTGGAATATTCTTCATTTATTTGGAGTCCTAATGCTGCTCTTCATATTGGTCGTATTGAGAGAATTCAAAGAAAGTTTGTCAAGTTTGCCCTACCATGTTTTATCTATCCGAATCATTTTAACATTCCTTCTTTTTCTAGCCCTTCTTACGCAGATAAGTGTGAGTTTATTTCTTTAAAAACTCTGGAAACTCGTCGTATTATTGCAAGTTTAACTTTTTTACATGGTATTATTTGTGGTGTTATTGATTCTCCTGAGCTATTAGAGTTAATTTCAATATATGTTCCACCAAGAAGTTTTAGAAATATAAGTAAATTTTTTCATATTGATATACACTTAACTGAATATGTATTAAACGAACCACTAAATAGATCTATGAGATTATTTAATATTTATTGTAATAAGTTAGACATAAGTGTTTCTCACTCCCAATTTAAAATTTTGTTAAATAATTTATTTTAAATATCTTAATTTTTATATGCTAGTCTGTAAGGATATTGTATCCATAGACTTAAATAAATAAATAAATAAATGAATGTGTACAGTATTGTCATTAAATAGTATATACAAAATTTCCACACTCACCGATCCTTTTGGGTATATCGATTAAGGTCAACATTTTTGGATGAGTCATAACATTCGAATTTCCCTTACAAATTCAATTTTCTTGGAATATGCCCAAATTTGACTAAAAACTTTTGTTAGTATCATAAAATTTCATTGCAGCAGCCAAAGGATCATAGAGTGGTCCTGAAGTAGTTAAGTTGGTACCACCCTAAGCTTTTCTTAGGGTAGTTATATGAGACGAATTTTTATTGTCCCGTTTAATCGGAAGAATCACTAGGGGGAATTTTACGAGTAGGGCCCATTTTATTCACGTCTAACTAAGTGTAGCTTTACAAGCGAATTTTATAATGTAAATGAAGGTGATTTGTAACTGGATTTAACTCGATTTTAAACCAGATTTCGTGGAAGTGTAAATTCATTATTAGAAATCAGCTTAATGTTAACGACCTAAGTTAAATAACAAGATCTTATTGCTTTTATTCTAAACATTTTTCCCTTTCATTTCATCAAAATATTTGATTTTTTTTTGCAAGAAGCCTTCGTTGACCTTCAGCTTGTTTAGTTTTATTTATTTTTTTTACCAAAAACCAATCATAATTGTAGTTAATATTTTTGTAACTACCTCTTTTTAAAATCACAGCTTGAAAACAAATAATTATAAAATTAATATTTTTCTAATGAAATCGCAACATGTTAGTGGAAATGAAATATTTGAGAATGAAAACAATGGAACGAGAGGTTTGGTTTTTTGTTTTGTTGAAAACCAAATAAAAATTAATGCAGGTACAAAAACCCAAACGAAAGTTATGGACTAAAACAATAAACACACGTAGTGGTGGTAAGTGACCACCTTTGAACTCAATAAAAACAAATCATTTATTTTCCGAAACATTATCTTAACACTTAACTTATCTTAACTGATCAAGGAATAGAGAGGGAAAGAGAGCGAAAGAAGGAGATCTACTAGAGGACTTCATAACTCGTGGCTAAAAAGTTGTTTTAGTTTTTTTTTTGATTTGCAAAAGAAGAAAAAAAAAGAGAAATCTAACAACATAGCAACAGGTTGGCGCCGGTATATATAAAAAAATAATGCATTTCTTAAGAGAGCTTTTAAATAACAAGCAGGTAACATATTTAAGAGCAGACAAATACAAGAGATAATTAAAATAGTTTTAAGAGCAGGTCAAAGAATTTTGTTAAAGAGTATGAAATGTTGCTTATGCTTGTTCTCTTTCTCTTCTTAGCTATATAGTCGAAATACCTGTTTTCCTTTCAAAATTTTCAAAATTTCAGTTTAGTTTATTTGATTTTATTCCTTCTTATAAACTAAATAAATTTTTACACAATTATGACCATGATGATGATTACAAACAAAAAAAACCTCTACAAAGAAAAATAATATTAAAAGATGATAAAAAAAAATAAGCAAAACGAAATCAAATGACAAAGCAACTATAATATAATAACAACAATAATACCATCCATATTAACTTGAACCTACCAAACATTTAGAAACCTCTATTGAAAATGTATGAAAACGATAATGTGAACAGTGATGTCAACTATTTCAACCTTCAACCATCCAGGGATAGTTTTCGACCCATGAGCGATTTCAATTCATTTCATTTATTTTTATTAATTAATAATCATATAATTACAAATTATATCCTATTACCCTAACCGATCACTAGCTTCTATGGCTTTCGGCGCGTTGTAGCGAAAACAGACCAGTGCCTCGGGTGGGTATCGAAACCACGACCCCCGCACTGATAAGCCAGCACGCTACCAACTAGCCTACCGGGATGCACTCATTTCTTTATATTTCTTTAACTATTTAAGAGAAACAAACGAAACTTTATGTATTGGAAAACTTTGTAATTTTACATTAGAAAAATATACCCAGGTAGAAAAATAAAAACGGCCCAGTGTCGGCTCTGTGTTGGATACGGTAGTATATGTACTGGCAATGTGTCAGATTTTTAACATTAACGAAATGATACGCTTGGCAGTAGTAATTTGCCAACGTTGGCACAGACTTGATTTTATTTTGCATTTACCCAGTACATTTAATAAAAAATAAACGAACCTAAAAATATATATATACAGTGGTGTTCAAAACATTTGCAACTGAAATCATGGTTTAGATAATTATAATTTTTTTTGAATGAAAAGATTTGTGGTATAAGTTTTTGTTTTTTTTTTATTAAAATTTTTCATAACTTCTCAAAAATAAAAAAAAAGTAATTTTAACAAAATAAGTCGATAGTGCAGTGTTCAAAACATTTGCAACTCTTAGAGTAATTAACAGGAAACACAAAGAATGGTTTTAACACTCAGTATTGTGTAGCGTAGCCATTATTTTTTATAACTGCTGAACACCTCTTAGGCATTGAGGCAATGAGCTTTTTAATATAATCATCAGAAATTTCTTTCCACTGCTTCTCCAACTCGACGAAAAATTCATCACCATTTCGGAATACTTTTTTACAATCATCCATATGTTCTCAATCGGGTTGAGATCGGGAGATTGAGCCAGACACGACATGATATTAATTTCATTTTCCTGCAGCCTAACTTTTACAACCCCCGCCGTGTGTTTTGGGTCGTTGTCGTGCTGGAAGTTCAATGAGAGTCGCATTTCCCATTCAGCATACGGAAGCATAACTGAACTCAAAATATCTCAACAGATTGTGGCCGTCATTGTGCTAGTAATGCGGTGAATTGGGCCAATCCCATTTCCTGAAAAACACCCCCACACCATAATGTTTCCACCACCGTGCTTCACTGTGGCGGTTGTGTATCTGGGATTAAACTTTTCGCCTCGTGGTCTTCGAACAGTTGCTCTTCCATCTGAGGTTGAAGTTAGACTCATCTGAACACAGTACAGTTTTCCATTGCTGTTGAGTCCAGTTAAAATGGGTGCGTGCAAAGTTAAGCCGAGCTTTTCGGTTTTTTTTTCCGACACAAACGGTTTTTTTGTACATCTATAACTTCTAAGACCATATTCTCTGGCTCTTCTTTTAATGGTGGGAAGACTGGCATCTATTAAAAGTTTAGTTTTAGCTTCTCTGGGAACTGCTTTGGGATATTTCGTAAAAAAAATCTTGATTTTCCGATCTTCTCTTACAGTTGTAATACGGGGTCTTCCACCTTTATGAGTTGTGTGGATGTTACCAATATTAACAATGCGGCAAATCGTTGATTTTGGAACGGATTACTTTATAGAAATTTCTTTTTGGGAAAGTCCATTTTGAAAATCATTTAAAACTTTTGATTTAAAATCAGAATTGTATTTATGTCCTGCCATTTTTTACAAAAATTATTCTTACGATGTTTATGCTTCCAACATCTTATTACAACTATTAAAGAACAATAATTATAATAAATTTGTTTAAAAAATGTATCGGCCTGAATCTCATATTAAAAAGGAATGCGAGTACCGTTATATCCTAGCATTTGTTAGTATAAATTGTTTTGTTAAGAGTAAGAATAATGAGAGTTGCAAATGCTTTGATTACCTGCATTTTGAATACATCTATTATAATAGATAATTATTATTAATTTTTTTGTTGTTTTAATTTAAGGGAATTAATTTTTTTTATTTGTTTAACATAAAACAATGTATGAAGAATATGTAAAAAATAAATTTAAGTAACTAAGTTTGATTTGAAGAAAATAAATTAATGAAAACAACAAATGCGATCTCAGTTCCAAATGTTTTGACCACTACTGTATATATCATACGAGACTAATTAATTGAATGGACTAATTAATTGATGATTTCATTACAATTTCATTGATATCAATTGTAATGTAATTATTTTCATTAGCATTTTTTAAATTAATGGTAATGAATTTCATTGATTTGATCTCATTGATTAAAGGTAATGATTTTAAATTTCATTACCATTTGTAATACATTAATTAAAGGAAGCAAATTGCAATAGACTGAATGCAAATATGCGAGGTCTGGGAAAGATTCCGATAGATTCATTTTTTATTAAAAAAACACAGCGTGTCTCAATTATTTGTTTACCCAAAAACGTAAGTGAAAATAAAAATTTAATCACTCCGATAATAAAATGGAACATTGTTTCAAAATGGAACGATATGGAATGAAACGGAAGACGATTGGAATCGGCACACTGTACACATTTGTGTTGTCGGATGTAGTGTTCTTTATTAAGGTTTGCAAAAAATTTGTCCGTTTTGCGATATCTTGCTTAGTTTTCGATATACAAACCATTTTACAAAATGGCGATATTTTAAAATGTCCAGTATCTCCAAAACTAAGCAGAATAGGGCAAAACGGACAACATTTTTGTTACACAGGAGAATTAATATACTCTTATAATACAAATAGGCTAGGTCAAAGACTGAGCTCCCTAGTGATACATTTTTTAAAAAACAGCCACAGGGCTGTACGTAATAATATAAACATAAACATATGTTATCGGATAATAGAAAGGTAGTTCCTCGTTATATTTCGTTTTCCGTATTCAGTGTTACAATTTACACTCCATTTGTAAACAAATGCTTTTGTACTCAATTGTATTTAGTTTTTCAAGTTTTTAGTAGGACAAATGCTGATGCCAAACAATTTCAATTAAATGGTAATGAATTTTTTTTTTGGCATTAGCATTAGTTAACTAATGGTAATGAAATTGCAATTGCAAAAATCCCAAGTATGATATATATATATATATATATATATATATATATATATATATATATATATATGTATGCACAGCGCATAGTTTAGAGACATTTATTCGTTCCCCCGCATAGTTTAGGGACATTTGCTTACTTTGGGGACTGTCCCCAAAGTTTTCGCGCCTTTTCATACATCTAGCGTTTAAGATGAGGACAATTTTTTCGATACACCGCATATTTCGGGGGACTGTCCCCAAAATTTTCGCGCCTTTTCATACATCTAGCGTTTAAGATGAGGACAATTTTGTCTATACACCGCATATTTCGGCGACAATTTTGGGCGTGTCCCTAAACTATGCGCTGTGCATACATATATATATATATATACAGTGTTGAGCGCTTTTGAGTACATGTAAGTACTTTTTACACCTAAAGATTCAGGCCGAAAAATGTTTTACACTAGAACTAAATTATACTTTTCTAAAGGTACAAGGTACGCTGAATCCAAATCTTGCCTTAGGTTCACTCTTCGACATCAGGCGTTCGAGCTATATTAACGACAAAATCGTATTTTTGGATCAAAATGTTCCGCTTTTTGACCTTCTTGGAAATACATTTTTCATAATACTTGTAACGTCACCTGAACAAACTACTCTTACCATTTTTTTCAGTTTTTCAATTTTTAAGATAACTTATTTAATTGGATTCAGCGTACCTTGTACCTTTAGAAAAGTATTATTTAGTTCTAGGGTCAAACATTTTTCGGCCTTAATCTTTAGGTGTAAAAAGTACTTACATGTACTCAAAAGTGCTCCCCACTGCATATATTTTCAAATTAATTTTATTGAAAATAATCTAAAAATTTAATACATATAAAAAGTATCACTGATTAATTACATTATTTTTTAATTAAAACTTTTAAACTTGTAAAATGAATATTTTGAATTCATCGATTACCATTCAATGGTTTTGCATTAAAATTTCAATATTATTGTTAAAAATAATAATGTATTTAACGAACAAGCGTTTTTTTAAAACTAATGCTGAAATATTGGTTGTTTCGCCCCTCATGCCTATCTTTAGCATTTGAAAACCACCGACTTGTCTTAGAAAATATTTTCGATTCTTTTTCATCGGGAAATTGTTTCATCAAAAAACATTTAAATAAACAACAATACAATTTTTTATATTTTATATAAATTTTTTAAATTTGTTATAAATATTTCAAGAGATATAACAATGGTATTTCAAGGATCATCTTTAGATTAAATGGATATTATATACTGGAAAGCTACTCAATTCTGCTTTTTTTGCTATATAAATTCCCTCATTCCTAAAATTTAAATTCATTTCAAAAAATGGGAATGAAGCAATAAATTCTTCAAAGCTCTAATGTTCTCCGCCACCTATAGTATAAAAACCTCTAAATTGACATCACTTTTAGCGAGAACTTATACATACACTTAAAAATATACAAGTATCTAAAAGATACAAAATAAATACATAAAAGTGTAGGCACAACTACTACTCGACTCGACTACTTTTCTACTCTTCAACATTGTTAGCGTCAACGTTGTTGGGGTATTCTCGTCGTCGTATCTTGTTTTGAAAGCAACCAAAAAGACAGACCCTAAAACCAATAAAAGGAGAAAAAAAAACGCTGAAAAAGGCAAATAAAGCATAAGTTCACAGCAGCAACAACAACAACATCAACAACAACAACAACAGTACAGAAATCCACTCATTATGTACCATGAAGTTAGATTGTGTCTTGACGATGATGATTTATTTGGTCCGTCCGTCCGTCGGCCGATCGGTCGGGTCGGTTAGTTAGTGTAGATTTTTCAAGTTGGGTTTTAATTAAAGTTTTGTTATTGTTGTTATTGTTGTTTTTTTTAAGAAATCAATTTTTGCGATAATTACGAAAGAAAACAAAAAAAAGCAGCAACAACAACAACTACAACAACCATAAATAAAAACGAAAAACAGAATGTTAGTTAATTGATTGCACATTTTTAAAAGTATTTTTTTCTTGTTGTTATCTTTTGGATTTCTTTACTTAAATATTAGGGTTGCCAAGTGATTAGTATACAATGATTTAAAACTCGGGAAATGTTACGGCTTAAATGTGTTACATTAACGAATTTGTACTCGTATACACAATCTCTGTCAGAGATTAAATAGGATTGCAATTTTGCCCAAAACGGATAATTAAGCAAGATAAGGAAAGAAGGGCAAAGAGGGTTAAATAGTAAAGGGTGTTTTTTATAGAGATATAGAACTTTGAAATGGAATAAAACAAAGATGAATTTTCTTAGTTGACATGCAATTTTACTTTATTTGAAAGATAATCCTCTGGCATTATAATTTATATATGACTTCTGTCATATGACCGACACGTCTCTCGAGGTCCAATTTTCGATGACTTTTTCCAGCATTTGTGGCCGTGTATTGGCAGTGTTGTTGCGGCGTATGTTGTCCTCCAAGTGTTCAATCGTTTCGGGCATATCGGCGTAGGCTTGCGACTTCACATATCCCCACAGAAACTAGTCCAGCAGCGTTAAATCGCACGATCTTGGAGTCCAATTCACGGGTTCGAAACGTGAAACTATGCGGTTACCTAAAAATTCCTTCAATAAATCAATTGTGGCACAAGCTGTGTGACATGTTGTGCCGTCTTGTTAAAACCCCAGCTCCTGCACATCATGGTTGTTCGATTGATGAACGAAAAAGTCAGTAATCATGGCTTTATAGCGTTCACCATTGACTGTAACTTTCTGACCAGCATCGTTTTTTAAAGAAATACGGACCAACGATTCCACCAGCCCATAAAGCACACCAAACAGTCAGTTTTTCGGGATGTAACGGTGTCTCAACATACACTTGAGGATTATCATCACTCCAAATACGGCAGTTTTGCTTATTGACGTATCCATTTAACCAAAAGTGGGCTTCATCGCTAAACAACAGAACCATGATTTTTAAAATAAATTTTGAACAATTTGGAAGAGTTGTTCAGGCGTCAATCTATTCATGTTGAAATGCCAAACCAAACTAAACATAAATCACTTGACAGCTGACAAAATGGCCGCCAGTTAAAAAAGTGTTGCCAACTTAAAGTTCTAGACCTGTATAAAAAACACCCTTTAAAAGCTTACAGTACCTGTGATGTGTCCCAAACCTCACGAACATTATTCCTGTTTCCGATTTGAGGATTATGGCCAAACATTTTATGGTCATAACTCCAAATTATGACTGTTCCTGAAAAGAACATAATCCGCAATGTGGGGATAGTCTTAATCCCAATAGTCGCCCAGAATTATCTACTTGATGCTATTTCCGAATCAGACTTCGATGTGTAAATCTTTTCTACACCCGAATAAAAAAAAATTATATAGCCAATAAAAAGTGTTCATGTTTTTAGAAGCAGGAGAAAACAAATGCGCTGATGTAAGTGCTTACTAATAGCACATGCTGAGAAGCAGCAAAAGAAGCGAATAATTTTCTTGTAAAAATAAGCAAACAAAAAAATATTGACCTGATTGTTTTCCTTTACAAGAATGCAGGTTGTAAGCAGCTTACCCTAATCCCTTACAAGGATGAAGATTGTAATGCATAAAGTTTCATATCGTTGATTATAAACGATCAGTAACTGTTTTCCCTAGAGAATTCCGATTGTGTTTGGTGTTTTCGAGTATGTTATAAAAAATAATTAGTCATTTAACTGTTTCTGAAGAGCAAGCACGCGGAGAATTGATTCAAGTATACCATATTGAATCATATTATGAAAGATTTCATTCTCCACAAGTATCAACATTATTGAATCATTGTGGAGAAGTCTTTCATAAAATGCTCTTTTTTTAATTTGGATTTTTATTTTTTCGAGCAAAAATATAAAAGTATTTGAGCTCTGCCCATTATGGAGGTTCTAGCTTTTCTAAAATTTTGGGTTCTGAATTTGCCAAGCGTAAACGAAAACGTATCTCGGTATAGGCAATTTAATAAGTAAAATAAGAATAGAAGACACTTTGTGTATCTTGTTGTTTCATTCATATTCATTAAACATATGGAATACGTAAAAACACAAGAACATCTAATCAAAATAGAATTTTGTTGTCCGTTTACGTTTTCTCTATGTTTAATGCATATGAATGAAACAACAAGATACACAAAGTGTCTTCTATTCTTATTTTACTTATTGAATTTCCTATACCGAGATACGTTTACGTTAACGCTTGGCTGATTCCGCCTTAATACTCATTTTAAAACATGTACGTTACTAATGGAGATTTAATCTTTATTAAATTTAAATACTTTATTTTGTCTTTAATTTAATTAATAGACAATTACTTCCACCAGCCGGTGACAACACAAAATTTTAGTAGTTTTAATCCACAAATTTGTTTAATGTATGAAAAACAGATACAAAAATCGTCCGTGGTTGCTAAAAGAATTTAACTGATAAGCTCACTAATAGTGTGGACCACAACCAGAGTGAAAAATATACGCAGAATGAGGTACACTTAAAAAAATAAGTTAGTAGAACAGTTAGTAAAACATCTTGTAAATCATGTATACTATTTTTCAGCAAATTTTTTGCTAAAATCATGTTTTAAACTTAACTGTTTTGAACTAATATTTTACTAATATTTTACTAATGTTTTACTAATTTATTTTGCTAAAAAAATTGTGTTGATTAGCACATCAATAGTGTGAACGATAACCACATTAAAAGTTATACGCAGAATGAATTAGATGTCAAGATGTAGTCGTGACGAGGAAAATTATACTAAAACGTACAACTCTAGTAAGACACATAAAAAAATCAACCATGAAATATTTTTGTATCTGTTTTTCATACACTCAAAAAAATAAGTTAGTAGAAAAGTTAGTAAAACGTCTTGTAAATCAGGTATACTATTTTTTAGCAAATATTTTTGCTAAAATCGTGTTTTCAGCTAAAATTTTTGTTATACTTATTCAGCACTTAACTGTTTTATACTAATGCTTTACTAATATACTAATGTTTTACTAATTAATTTTGCTAAAAAAAATTGTGCTGATAAGCAGATGTCGCGGCATGTCAAGATGTAGTAGAGAAGAGGAAAATGATATTAAAAAGTACAACTCTAACAAGACAAGTAAAAAAATCAACCATGAAAAAACATATACAGACATGTAGACAGAGTAAAGAGAAAGACAAAAACACACATCTTACGTAGATTTGTATGGTTTCTTTTTCTTATTGCAAAAAAAGGGTTGTTTTTTTCGTTTCGTTTGTTTTGTTTATTTTTTCGTTTCGTTTCTAGAATTATCTTCGGCAGTTTCGTCATAGCATCATTAAGACAACCATTGATGTAAGTAGTTGAAAGAAAATTTTGTTATGTTATATATATTTATTTCTATATATTTTCAGATATTAAATTAATTCATGTCGTCAATGTGGGAAAATTAAAATTGTTATATTTCGTTATTATAGTAAATTATTTTTAAAAGAATCACAAAAATATGTTTTATGATTTTCAGCAAATAAATTAACTAAATTACAATTTTTCTACAAATTTTTTGCGTTTTTTTCAGTCTACTAAAATTCAGCAAAAAATTTATTAATTTTTACCAACGCTTTTTTATTTCTAATCTACTAAGTGTTAGCAAAACTTTTGCTGAATCTACAAATTGTTTTGCTAAAAATCAGCTCGCTGATTTTCAGCAAAAGATTTTGCTGACATTAGCAACTTTTTTGCTAGCATCCTCCTGACTAAAATTTTGCTGACTCAGCAAAATTTTTTGCAGACTTTACAAACTTTTTTTTATGAGTGTACATAAAACAAAATTGTCGATTGAAACAACTTAAATTTTGCGTTTTCAACGGCTTCTGAAAGTAATTGTCTATTAGTTAAATAAAAGACAAAATATAATATTTAAATTTAAAAAAGATTAAATGTGTATTTGTAATCAAATTGAGTGGTCAAGTTGATAACAAATATACAGCAGGTAGACAGACTAAAGCGAAAGACAAAGACATACATGTTAGGTAAATTTTTATGTTTCCTTTTTCTTATTGCAAAAAAACTGGTTGTATATGTTACATTTTCTTATTTTTTTCGTTTCTATAATTCTCTGCCGCATTAGTGTTCCTTTAAAAGATAGCATCATTGAGACAGCCATTGATGTAAGTAGTTGAAAGATAATTTTGTTTATGTTATGTATAACACAGGTCAACAGCAAAAAAAGGCTTGACTAACCACTATATAGATTTGATGCATCATGGCTGCCTAAGTACAAAAATGGTAAAATTTTTCAATTCTATGGATAATTTTTTTTTAAAAAATTTTTTTTTTAAAATTGACAATATTTTGAGCCATTTCTCCACTTATGTTGTCATAACTCAAAAACAACTAGTCCGATTTTGTCAAATTAAATTTACAAAAATTAAGGTTTACAATATCTTTAAAGAACTGTACAAATTTTTTTAATGCGATCAATAGTTTCAAAGTTATGAAACAAATTGTTAGCAAAAAAAAAAAAAAATGCGAAAAAAAAAAAAAATTTGAAAAACAAAAATCTGGAAAAAATCGAAAACTGCAAAAAATATTACTTTTTATTTTTTTGTAGTAAAGCTACATATCATGCGAATTAAACTAGATATGGATCATAAAAATCGATGCATGCTTTACATTTTTATTTACAATTAATTGAAGGTATCGCATATTTACAAGCACTGTAGAAAATTGTACCTACTATATAATGAAAATGCAGAACATAAAAACTCAGGTGCATTTTACGACACGCATTTTGGCAAAACCCCTTTGGGAAAAACCTCTATGACATTTTTATGATTCTAATAATTAAAAAAAAATAAGTAATAAACAAAAGATTGTTTAATTTTTACGATTGCGGTAGGATAGTAATAAAACGCTCATAAATGTGCGTGTACGCTGAAGTGCTCTTATTTTCCGTTAGCTACCTGTAACGGATAATTTTTTTTTTTCATAAAAGTCCTTAATGTTTTTTAGGATTCTTGAGAATAATAAAAAATTTGCAGCACACACAAACTGTATCCACACAAAGGGTTATCCCAAATTATAGTATCAGTATTTATAAGATCTCCTTGACCCTTTTTATTTCATTCAAGAAGTGTTTGCGATAACGCAAACATCATTTAATACCTACACAAAAATTAGAGTCATACAGCTTAGAAGTTAAAAACAATTTTCAAATATTAATAAAAATGAGCCAGAAAGCCAGAACATTTTCATGTAAAAACGATCCAGATTTATTTTGTTATGTGTGCGGCCAATATATCACCGGGAAAAAACGGAAGTGGTTCTTAACTTCATTGCAAAAGTCATATCAAGATTGCTATAATATCTATCCGCACAATTTGAACCAGCATTGGACACCGAGTACTATATGCATTCCATGTCGATTGAATTTATCTATGAAGTCTTCTAACGTAAAGTAAGTATAAATTAATAGATTTGGAATATTTTATAATTACAATATTTCTTAATTAAAATTTGAATTCTTCATATTCCTGATTTCAATTTTTTTTTTCATTTTACAGACGACACTTGGAAATTTTGAAGCCTATGCTATGGAGAGAAACAGCGAACCACGCATCCGAGTGTTATTTTTGTTTAAGTACAAAAAGCATATTTGATGGCCCACAAATTCGCAAATTGGTGAACGATACTGAATTTGGCAGTTCAATGTCAGAAATTGAGAAGAATGCATGGGATTCGTTTGTATGGGTTATTCAAAATTTCTTAGGAAATAACAAGGGTGATGATTACGTTGCGCACGTTGAAGAGATGTTAACTCACTTCCAGAATCTTGGATGCAACATGAGCATCAAATTACACTACCTGCACAGTCACTTAGATCGTTTTCCTGAAAATCTAGGAGACTTGAGTGAAGAACAGGGCGAACGATTCCACCAAGATATCCGGACAATGGAGGAACGATACCAGGGTCGCTGGGATGCACACATGATGGCTGATTTTTGCTGGAGTATTCAGAGTAACACTTCGTTATTCAACAATAGTAGAAAATGTTTTCAAAATTCAATCAATCGAAAGAAGAACAAAGAAGAACTACTCAATTTTATGTATATCAGACAAAAAACTAAAATTTGGTGAAAATGAGCGAATTCACTTAATTGTGAATAAATTCGAAAAAAATCAATCGATTTTTATGATCGATATCTCATTTTGTTCCTATTACATGTGGCTTTGCGATAAAGCAATAAATCTGAACGATTTTTGCCGTTTTCGATTTTTTATGATTTTTTTTAACCAAAAAAATTTGCTATTTTCACGTAAAAAAAATATTTTTTCCCTCAATTTTTTATTATAACTCCAAAACTACTGAGCCGATTGAAACGCAATATATTAACGGATTAAAGGCTATGTAAATTTCAGTTTTTCTAAATTTATTTGAATAATATCGGACTAATTTTTTTTTAGTTATCATTAATTATGTGGAGACACGTCTAAAAAAATTTATAATTTTAATTAAAAATTTTTTAAAAAAAAACCTCTCCATAGAATTTCAAAATTGAACCATATTTGTACTACTGGGACCACAATACATCAAAATTGTATAGTGGTTTTCAAAGCCCCTAAAATTTTTTCAAAATTGTTGCCTTGTGTAATTATTTCTATATATTTGCAGATATTACATTAATTCATGTCGTCAATGTGGGAGTATGAAAATTTTTTGTAACGTATTGTAAATTATTTAAAAAAAAATCACAAAAATATGTTTTATGATTTTCAGCAAAATAAATTAACTAAAGTAAAAATTTTCTACAAATTTTTTGAGTTTTTTTCATTCTACTAATATTCAGCAAAAATTTTATTAATGTTTAGCAAGTGTTTTTTAATTTCTAATCCACTAAGTTTTACCAAACCTATTGCTGAATCTACTATTTTTGTTGCTAAAAATCAGCTCGCTGATTCTCAGCAAAATATTTTGCTGACATTAGCAATTTTTTTGCAAGCACCCCCCCTGACTAAAAATTTGCTGACTCAGCAAAATTTTTTGCTGACTTTACTAACTGTTTTATTTGAGTGTACATGTCGCGGCAGGTCAATATGTAGTAGAGAAGAGGAATATCATCATTTACCTCTTCTCTCTTCTCTCTTCTCTATTACATATTGACATTTTTCATATATTTTTCAATCTGGCTGTCGTCCAACCTATTAATGTGCGTTTAGCTAAATTCTTTTAGCAACATAAATTAGTAAAACATTAGTTCAAAACAGTAAAGTGCTGAATAAGTATAACTAAAATTTTAGCTAAAACATAATTTTAGCAAAAAATTTGATGAAAAATAGTATGCTTGATTTACAACACGTTTTACTAACTTTTCTACCAACTTAATTTTTTGTGAGTACGGTGTTCGTATTGGCCTCGTTTAAACTCTGCCACCTAATATTTTATAGTCGTAGACGATGGAGCATATTCTCTTAGAGTAGAATCTGGCTCGGATTTAATATTGGTTGAACTGAGACCTTTTAAATGAAAGTATTGAATTACATAACGTTAACAAAAATTGTCCATGTTTACAAATTCACTGAGATCATTTAATTTTGATGGCTTCAAACAAAATACTTAAGCACGTGGCGCATTTTAACTTAAAACATATGTTTTATAAGGCCACTTTTCACCAAAATAATTTTTCTGAAACTACTGCGCCATCTATACGTCAGGTCGGCTAATTTTGAAAGAAATTTCGGAGGCGGATCCTTAATGGTTTGTGGCGCTTTTTTTCAAACGATATTTTTGATTTGGAATTTTCAAATACCAGAAGTATTTTTTCTGAGTACATGACAGTATTAGCAGAGAAATTCGTGCTATTTATTGAAAATTGCAACGAAGATTTAATTTTCCAACAAGACAATGCCTCATTACATGTAAGTCGTCAGACGATGGAATGACTATCATCAAAAAATATAAGAGTAAAACTCTATTGAGAATATTTGGGGAATATTATCCCGTCGAGTTTACGCAGAAAACCGTCAAGATGAAAGTGCTTTTCATCTAAATAAAATTAGTTATTGATGCGTGGAGACAGTATTTCTGGTCGAATTTTCGCGTTGATTCAAAAAAAAGCAGGCCTCACGCATTATTAAAACTGCTGCTTTAAAATATTTTTCTTAAATTTTTGTAAATTTTAGTATATTAAGTTAAGTGTATTTATAGTTATGATGCACTAATTGATTTTGTTATTCCTTTTTAAATAGAAAAATAAATTGTAAATTAATTGTTTTTATTTTTAATTTATAACGAGTTTTCAACCTCCGTATATTTACAAAAATAAAGCAAAATTAATACTAGTATTTCGATCTGGCTAAAGATCTCATCAGAACCCGAAGTTTTAGAAAAGCTAGAGCCTCCAGTAACCCTATAAATGGCAAACGATGTTTTGCAACGAAATTCATACTATGTGCTCCACTCGAAAAACATATAATAAGTTCCTCAAATAAAAAAAAGTTTTTCATATAGAGCAAATTAACAATATAAAATACTTTGTTCAATTGACACATAAATTAACCACTGACGAGTCCCAGGAGGGGGACGAAACTGCGGCAGTCTGGTGTATCCCTTGTGTCCGTAAAATTTTTCAATAAAAATGTTTTCTTCTTCTTCTTCCTGTAAAGAGACTAACTAAAGTAATATTCTACAGTAATTAATTAAAAATTAATTACATTTGTCATTATCTGACGGTTGCAAAACACTTTCTAACATGAAATTGTTTATCGTTGCCTAATTTAGGCGATATGAGCCTACATATTTTTAACTGAAGCGTATAAAAGAGAAGTTTTGAGCAAAATTTATTTCTCTTACCAATATATAACCACACTCCAAAAACAATTTTTTTTCTACTCCTATTTAAGAAGATATCGCGATTTTCGCGTTTTGGAAAAAGCGAAATTAGGCGAAAAAGTATCGAAACTTCAATTTATATTGTTCAAACTTCAACGCTTTGCTACTAATACTTAATGTCTTCCTTCTGCCAAATTTCATAAAAATCCGTCTATTAGTTTATAAGTTAAGACGATGTCCTTTATAGGAATCCTGATAAAATCCTGTGAGTCCTTGGCCCAAAGTAAGGACTTATTACTAAACATAAAATATTGCTTATATTTTATTATAAAGAGTTTTTAGTCAACTTAAATTGTGTTTTAGATTTTTGAAAACTATGTTTTTTCAAAAATAATTATTTTTTGAAATTTTACGAAATTTTGATTTAGAAGCTTTCTCGCTTCCAAACCGTGGACAGGACAGGAACAATTTTTTCCAAAATATTTAGCAAAATTTAGTTTTCTATCGGAATATATTAATTTCAAACTATAAAACGCTCATTTGACCAATTTGTAGTAAATTTTATGAAGACTGCCCTGAGGCAGTCTTACCCGTTAGAGTGTTAACAAAAAATTATTAATCATCAATTTTGTTAAATATGATTAATATTCATTCCGTTGGTTTTACATATATGCCAGTTAAACTCTTCTACTTTTTTAACTAGCGAAATTTATGTGTACTTATAGTTTTGCAATGCAGTGTATAAGATCAACGAAAACCCCGATTGGAATATCCACAATGTTACTTAACCAAAAATCCCCAATTATCTTTAAGAAAATCCCTAAACAAGGTAACACTAGCACACATTTTTATACAGCCCATTTCTTACCTGTTATTCTTAAGCCCGATAAAAACCCACATAGAAAAACAAAACATAAGAGTATTTAACTAAAAGCTGATTCTTCGGTACTCTTAACAAAACTCCGAAGAGAGAACTGGTTATAAACAGAGAGCAGGTAACAAAGAAACCAAGAAAAGATACAAATACAGCAAGAAAAATATAAACAAGTGTGACGGGCACTAGTCACACGTTTAAAGAAAATGTCTGAATACAAATGTAAAATAAAGATTGTGGCCTGGCCGAGGTTGGGATGGTTAGATAGATAGATTTGCAAGACTTTTTAGTTGTGAGTCAAAGATAGAAACAAAAACACATGGTTTGATTTGTGTAAAAACCGTTTAGAGCAGAGTATGAATTGGAACGAGTAGATATTTAAAGGTGGATTACTCTGGCCAAAACTAACTTTAAGAGAATTCGAACACAATACCAACTAAAGCTCTCTCGAGGTCTTAACTTTGCACGAATGTGTGTTTTTCTTGTCTTGTGAACGGAAAAAAGGTTTTTGTTGGAAATTTCTGATATCTTTACGTTTAGTCTTAATAATGATCTTATGCAGTTGGGTGTTTTAAAATAAAACGAGCGTGTGTTAAAAAAAAAACAAAACGTTAAAAATTGAATTATTTTTTTTTTGTTTTGTATCTTTTTATGAGTTTTTTTTTTGTTTTATCTAAAACACATGTGCAATTCCATGGTAAAGTTGTGCGTTTTTTTTTAATATGCGCGGAAATTCGGTTTAAAATTCAATAAAAAGATTTTAATAATAAAAATCGCGTGTGTTATTTAATAAGAAAAAAAAAATTAATAAAAATTTTTTAAAACAAAAAAAAAAGAAGCAAAAAAATAAATATACAAATAATTGAATATGCAACAAGAATTGTGAAAGAAATTCAAAATAACTTAAATTCAAAACTGCATTCATTACAAATATTATATGAATAATCATTCATAATAGCAACAACAACAAATATTGTATGAAAAATATTTAAAAAAAAAAATATAATAATCATGATCATTATTATGAAAATGAAAATGATGATGTTGTAAAAAAAAAAATGCTTCATTATGATGATGATGTTGTTGGCATGTCATATCATGAAAAATAATAAAATGTGTTATAACCAGTAAAATATTTATAAATTTTAAAAAATACATAAAAAAAAAAATTGCTTATGTAGTTGTGCGAAAAAGATAAAAAAAAAATAAATTAAATATACTAAAAATTAACATAATACTCTTCTTAATGCATTAAATTTTGTTTTGTTTCAAAAAAAAAAAAAAAAAAAAAAAAAAAAAAACTCATTGCAATATTGTAAAGTTATAAGTCTTTAGAAGCCGATGTTGGTGTTTTTTCAAGACCTTTGCGATACAGTTTCTTTTGTTCCTTTATAATTGGATATTTAAATGAATAAATGTAAGTTTTAATTTTTATTATTTAATTTTATAGATTTATAAAAAAAAAAAAAAAAATTTATTTTAAAAGATTTTAACAATTTAAAAAGATTTTAAAATAGTTCAATCTTTAAAATTTGTTTGATTAAAAAAAACACTAGATTCCGCTGTCGGGAAAATCTAAAGATTTTTTAATTTTGCGGTAAATTCTCTATAAATAGTTGTTATATACATTAGAGCGACTCACAAAAAAAAGTGCTCGATGTACCCTCCTAAAAATGAACCTTGGACTTTTTTAAGATGACATTTAAAATATTTCGGCTCCAGCTTTGACCTCTCGTGAGCTGGACCATGTTGAAAATGGGTCTATTTTAGCATGTTTTGTTAATTTGAGAATCTATTTCCTTAGCAACATATACAATATGGGTATCATAAGAAAGGTTTTTTAAGGCGCGTCCAACTGTATGTACTATATGTCCAAGGACGATCATCCATGTCCTTTTTTAAGGATATTCTGTAAAAAAAAAGGTTTTTGAATTTTTTGTTCGGGGTTGTTTGTAATAAAAATGCCAAATTAACATATTTTAATCTTTAGTCGATTTAATTAAATACGGGTCTTAGCTTTTTTTGAAATTCGTGCTAGTTTTGCAAATTAGATGCATTTTACACGGTGCTCTGGAATATATATAAATGCAATTTTGTTTTAACTCTAATATGATAGCGGATTTAGTTTCTAGATAATGTATGGATGAAAATAGGGCTAAAGAAAGAAAAAAAATGATCCACGACTTTTTGGCGGCATATTTTTTTCGCAAATTAAAGCATGAATATGCCGCCAAAAAGTCGTGGATCATTTTTTTTTTTTATTTATTTATTTATTTATTTATTTATTTACTTGTTTATTTCCTATACAACAAGATTTAATCTTATATTTATAGTATAGGAATGCAAAATGTTAAATATTAAATATTAAAGTTTGGTAAAACAAAATATTAAATTATTAAATCAAACATTAACTTTAAATATAATTATAAAATATACAAATTATAAAAATTACAATCAATTGCACGGATCAATATAATAGCGTTCACAAAAATATTAAAATTACGAAAAAAAAATTAAATAAAAATTGTTTAAAGTTTTTTGCATTGCTGTTTAGTTGTTGGTTTTGTGGGAGAGTATTCCAAAGACGCGTAGCATTTAGATAGAACTGCCATTCAGACACAAGATTTCGATGGTTTGGGAGTATAAGTTTTTTACCCCTGGGTGATCTGGCAAAGCGTAAGTTGGCATATAGATATTGAGGATTTTTAGTATAAATAATTTTATGTAAGAATATAAGCACCCGAATTTTTAAAAGATCATCAAAAGATACTCCATAGAGGTTTTTTGTAAATAATGAAATATGGTCAAACCTTTTTAAACCGTAAACATATCTTACTATGTTATTATACAAGACATTTAACTTGCGTTTGCTTGCATAATCACAATTTGCAAAAAGCTCACACCCATAAATCAATCCAGGAATCAGATAGGATTTAGCGAGAAGTATTCTTATTCTTAGGGGAGTACAAAATTGAGTTGACCATAGTGATCTTAACTTAATGTAAGTTTGACCAACTAGTGTGTTCACGTGGTTTGTCCAAGTTAAATATTTGTTGAACGTTATTCCCAGATTTTTTGCAGTCTGAACCGGTACTATTTTTTCACCATTTATTAAAAATTCATCTTCAATAACTGGATTAACAGTTTTTTTATGAATCACCAAATACTTTGACTTTTTTGGATTTAAACAAAGCCCATTTGCTGTTGCCCACACATATATTCTATTGAGATCATCATTCATTTTATCAACATTTTCTCTAATCGATCTAACTGGACTACTCAAAAACAGTTGCACGTCATCTGCATACATATGTATTTGACAATGAGATAGTTGATTCGGCAAATCATTCGCATATATTGAAAAAAGAAGTGGTCCTAGAATCGACCCTTGTGGTACTCCTCTAGTAAGGGGTAACGGGTTAGACCAAGCATTGTTAACAAAAACAGATTGTGTACGTTCTGTTAAGTAGGAAAACAACAACTGAGTTGACGTTTCAGAAAACTTAAAAAAATGTTTAAGTTTCATGCATAAAGTTAAGTGATCTACCGTGTCAAATGCCTTAGAATGGTCAAGAAGAACCAAGAAATTAATCATACCGTCATCTAGCTTGCGTCGTATATTTTCTGAAACATCAATCAAAGCTGTAATACAGCTGTGATTAGATCTAAACCCTGATTGCTTATCAGACAACAAACATTTGTCCTTTATATATTTACTCATTTGCGAGTGTAAAGTTTTTCTAGTACCTTTGAAAGGAAGCATAAAATGGCAACTGGCCGAAACTCCGTAGTTGATTTAGGAAGTGGTATTACTTTAGCATGCTTCCACTTCACCGGAAACGAGCTTGACATGATAATAGTGTTAAACAAATGTGTTACATAGGGAAGAAGCAAAGGCAAAAGTATATTTATAAATTTTGGGTGCATATTATCATAGCCTACTGCGTTAGACTTAATTGAAGAAAACGTTGAAAAAACATCACATTGGCTTACACCGGAAAATTCAAACCTATTTTCGTTTTCGAGAATTGAGTGATTTGAACTATCCGTAGCTGCAAAATTGTAAAAATTGTTGTCGATCTGAACTAACGGTATGTTCGTAAAGGAAATATTCTTTAGTCCTATTTCCATCCATACATGATCTAGAAACTAAATCCGCTATCATATTAGAGTTACCACAAAATTGCATTTATATATATTCCAGAGCACCGTGTAAAATGCATCTAATTTGCAAAAATCTAAATTATTTACATACAAAGATGATGTACTTGGCAAAAGAAAACATTTGATACCCATATTGTCCAATTTAAAACGAAGAGTTACCACCTATTGCATTTTTGTCAAAACGCGAACTAGCACGAATTTCAAAAAAGCTGAGACCCGTATTTAATTAAATCGACTAAAGATTAAAATATGTTAATTTGGCATTTTTATTACAAACAACCCCGAACAAAAATTCAAAAACTGTTTTTTTACAGAATATCCTTAAAAAAAGAACATGGATGATCGTCCTTGGACAAATTGTATATACAGTTGGACGCGCCTTAAAAAACCTTTCTTATGATACCCATATTGTATATGTTGGTAAGGAAACAGATTCTCAAATTAACAAAACATGCAAAAATGGACCCTTTTTCAAAATGGTCCAGCTCACGAGAGGTCAAAGCTAGAGCCGAAATATTTTAGATGTCATCATAAAAAATACCAATGTTCATTTTGTGGGGGGGGGGGGGGGTACACCTTGCACGAATTTCGCTTCCATACAACTTGAGTCGCTCTAATATACATACACCCAGAGAAAAGATGGGTTGGAATTCGGTCGAAACCATTAAAATTTATTTGATATGACGTTATTTCATTAAGAATTACATTATAATCGATTAATAATGTCAAAATACTGTACTGAAAATTAAAAAGAGGGAAAAGTAACTAAAACACAATCCATTTATCCAATTATTGGTTAAAATTTGTAGTTGTTTGTGCTGTGATACAGTTTCTTTATTTTTTATGTAAATGTCAGTCATTTGTAGAACAAATAAAATTTTTTTACTTACCTTGTAGTTTCACTCCTACTGAAGTAAACTCAGAAATTACTAATTTAAATAAAAAGAAATCACTTGGATACGACCTGATTACTGCAAACGTTGTCAATAAATTAAGCAGAAAAAGCAATATTAAGATTAGACCACTTTCCATCACAGTGGAAATGCGCCGAAAAAATAATGATTTCTAAACCAAATAAACCTGAACATATGCTATCGTCATATAGACCCATAAGCTTACTTCCAATATTCTCTAAAATATTTGAAAAAATATTTTTACGAAGATTATTACCAGTATTAGAGAAACAAAACATTATACCTGATCATCAGTTTGGTTTCCGACATAAACACGGAACCCCCGGAACAGTGCCATCGAATTATCAATGTTATTACAGACACCCTTGAAAATAAACGTTACTGTTCTGCTATATTTTTCGACATTCAACAGGCATTTGACAGAGTATGGCACCATGGCTTACTTTTTAAAATAAAGAAAGTTTTACCGGCTCCATTCTATCTCTTTTTTAAAAGTTATCTCTCCCAAAGACATTTTTATGCAAACACTAAAGACGAAAAATCGGGAACATTCGAAATCAAAGCAGGTATTCCACAGGGCAGTGTACTCGGTCCAATTTTGTACACTATTTTTACTACAAATATGCCTGTCACAGACGTTGTTACAGTAGCTACTTATGCGGACGACACAGCTATTACTGCAACAAGCCATTGTCCAAACGAGGCATCGCGTTTTATTCAGACAGAAATTCATCTTCTTGAAAAATGGTTAACCAAGTGGAATATAAAAGTAAACTCGGATAAATCCAGGCACATAACCTTCTCATTAAGAAAAGGTGATTGCGCAACCGGAACTATTTATGGAGAAGACATACCAATGGACACTACTGTTAAATATCTAGGTATGATACTAGATAGGAGACTCACGTGGAAACCACATATTAAATCTAAACAAACTCATTTAAAAATAAAAACTCGTAGATTATACTGGCTTCTAGGTCCAAAATCACAGCTAAATTTAGACAACAAATTAAGAAAGCTACAAAGCTATCCTGAAACCGGTCTGGTCATACGGAATTCAACTGTGGGGAACAGCAAGTAAATCCAGTGTTGATATCCTAGAAAGATATCAGTCAAAAACTTTAAGACTTAAAAACTTTAAGACTAATGCTTCTTGGTTTATAACAAACAAAGCTATACATAAAGATCTTAAAATGTCCACAGTTAAGCAGGAAATTAAAATATATACATAGATTGCAAATAATGAAAAAAGTTATTAAAAAAAAAATCCTTGTAGTTCATTTAAAAAACAAACCACATCAAATGACTGTTTTATGATTTTACATTAATTTTTTACAGTTGTTTTTTTTGTTATTTAAAAAAATAAAAGAAGGAAATGTTTGTTTATGTTTTTACTAATATATGTGGTTCATTTTTACTGCAATTGTTAGTCATTATTTGAACATTAAAAAACAAATGAAAATGTTAGTTGAATTTACTGAAATGTAAGTCGTCCTTTCTTTAAGTGGAATTTCATTTGTTTTTAACTACATTTGCAGTGGGGTTTACCTACATAGTTTTCTAAGTGTATTTCCAAGTAACTTTTCAAATCAAAATTCGGTTTATTTAGTGAAAATGCAAACAAATTGGTACCAGCTATCAAATTTATTAAAAAATTGTCGATAATCAAAAGTGGTAACTGCAAATACGGGGTTCGTAATCAAATATACAATTAAATTAGGGGTTTTGGTAGAACCAATCGAATTGTGGATTGCATTGACTATAGACGCAACTAATGATTAGTATTGGTAAACGAATTTTAGACTTAGTTTGTTTTCCTAACAAAATATTTAAAGTCGAATTTAGCACTCAGCATTTATAAGTGTTTGTGGTGTAATGGATAGATCGGCAACCAATTCACTGAGTTTTCGAGTTCAAATCCCGGAAAAGACAACCGCAAAAAGTTTTTTTTTTAAAAGGTGATGATAAAAAAAAAACAAATAAAATTTAGAGAAATGTATGAAATCTTTATTTGAGTCGATAAAGATGATTTCATGTAAATGTTGACCGCGGCTACGCCTTAAATGGTTCATAAGCTGTTTCCAATTTTGGCATACTCTCTCCAACATATCGGCCGGTATCTCAAGAATAAATTCTTCAATATTGGCAATATTGTACAACAACTGTTGCCGGCTCGTCCATATAGAAATGAGCCTTAACATAGCCCCACAAAAAAAGTATAAAGGCTTTAAATCGCGCGATCTAGGCGGCCAATTGACAGGAACCAAACGTGAAATAAACTGTTCACCGAACTCGCCTCTCAATTAGGCCATTGCTTCGCGTGCTGTGTGGCATGTGGCACCGTCTATTTGAAACCACATGTCACCCAAGTCAAATTCTTCCATTTTGGGCAAAAAAAAAATTTGTTATCATCGCACCGTAGCGCTCGCTATTCACAGTAACGTTCCTGCCTTCGTCGTCTTTGTAAAAGTTCGGTTCAATGTTGCCACCGGCCCATAATCTACACCAAACAGTGCATTTTTCGGGATGAATTAGCAGTTCTTGCAATGCTTCTGGCTGCTCTTTACACCAAATACACCAATTTTGCTTGTTCACATATCCATTCAACCAGAAATGAGCTTCGTCGCTGAACACAATTTTCCGATAAAATGTGGATCTTTACCCAACTTTGCCAGCGCCCATTCACCAACAATTCTTGCTCGAGCAATTGTTGCTCGTGCAAGAATTGAAGCCACATTACCTTTTAAAAGGTTTTACATCCAAATCCTTCCGCAAAATTTTCCACGTAGTGGAGTAACAGAGGTCATCAACAACACTGGCGGATACAGCTGCGACATTTTCCTCTGTCCGCACTCTACGTATGCGTGTTGGTGGTTTAATGTCACGATGCACTTTCTTAACCAAGCATGAATTTTGATAATAAAATTCAATAATCTGCAAGCGTTGTTCGTTTGTAAGTCGATTCATGGTTAAATTATAGACCAAATTATAGACCAAAAAAAAAAAAAGTAACATGTTACACGAAAACAGCTGAGCTGCCAGAAACAGTGTTGCCAAAAAGAGAGTTGTTAAAAAACCACGCTTTAATTGAAATAAAATAATAAAATGTTCAAATAATTTAATGAACATTAAAAGCTATTGTGGTGCAATGATTTGGACAGTGGACTATTAATCTGAAAGCCACTGTTCAATACTTTAAAAATCAAAAAAGTTGCTTAATTTCAATATAATTTTGTGGAACGTTATAATATTTAAGTGAAATATAATATTGAATGAGACAACTAAATATTAGCTTCCGCGACTAAAACTATAATTTAATATGAAGATATTTGTCGTAACCGCCAGAATTCGATTGGCAACAAATTCTTTGGCCCCAACTGAGACTGTTTTCTGGGTGTACACACAGAGAAATAAAGTGCCAACCGAATTGAAAAGTGTATTTTAATGGTAACAACTTATAAATTCAGTTAGTACAACGATATTTACATTCGATTTCTGAATATTTTGGGTGTTGGAACTAAAATTCAGTTGAATTAATCGAACTTTGTTGTGAAAACTAATGTTCAGATGTACCAACCGACTGAGAGTCGTAATAACCGAATTTGAGTAGTAGTAACCGAATTTCAGTTGGCAAATAGCTAAATTTTTCTCTGTGTGTATTTGAATAATTTGCTTAAAGATTTAACTTTAAATGTCCTTGGAATGTAATAGCGAAAATGCCATTACGTATTTTAACCAAGTAGTTTAAATATAAGGAGCCACAGAATTGATCAAACAAGACATAATACAGGACATCAAACACAACATTCTGTCAGACGGGATATCCTTTCTCGGTGAAAACAATGGAACTAATAAAAATCAAAGTGAAATAAAATTTATATTTAATACATTATTTACATTATTTTTATTGTTTACATTGCTTACACTACATACTTTACATCGTTTTCATTATTTACCTTACATACTTTTAACATTGTTTACATTACTTTACATTGTTTCCATTATTTACATTTACATGTTTTGTTTGATGTCCTGTAGGATGTCTTGTTTGAAGAATTCTGTGCCTCCTTATGTTTAAACTCCTTGGTTTGACTACATGTGGCCTCCTCCTACTGCATATACACTCAGGGAAAAATATCATCATATTGATAATATTGTTTCATAAATCGTTTGTCATCAATTCTTCATCATATTCATGAAGTTTTCATAAATATAATGAAAAGTTTCACAAAAATTGAAGACATATGTTTTATAGACCTTCACCATTTCATAAGAAGCTTTCATAAACTTTGTGAAAATAAACTTTAGCTTTTAATAAAATAATTTATTTTTTATTGAAATTTTTATTTTTTATTTAAAATTTAGAAAATATCATTTAGACTTTTTAAAATTAAAAAACTACCGGAAATTGTTTGAAATTTTGAAACATCATTTAAATATTATTCGATGTATTCTTAATTTTGAATATAATTTTTTAAATATAAAATGAAACGCTTAGACCTGGTTCACACACGGCAATTTTACTTGCGCAATTCTTGAGTTTATAGAAGAGGGAGGGAAAGAGAATGGTAAGTGGTACAGACTTGCCCGTACTCCAATTCCGTTTTGTTTTGTCATCCGCAATTTTCAACACTGCAGGTTGATATACGAAAATTGCTGAAACAAACTTTTCCTGTGTGAACACAAAAGCAATTTCAAAGGAGAATTAAAGAAAAATTGCGCAATTATAATTGCCGTGTGTGAACCAGGACTTATGAAACTTTTCATAATATTAGTGAAACATTTCACAAAAATTTATAAAACTTTACATGTATTGTTGATCTTTTCAAATTGCATTTCATTTTGAAGTGTCAGGTTTGAGATCATAATTAAATGTTACTATTGCAAATTGTTAATAAATGTAAGATAAGATGAAAAAAAAATCTTGTGGGGATCAGCGCTAGAGGGAGTGCGAAGGAGAAATAATTTGGTAGCCTAAAGCCGGGCTACCATGGGGGCCTAGGCAAAAGTTAAATTGACACGCGTCCCTTAAATGAAGTTATGGTTTATTATACATAAAAGTGTTATAAATTAAATAAAAAGTAATAAAAAAAGTGATTTATTATTAACTTTTCTGGTAAAAGAAAACGTAAACAAAAGAAACTAAATAAATTTGAAAGAAAAATTTAAACAAAATACACTTGCTTTTATGTCTATAGTACGATATAATCATAATATGTTTGCAAAAATCATAATATTGTAGTAAAAGAAGACGGAATTCTTTTCCGTGATCATAATATGATAACTAGGACAATAATATGGTTATAGTGCATATATTATGATTGCTACAAACATATTATGAAATTGTATTTTTAACAATATTTTATTGAGTATTTTTGCTGAAACACATCTTTCCATTATTTTATTTTTCCTGACAAAATAAGATTTGTGCTGAAAAAGTTTAGTTTTGCTTTTTTTAGATACTAAAATAAAAAATGTATTTAAACATCGCATAGCGACAAAATAATGGTTTAAATAACTCCTTACTAACACAAATGTTATTTTTTCAATTTGATTACTTAAATTATTTTAAAATAAGTTTATTTAAATGCGTAAATTATTATATAAATAAATATACTTTTGTACAGTTAAAAAAAAAAAAACATACATAACTTTTTAATCCAGCTTCAACAGAATGCTGGGAGAATAATGTACAAATCATACTATGATAATTTATAAACATTTCCATAACCTTAATATGAAAATATTGCAGTCCAATTATCATTTTATAATTAAGAAAAAGACAAGAGTATGGTTATCACAACCATAGGTAACATGGTTGTCGCATTCATAAATCCAAAAATGTATGATGATCTTCGAATATGATTGCCCCAACCATGGTTTTTCTGTGCGTGTATTATAAGGGGAATCTGCTTGGTATTTCATTTTACTCTAAAATTGTATTTTAAAAAATGCCCGTTGAAGGCGAGAATTTTCTTATAAAATTGTTTAGCCATTTTTGCACTAACATTTTTGCATTTAACACTGGTAATTATTAACTGCTTCAATCTTGCTTGGCAATAGATTTTAAGTATCATATAAAAAATGTGGTTGTAAAAGGTTGAATTCTAAATCAAGACAAAATTAATACCCCCCCAGAGACAATCTAATTGTTCTACCACAACTTTGTTCTACCAAATAGATTTTTTTTTTCTAATTGTCATTATAATAAATAATTTTATTATTCTGCTTAGCATACGAGACGCCACTTATAATCGGCTTATCTATATTTTTTTGACACATTATTTGCACCTACACATTTTCAATTTTTGCACTGACATATGGCAAGAGATGTTAAAACATTTATTCACATTTTATATTCAGTTTAATGATTTCAACTTATTGCTTATTTAATTTATTTCCTGATTTGTATCTTAATTTAAAATTGCATTTCAAATCGTTATTTTGAATTATGGTGTTTGGTATCTATCTACTCAATGCACAATGGCAGAACGTTTATCTATTGCATTTAGTTTATTCCAAATGTCCATTAGATATTTTTTTGTTTTTTATATAATATCATCCAAATACGTTTTAGTTGGCAATAGAGATATCAAAAATTTTTATTTTAAAACTTAATTATCAATGAATGGCTAAGTCAGTGATTGAATGATGGATGATAAATGAAAGATTTAAATTACCTAAAGACGTGACAAAATTAAGTGAGATACACAAAGAAATAATGAAATTGTTTTGTCAGTTAAAATCTTTAACAAATGCAAATTAAATGTGGAAACAACTCAATACTATACACTCACAACATGTTTGTCGTTAAAAATAAATTAATATTGCACTTTAAAACTACTAAACAGAAAGACAGAGAAAAATGTTCCTATTTGCCAACTGAAATTCAGTTACTACAACTCAAATTCGGTTATAACGAATTTCAGTCGGTTGGTACAATTGAACATTAGTTTTCACAACAAAGTTCGGTTGTTGCAACACCCAAAATATTCGGTACCGTGAAATAACTTCCAAATGAAATAACTCCAAAAAAAAAAAATGAAACAACTCCCAAAAATTTTCCATATAAATTGGGAATTATGAAATAACTCCCAATGCGTTAGGACTTATTTCACAATTTTCTGTTAGAAATTATTTCGTTATGAAATAACTCCCAAATGAAATAATTCCCAACCAGAATTTGTTAGGAGTTATTTCACTCCTTTTTGGCATTTGGAGTTTTTTCACTTTTGTTGGGACTTATTTCATTTTCATTTTTAAATGTGATTTTATCGTTGGGAGTTATTTCATTTTTGTTGCGAGTTATTTCATTTCTATTAAAATTACATTTTGGTAAATTTTATGCATTTGTAACGGTTCTTAAAATTGTCGTAAAGTAAATAATAGTGTGCGCCCGGTAGGCTAGTTGGTAGCGTGCTGGCTTATCAGTGCGGGGGTCGTGGGTTCGATTCCCACCAGAGGCACTGGTCTGTTTTCGCTACAACGCGCCGAAGGCCATAGTTGCTAGTGCTCGGTTAGGGTAATAGTATGTAATTTGTAATTATATAATTATTAATTAATAAAATAAAAAAAAAAAAAATAATAGCAATACAATGAGTTATTTTACCAAAAGGAACGCAGTTCTTGCTAGAATTTTGGTAAGTAATGATCGGTATTAAAGTGATTAAAAATAATGGCAAATCTTGAATTTGAAATAATGAGTGGCAAAAGAATATGTTTTAAGCAATTGATTTTGGTGCATATTGAATATTATGAAAAGTTAAGACATCTCAGAAGGAGGAGGGGTCTGGAAAGGGTGGCATGACATAATGTCCATGGACGTTATGTCAGCGAAAAGTGTCATAATGTCCATGGACTTTATGACACTCTGCAATGTGACATTATGTCCTCAAATTTAATGACATAAAGTCCATGGACATTATACTCCAGTGTGGAAACAGATCAGTAATTTTGAAGTTTCTTTTATGTCGCACGCAGAAAAAACTTTATTTCGCGAAGCCCCCTGCCGCGTTCTACGGAGGAAAAAAACCCCTAAGACCGGTCGAAGGCCGCCACCCAGAAGAACTTGTTTTTCAAAGCAGATGTCGAATCCTTTGAAATCTTATATTTTAAAGACATCAAGTAATTTGTAAAAACAAGTTTTTCTGTGTGGCGGCCTTCGGCCGCTCTTAGGGGTTTTTTCCTCCGTAGAACGCGGCAGGCGGCTTCGCGAAATAAAGTTTTTTCTGTGTGCGATTATACGATTTATAAATTTAGTTTTATTTTGTGATATACTACTAAAGAATATTTAAAAAAATTGTATTGATATACTAAATATTATTAATCTTTTTATTTTAAAAAGTCTGGACGCTATGCCACATTTTAAAGTGACATAATATCCAAAAAAATAATGTCGTAATGTCCATAGACATTACGACATTTTCCAAATTGTCATAAAGTCCATGGACATTATGACACATTTCGAGTGACATAACGTCCATGGACATTAAGTCATTGGACGTTATGACATGCCACCTCTGGAAAGGTATATTATGTACGTTTTTACATGTATTTATGAAATAAATATAATTCGATATTTTTGAATTGGGAATTATTTCATTTTTTTTTGGGACTTCTTTCATTGGGAGTTGTTTCATTCTTTGTTGGAAGTTATTTTATTATTATGAAATAACTCTCAAATGTTGGGGCTTATTTCATTTTTTCTTTGGAGTTTATTTCAGTTATTAAAAATGGGACTCATTTCATTTTATTAAAAACAATAGTATTTCTTTAATTTTTTCAATCTTTTTGGTTCAAATGAACTTTTTGGTTCAAATGAAAAATTTTTTAAGTGAAAATAATAACTGGTGCAGAAAAACAATTATTTATTTTGTAGTTTAAATGTAAAGGGTCCGCCGAATAACTTTTGTTTTTTGAAAATGCTATAAAGAAAAAAACTACTGAATATTTTCTAAAATTTCTTTTTTTATTTGAAAGTACAATCCTTCCGGTTAATAATCGAAAATAATTTCATTCAAATGGCTGCCTCGGCTGGCCATGCAGTAGCCTACACGATCGGTCCAATTTTTAAGCACATTATCGATTGTGTGCAGCTGTATTTCCTCCTCTTCAATTTTTGTGAACAAAAATTCGTTCAACATGGCCCGATAACAATCGCCATTGACTGTAACGGCCACTCCTTGCTCATTTTCGAAGAAAAATGGCCCAATTATGCCTCTGGACCAAAATCCGCACCAAACAGTGACTCGTTTTGGGTGTATCGGCACACATTCTGCAACATTACCATGATTTTCAAAGTAATGTCGCAATATTTTCCAGCGTTGTTCAAGCGTATACACAACCATATTCGTTCAGCGGAAGGATAAAACTAATTATCTGTCAAATCAGACATGAGCTAAGTGTTACCATTCACGATATAAGCACTAGTTGAAAAAAAAAACGTTAGATGGCGGACCCTTTATATTCCTTAAAAACAGAATTTAATGATTAGTTTTTAAATAAACTACAATCAGTTACTGTTAATATATTGTACTATTGTGAACAAATAAAATAGTGCAAAAAAAGCATTTAAATTTTCTTGGCCTTAAAATGGATGCATATTTAAATTTTCAACACATATTACAATTCTGCCTAACCCGAGTAAAAAATAATTATATATTGTCTTATATTTTTTCATCTTAGCCATATATTATTATATGTTTCTTATGTGGTAACATATCTTGCGATATATATTTTTATATAATGACCTTTATAAAATTAGATATTAAGGAAACATGCTACACATAATAAGATATGATAGATATATTGTTATATAGTATAATACATGTTCATATATAACTTAAAATGTAGTCATATATGGTGACATATAAGCTTATAATATAAGATATAATAATATATACTTTATTATTAAAAATAGTTTTTTGTGAGATATAAGATATGATTATATATGGTGCCATATGTATAATACAACTTAAGACATTAATTTATATGATATCAAGTGATATAAGATACAATTATGTAAAATGCCATATATGACACAAGATTATCAGTATAGGTTGAGATATGATTATATATGATCCACCATCATTAATATTTTCCATGCGCATACGATATAATTATGTATTGTTATATATAACTATATACATAATTGTATATGTGCCTACCATAGTAAACAAGTTTCTACATATAAGATTATAAATGATGATATATTTTCCGTCCATATAAGAGCAATGACCGAAATTTTGGAGATGAGAAAGCTGTGCGCAAGATGAGTGCCGCATTTGCTCACAATAGAACAAAAACAGCTTCGTGAAGAGGTTGTGAAGTCGATGGCCAAAATCCATGAGTTAAGTTTCCATTTGCTCGTCACGCACCTTATTCGCTAGACTTAGCTTCTTTGGATTATTTTATTTTTCCATACTTTAAAAAATTGGATCGGTGTTAAAACATTTGACAACAATGAAGAGGTCTAGTCTGCGGTTGATCTCTATTTTAAGGAGTTAGAATGTTCTTACTATAAACAGGGTATCGAAGCTATTGAATATCGCCGGGAAAAGTGTAGCCAGCTAACAGCAGATTATGTTGAGAAGTAAAGAAAATGTGTCCCAAATTTGTTGTATTTATATTGATAGGTCGTCTAATTTTGTACATATTGATACATATGCTATTTTATATGATCATATATTTTTATATAAAAGAATATAATGTTATATATGCATTTTTTACTCGTGTAATGAATATTTTTTTTTTTAATTTTATTCAAAATTATATATTTAAAGGGATTTAAATTGATCCAATTAAATTTAAAAATATCTTATTCGATCCAACAAAAGTTAATTTTGTGTTTGGATATAATTAGATCCAACTATATCTTAATAGATCCTGTGGGATATTTTAGGATATATGAGGTTCTTATGTTATATATTATTGGATCCCCCAATTTTAAGATTCATTTTGATCTAATTTCATTTAGTAATATATTTGAGAGATCTAATCGGATATTACTCGATACCCCAATTTTGAGATAAACTGTGATATGATTAAATATCGATCTATAGCAAATTAGATCTGATTTTGTATTTGAGACATGACTTTTTGATCGGGTATTTAAAGTTTGTTTTTTCTTTCGAAAGCAATGAAGGGTATTCACAATTCGTCTTGTCATCGTATAATACTTTAACATAAATTTTTTTACGTGCTCTTGTGATGTATGCCAAATTTGTTACATTTACAATAGATCTTTGTGTTTTGTCTTACACAGTAGATCCAGATATACAATTATATAGTGCAGTGCATCAAATATGCATGATTGCTCATTTGCAAATGTGCAACAAATCAATTACATCAACACTTTTTAGCTGGCTGTCTGTCTGTCTGGCTACAGCTGTTTGTTGCACATATGTTTCAATTATAAAAATAGCACATCAACAATAAGAAAAACAATTTTTATTTTTTACTTTATTTATTTTTAGCGATGATTGACGAAATAGAAATTGTTTTAGATTTTGATGTATTTTTTTGCATTTGAAAATAATAAGGGTATTCATTTCAGAAATTTTCCTCTTCCGAAAATAGTGAGCACCTCTTTTTATTTATTATGATTGCGAGAATCCAATCAGATGTGTTAGGTATCCATTTTTTTTTTCATTTCCAAATCAAGTTTGAAGATCACGCATCTATTTCACAATAACCGAGGTAGGATCTACCTTTGGTTATGCTACAATGTTTATAAAAGATTTGAGCTGAAGGCTATTTAGAAAACCACAAAAACTGAAGTATTATTAAAGTACTTTAGCATTAATCCACTTTTTGGATGTGGTGTTTCTTTTATTTACATTTTTTGACTTCTTTTTTTTAATATTTTTAGTTTTAAAATTAAGATTTTTTTTTATTTATGGTTGCATTTTTTTAGTGATATTTGTAAAAATTTGTCAATGTTGGCAACGCTATAAAATATTACACAAAACATATGTTTGCAGTATTATTTATACTGACCATTTCGCAATCGCTTTGACCCAGACAATTTAACAACACTTGTGGGAAATTATTTTCTTTGCATTTGTTGTTGTGTTTTTGAAAAATTTTACACTTTTTCATTTTTCTAAGACCAAAATTTCTGACATGAATACCCTTAATATTTAAACTATTTTTGGTAGATAAAGTAACTATGTATTTAAAAATTTTCGATTTCAATGGGAAACATGAAGCAACAACATTTTTAAGGAGCTTCATAAACTGAGAAAATTTAACCAGGGGCCGTAGTTCCTTTTATCATAAAAGTCAGATGCAAACAGTTATTTTGGAACTTTTATTTTTTCGAGCAAAAATAATAGTTTTTTTTTTGAGTTTTATTTTTTTTAACAAAAATAAAAGTATTAAAAATACAAAAATTGTTTTTTTCTGACTTTGTATATTTTCATATACTCCCAGCAAAAAGTAACTACATTTTATGCTTTCAAAATAGCGCTTCACCGCCTTGCATACTATAAAGCAATTACGTGAGGCATTCTCTAGTGCTTCCCAAAATGAATTCTTGAAGCAGTGAATAATGCTTACAATGAAGCATTAATTAATGTTGACAACATACCAAAAAGCGCTTCTTATTGCCTAAGAAGGAATGAATTTATTGCTTCTAAGAGCACATGAAAGAAGCGCTTTTCACCTGATTAAAAGAGACGTACCAAGTGGGACATCGCGAACAAAATCATGCCTTCTGGATATGCTTTGGAAGCGCTTCGTAATTAAATAATGCCTTCCGGAAGCGTTTCTGGTAAGCACTATTTTCTGCTGGGCTTAGTTGGAACATTGTTCTACCTCAAGTCCATTGTTCTACCTCAAGAAAGTATGAAGAAAGAAATTTTGTATTAGCATACCACGGCTCTTCTCAACAAACACTGTTTTTTGGGATATATGTTGATTTTACAAATTGTAATACAACAAACACATATACATGTACTGGCATACAAAGTATATCGACATGTAAAATTGTTTTATTTTAAATAGTTGGATTTTATAATTAGGGTTACCAGATCAGACAGTTTATACACTAAAGCAGAAAAAAAGATTCTCATAGAGTTTATTTTGTATGTTTTATGTAATGTCTCGTTTTGGTTAATCCTATTATCTTTTTCTATTGCACACAACTGAAGATTTGGGTGATGCCAATGAAACAATTGTATTGTCTATCATAAAAATGATCAAACTTTTTTAAAGGCAACAAATAAAATCTAATATGACAATATCATATTAGATTTTTTGTCAAGTAGGACAATGCTCTAAGTTATTTTAAGACTTTTATTTTTTTGAGCAAAAATAAAAGTTATTTTTTGATTTTAATTTTTTTAAGAAATTTTTTTCTGTTGTTGTTTTTAAATTTATGGCAATTAAAAATTTCCATGAAGGTTATTTTTATCGGGATTTCTCACATCTTGATGCGTTTGTTATGAGCATTTAAAAAATATTTTTTTTTGTTCTTTTAATGCAGTTTTGAAAAAAAATTAACTTTTATTTTTTCTCGAAAAAATAAAGAACAAAAAATTAAATATTTTTTCATGTTGACGTAAATAAATGTATTTTCCATCATAAAACTAACCGCATTATTTTCAATTTATAACGAGCTTTCCGTATATTTACAAAAATAAAGCAAATCAAACATATTAGCCAGGTTGATAGTAGTATTTCAATCTGGCTAAAGATCTCATCAGAACCCGAAGTTTTAGAAAAGATAGAGCCTCCGTAATAGGCAGAACTTTAACAAAAAATATAATAAATAATCAATATAATATAATTTGTAGTTGCAAAATCTTTACTTTTATGGCTCCGTTTTCTTAAGCATTTTTTTTGACTTAACACACAAAAGAAAAGCACGTTCTTCTTATAATTGTTCACTAGACATTTCAAAACACGCGTCATTTTGCTTTTATGTGTGCAATACTAGATCAATAACAGCGGTCGACAAAAAAAAAATTTTTTTTTGCAGAAATTCTGATTTGGAAACCACAAAAATATACGCTCCTAGCTTTTAAAGGGGTTTTTTACGAGTTTTTTTTTACTGTAAAAGATGGTCCTGCCAATTGCAGGACCATCTACCCGGAACCATTCTGTGGAGTTCTTACGGGGTATGTTATTGAGAGGCTCAGGTTGTGGAAGGAGTCTAAATTATCTAGGTATTGGGAAAAGATATCTTTGTCAGCGTCAGAGATTTATTGTTGAGACGACTTCTGTCCCTTGACAGGAGGGATTTGAGGACTTAGGCGTAGTACCACACTGAACACAAATCTCAGCCACAATCGACAAAAAAAAAAGGGTAAATCGGATACAGATTTTCTAGGTTTTGTGAGTTGATATGTGAGTCTTCAGAGTGTGTTTTCTTCGAATTTATCTCGACAATAGTTTCAAATGCTAGATTCTATACAACAAGATAGAGCTCACTGGACCTTCCATAATGTGACATGCGTACTTTGGACCATGTTTTCTATACCTGCCACCGACTTTAAGTAGTTTAGCGTTTACATCTCCTCTTTATTTTCTTTTAAATCTTGATCGGCGACATAAAATAACTCCAACGGTCATTTAACAATTTCCGGTTTTGTTATTATGTCCCAAACATTTTTGGACCTCAGCCCCAAATTGGATGTTGGGACTATGATCGAAATACATTAAGTCGTAATCCAAAGCTGAGAATAAATTTAATGCCGATTGTTAGGGATATAATTCCTATGTTTTTGAATTTTGTAAGATGCCTACCGACAACAATGACGAATAAAGGCATTGTCTAAAACAAGTATTTCGGCAGCCTCAAAAAGTTTCTCCTCTGGGGTATGACCAACAATGAATACGCTAAAAAAAATGTTTCTATTTTTAGGATTATGTGCAAAAGATTTTTGGATTTTATACTAAAACCGTTAACTTAATGTCAGGGCACTTTTTTGAACATTAGTTGTTTTTCTTAAAGTTTTCTTTTGGGGTAAAAGCTTTGGTCCCACATTAGGCGCCATTTTCAGTTTCATATTGTATGCATTAGAACTGACGCCCAACGTGGGGCCAAAAGTACGCTCAGAGAAATTCTGCAGTAAATATTTTTAGTCGCTTGAGTTGTAATGCAGTATCTTTATTTTTAAGTGAAAAAACAGTCATTTGTAGAATAAATTTCAGTTTTGCCTACAATTGTAGTTCATTTAAAAAAACAAACCACATGAAATAATTGTATTATGATTTTACATTCATTTTAGTTTTTTTTTTTTAAATAAAACAAATAAATGTTTGTTTATTTTTTACTAATATGTGGTTCATTTTTACTGCAATTGTGGTTAATTTTTTGAACAGTAAAAATCAAATGACAATGTTAGTTGAATTTACTGAAAATGTTAGACGTCCTTTCTTTAAGTGAAATTTCATTTAATTTGAACTACATTTGCAGTTGTCTTTACCTACATAGTATTCTAAGTGTAATTTTGGGTATAAAATTAATTTGTTTTTAGTGTAAATTTTATATCTTTATAAGTTTCATCTAAATCATTTCACAACTTTGCTTAAACTTTTTAGAAACTTAGCATTATTTAATAAGTCTTGTAAAATTTTAAGAAAAAAACATCGCATAATTCTTTTAAAATTAACATATTTAAGAATGCCTTTGTAGTGAAATTCTTTAACTCATTAGGGTTCAATGATTACAACTCTGTTTATATTAACATATGCATGGTCGTACATGCATATATGCAACATTTCTTCTTCATGATCATCATCATCATCGTGATCTTCCACGCCGTTAACAACTACATACATAAATATATTGTTGCTGTTAGTTTCTACTCCTCCAATTTCTCAAGTCTTAAATTGTAAGACTTTTTTTTTTTTTTTTTTTTATTTAGTATCTATTTTCAACTCTAACAATGAGAAGATGTTTTTATAGCAAAAAAAAAAAAAAAAGTCATGCGAATCTATCTTTACAGGAAAAATTCTTACATTAGTTCTTTTCTTTATATAGAAAGACAAAAAATAAAACAGACTTTAAAACCGGAATATTTCCTCTATCTTCTATAAGAAAACAACTTCAACTTGACAATCCCTGGGTAAACAAGTTTGCCTCTAGCTTTTTTTTAACATTTTGTAGCCGCACAATACAACTGTAGTAGTAAAGTAGTTTGCTGGATGCAGTTTGCTGCACTAATAGACCAGTCAGTCCACCAAGTTAAGATACACTTCTATTCATATACTACCAACAAACGAAACTACATGGAAAGCTTAAAAATTGCATACTCTACAATATTTTTACTAGAGAATTTCTAAAAAAAAAAAAAAAAAAAAGGCACCTATTTCTAGTTTTCTTGAACATATTTCTACTTTTGAGTGTATAGAGTTATAGACTGACTGCTGCACTTATTATTATTATTATTTTGTAAAAGTCTGTGTATGTGAATTGGTTAAGGTTTGGGTTAGAGTACAATGACGTATTCTTGGTTAGTTAGATGTACACCCAGAGAAAAACAGAAATAAGTTTCATCAGTTTTCGTCCAATGTAACAACTTCATCAATATTTATGAAACATTTCATAAACAACATAGATTATATTGACCATATCATGGTCTCTATGAATTGTTGCTACACACAGAGAAATAAAGTGCCAACCGAATTGAAAAGTGTATTTTAATGGTAACAACTTATAAATTCAGTTCAGATATTAAAATTAGATTTCTGAATATTTTGGGAGTAATAACTAAAATTCAGTTGAATTTACCGAATTTTGTTTTGAAAAGAAATGTTGTGCCAACCGACTGAAATTCGTAACAATCGAATGTGAATCGTAGTAACCAAAATAATGCAATCTTTACTGATACAAAATATCCTTTATATATATACTGAAACATTTCATAAATATGATGAAATGGATTGGCACTATATGACCATTACAAACCCTTTACCCCAGAAACAATTGAAAAACTTACCCAGCGGCAACTCCATCTCTAACATGCACTTGATATCCAACTAATAAATGTGAATAAAGCGCATCATAATGTGATAATTTCCTGTGAAAAAGAGATAACAATAGGATTAAAAAGAGGAAGCATTTTAGTTAAAACATAAATTTTTTATTGGTATTAGTAAACTCTGTCTCTTATGATTAAAAACAATACATTATGAATGCTGTGATGGACAAAACTCCACTTAGCCACACTCATCGCTGTGTCGACCGTAGGTCAACTCGCTAAGATGGGATGCTACGAGTCAGAGCCTGTTGTATGGCTGTGGGTTTGAAACTCAATACGACACAAAGTAAAAAGTTTTCATATAGAGAAATTTAACAGTATAAAACACTTTGTTCAATTATAAATTTACCACTGACGAGTCATTAGAGGAGACGAAACTCCGACAGTCTGGCATATCCATTGTGACCGTTAAAATTTTCCATAAAAGTGTTTTCATCTTCTTCCTGTAAAAATCTAACTAAAAAAAATCTTCAGTAATTAATTGTACTAAAATTAATTACGATTGTCATTAAATGACTGTGACAAACACTCTACTCCGAATGGATTTTCCTTTTTATTAAATGTTTTATAAATACTATAAAACTGTGCATTAGATGAAAATGGATGATACATTTCATATATATGAAGAAGCTTTTCCTTTAAGTGTACGAAAATTTATTCTTATTTATTAATTAAAATGTTTAACAAGAGTGTGAGATTTTTTTTTTGTATAGTAAATCAATTGCAAATTTGTTAGTTTTTTGGGTTTGCTAATAAGTAAAGGAACAAGTACATTAGAGCGGTAATTTTTTTTCACCTTTCGATTTTGATTAATTATTGTTGCGATTATTGTAGAACTAGTTCTAAAAGTTTGGTGGTGCGGATTTGAGAAAAATCGCAAAGCAATAACCCGTGGCAACCCCGCGAAAAAACTTTTTGATTTTTGAAAATTCTTCTTAAATTGCTTTACTACACTGCGTTGCAAAACTATAATTACACATTAATATCACAAAATTTCGTAAGTTAAAAAAAAGTAGAAGAGTTTAACTGGCATAACTAATGGAAAATTAATAATATTTAACAAAAAACAAATTATTAATATTTAACAACAAAACTTATTTTATGATTAATAGGTTTCTGTTAAAGCTCTGCATATTCTGGAGAAACTAGCTTTTCTAAAACTTCGTGTTCTAATGAGATCTTTAGCCAGATCGAAGTACTTGTACCACTTTTCGATACACGTAACGCGCACTACGTCCATTTTATGGTCTAGCGATGAAGCTCAGTTTTGGTTAAATGGATACGTCAATAAACAAAACGGCAGTATTTGCAGTGATGATAATCCTCAAGTGTATGTTGAGAAACCGTTACATCCAGAAAAACTGACTGTTTAGTGTGCTTTATGGGCTGGTTGAATCATTGGTCTGTACTTCTTTAAAAACGATGCTGGTCAGAACGATAAAGTCAATGGTGACCGCCATGATTACTGACTTTTTCGTTCATCAATTGAACAACCATGATGTGCAGGAGCTTTGGTTTCAACAAGACGGCGCAACATGTCACACAGCTCGTGCCACAATTGATTTATTGAAGAAACCGTTTGGTAACCGGATATTTTCAAGTTTCTGACCCGTGAATAAGCTAGACTATTTTCTGTGGGGATATGTGAAGTCGCTCGTCTACGCCGATAAGCCCGAAACGATTGACCACTTGGAGGACAACATATGCCGCAACAACATTGCCAATATACGGCCACAAATGCTGGAAAAAGTCATCAAAAATTGGACCTCCAGATTAGACTACGTCCGAGCCAGCCGTGGCGGTCATATGCCAGAAGTAATATTTAAATGCCAGAAGATTATCTCCCTGCCAAAAAATAGTATTTCTCAAGGTCCTCAAAATAGGCATTTGCTTGAGCAATAATTTCATAGTTGGAGCTAAATCTCTTTTCACCGAGCCATTTCTATAGGTTTGAAAATAGAAAATAGTAACGAAGTGCTAAATTCGGAGAATATGGCGGATTAAGTATTCAATTCCATTGTCATGGAATTTTGACAATGAGTTAGCAAACTAGGGTTATAACTGTTGATTTTTTTCTTTATTCTTTAAATTTCATGTCAATTTAAAAAATTCATCTTTGTTTTATTCCATTTCAAAGTTCTATACCTCTATAAAAAGCACTCCTTACACTCATCACAGAGTGTGAGCTAAAATAAAACGGATTTTTATTGTTTGAGCTCCACGCTGGGCGCCATATGAAGTTGTATAAATTTAAGTGTTTAAGAAAGTTATTGTATTCGAGTATCCAATAAATTTCAAGTCTGTTAACCGCTACAAGAAAATTTCAAACCAAAAATGTTAAAATTTTATCTCAATAACTTAAATTTCCTGTTTGTAAAGTACTTCACTTCATCATGACATCATTCTTGACCTTTTCATATGTAAATATTGATTGAAGTGTCTAAAAATGTACAATTAATCAATTATAAACTCTAGTTATTTTCAAAATCTATTTGTTTCAATTAAAATGTATATGAGGGTATTCAAAAATATTCGAAACTTTGAGGCAAAATATTTTCAAAAACTTTTTTTGTATGACATGAATAACCTTCCACGTTAATCAGTTATCTTTAATAGCGCGAAAAATAGGGCAGTTTTCAGTTTAAAGCAAATTAAAAATATTAAAATTAAAGGTTTTGCTTGTCTTTAATTAAAAATTAAGTCAATTTATAGATCTCGTTGTATTTATCACACTTAAAAAGAAACCATTTTTTCTCATATATTAGAACTTAAAAAGAAAACGAGATTATTTTGGGAAACGCCAGTTTTTTTTTTTTTTTTTTTTTTTTTTAAAGAGAAGCAACACTCAGGAAATTGTTCCTATTAATTAATGTGTTGCTTTCTTTGGAAAGGGGATAGTGGAGAGATGAAAGGTGGTGAAAGATGAAGGGCGGCTTCAAACATGGCAACACTGTAATTGCACGAGTAGATAAGTCTTAGAACAATTATTGCTCGCCACCTGATGTAGAGTTGGCGAATTTATTGAAGCTTTTTGTTTCATAGCCCTGATTCATTATTTTACTTCGGTGGGGTTAAGTTCAACATAGTCTTCTAATAACTCAATACACTTACAAGGGAGTTAACCCGACCGGTAGATCTTAATGTATTTCGTATATTTTGTTGGGAATTAATATTTAATGGTTACTGAGTGGGGAAAAATGGAGCTCATTTTCCCTTTTTCGGCTTATTTCGTTCTATTTGATGAACAAATTTGGTATCAAATGAAATGAAGACACATTTACTCTTGTATAAATGATGGCTAAAGACTTTCAAGTATTTCTCTTATTCAAAAAAATGTGTTTTGAGTCTGCAGTTGTATTGAGGAATTTTCGTTATATTATGCTAAAAATAATGCACACCAATACCTATTTAATTTAATCGAGGGAATGTCTGAACTTTTTCCAATATTCGAGCAAATTGAACACTTAAACACTGTGTACAAATAAATCTAGTTTTCGTAAATTAAAGACAAATTTTCATACAAAAGCAAATACGTTTTTAACCCCTCTTTTTAACCCTTAAAGGTTTAACGGCTAAAAAAATAGGTGTCCCTTTTTTGCTCCTCTATCGAGTTTAGCTCGGGATACCTCTCTTGTTAGCTCAACGTTTCTCCAATTACTTTATTCCTGCCAAAAAATAGTATTTCTCAAGCTCCTCAAAAAAGGCATTTGTTTGAGCAATAATTTTATCGTTGGAGCTAAATTTCTTTTCCCCCGAGCCATTTCTATAGGTTTGGAAACAGAAAATAGTAACTGGCTGCTAAATTCGGAGAATATGGTGGATTAGGTATCAATGCATGGAATTCTGACATTGATATAACAAACTAGGGTTATAACTTCTGATTTTTTTTGCAATTATAAAATTTTACCTATCTTAGCCGTAAAGTCCATACAAAAGTATAAAAAGCAACGCAATTATATTTTTTCGTGGTTTTTAAAAATGTTCTCGCATAAAAGTTTTTGTAGTTTTGTTGTTTAATTAAATTAAAAATTCGCTAAATTTGAAACTAATTAGATCATAACGATGAATATAGATCTTAAAGGACACACACACGATTTCAAATTTGACGCGTTTCGCAGATTTTAATAAAAAAAAAAAATTAAAGCGTTGTTTCACGATATATTAATCAAAATTTACAAAACAACGAGCACATTACGTTAAAATTTATTTTAAAAACTGGAAGAAAATGCATTTATGTAATAAGTTTTTGTTTCAAAATCAGTCGAAAAGCGATTTTTGTTATTAATACAGTATTGCCCATCGCGTGGTGATAGGTCAAAATGTTGCACAAAAAAAAGCAATAACCCTACACAGAAAAAACATTTGGCACCAACAATGGAATTTGTAAATTCAAACACTAGGATTTTTAAACTAATGTTTATTTCCAACAAATTTTTTGTTTGGAATTCTTGTAAATTGAAGTTTTTCACACAAACATTCTTGAAATCGAAAATTCAAAATTACAAAAAAAATCAACAAAATTGTGTTTGTATTTACAAATCATCATTGTTGGTGCCAATTAAAAAAGTTTTTTTTTGTTTTAGAAATGTTGAGGCTAAGAAAAAGAATAAACATTTTTCTCTAAAAATTATAAACACTATTAATTTTTAAATCAGACTAGACTAGTTTCTGCCTTTTTATGGACAGGCGTCATCAGTGATTTTCCATTTAAATTGTATTTTTATTTGTGACTTATAATTGTCATATTGTATCTATATGATAAATTTTTCAACAACCTGCGGCTGTAAGAATCAAACCTGCGCTCTTATTACATTACAAACGTAACAATACCAAGTCATGACCGTTTAGCGATCACACCCGAGTATGGCCTCGAATGTAATGCAGCTAAATTGCAGTTTGCTTTCCTATTAGATTTTCTGTTATTGTATATTATAGTCAGAAGTGACCAACACTAACAGACACAAATATTCTATTTTTAGATTTTTATTTATTTTTTCTAATCTCCTCCGTCTCTATTTTTTTTTTTTTTTTGTATTTACAATAATGTTCAACGACACTTGTTTAATATTACAAAGAGAATTTTGTAATTTAATTCTGTATACTATACACGTGTGCACCCTTACATTGTCTTGATGAAAAAGAATATTATTCTTCCCCAAATGTGGATACATCAAAATTGACCTTGTTGGCAGACAAAACCTACCGTGGCTCTCTTTGGAGGAGGTTCACCCTGAGAAATCCCTTGTTTTGACTACTAATTGGTCTCCGGTGTGTTGTAATGGATCCACATTTCACCCACAGTTACAAAATTCAGCATTTGAATTGCGGTTATATAACCCCAAACAATCCTATGAAGTTGTCACAATATTGCGTCAATTGAGACCTTTCTAAAACCTAACTGATCATTTAAATATCGAAACCACATTATTATATGAAATGTCTACGGCATCTAGAATCTCACTCCGTCTCACTATCCGATCGTCCAACACCATATTATTAATTGGCCGTCCAGAACTTTCAGCTTCACTAGTGCTTTTGCGACCACAACGAAACTCAGTAAACCACTTTTTTACTATTGAAGTTTATGGTGCAGATTTCCCATAGTACTTATCAAGCTTTTCCTTGAATGAATGTTTTATGAGTATTCGAAATTCTATTATTTCCATTTTTACAAAAATCTACGAGGGTGTATGCTTTGGACACCTGTTAAACGCAAAGTTAATGACGGAACTGGCTAAAAATGTAGCAGTTATATATTAACAGATGATAAATGACGGGAGTGATGTTGCATTTCATGTAACTATACTCAGAGAAAAAAGTTTCGTCATATTGATGATTATTCTTCATGAATGGTTTGACATCAATTTTTCATCATATTTATGAAGTTTTCATTAATACGATGAAAAATTTCATAAAAATGTTTCTTAAACCTTCAAAATTTCATAAAAAAGTTTCATAAACTAACTAAAAAGAATTTTTTTTTGCTATTTATTAAAACTTTTATAAATTTTCATATGATATGACTGAAGTCACTTAAGCTAATTATTCATAATATTTATGAAACATTTCATAAAAATGTATAAAATTTACATTAAATTTTATGAAACTACTTCGTCCTAATTATGAAATATTTAATAGCATTTATGAAGCATTTTATAAAAAGTTATGAAACTTCTTTAACATATTTATGAAACATTTCATTAATACGAAGAATTCTGTCATCAATTTACCCTTTTATGAAACATATTTATTATATTTATGCAGTGTAACGTTGTACTAAAATTAATGAAATTTTTCATCGTATTTATGAAAAACTTCAAGCTTTTTGCCTGCGTGTACGAGGGAAGTACGAAAAGTCACCTGCTTATTGATCCGCCTTCGTATTTATAGGAAATCATATTAAACAGATGTCGAACATTTTTGAAATTCCTCATATACCAAAGTTATTTTTTCTCAATTGCGCATTCAAATAAGTCACCTTTATAAATTTTAAGTTTGTAGATACAATTTTTCTGTAAAATTTATTATATTACCAAACTATGCGTCACTACAAATTGGTCGTTTGGTTGGTTGTTCGGTCGATCGATCGATTGTCCAAATTGTTAGCTGACTGTGTAGTTATTTTGGTCTTGTTAAATAAATTTGCTATGAATTACTGTTTCCAATTTCTTAACATGTTTTCTTCATTATGTTTTAATTTGTTAACGATCAATAATTTTTTATTTTTTTTTCAATGGTATTGAACTAAATTATGTGTATCAGGCCATTGGGTATGCAGCAAAAAAAAAAGTATGTTTGTAAAATAAAGCTCAAAATTACGATAGCAAAGTCCAAAAACAAAAAATTATATGAAAAATTAATTGTATTGATCGAGTCATGTAACTCTGACTGACTTATGGATTTTTTTTTTTCGTTGCGTTTTGTCGTCATTGACTTGAATCATACCCCGGCAACAACAAAATTAAATATGTGAAATATTGTTAATGTGTTGCACTATGGGTCTGCAATGATTATATAATAATTTCTATAACACCCCCTAAGTTTAGTTTAGATTTCATATGATACCTCCAGAAGTCGACTATACTCGGAAGCTATGTTCCCTATAGCAATTCTCGTTAGTTTTGTTTCACCTCCAGTTAAAGGCTAATAAGAAAAGTATTAAGTACAACTTCTATTAACATTTTTTGCTCATTTTCTATTGAAACAAATGAACTTTTTCGCAAATTTAATTCGTATTTTTCACCATATTATAAGGTGGCTTACCGAAATTTTCTCCGCTTTACGGAATTTGATACAAATCATTTGGTGGTGGTGTATGGCATTTCTCGTCTGGGCTTGACCGACTATAAAATTTTCATTTATTATGATGAATTAGTTTGACAAATTTGTCTGTTACTCTGACCCATAGTGTATTAACCAAGTTTTAACTACAACAACAATGTATTACATCTACTATAAACATACAAACATAATATACTCGTACATATTTATTTGTATGTCTAGGGTTTTCAAATTCCCGACTTTCTTCAACTCTCGGGCATCGGGAAATTATTTAGCAAATTTCCGGGAATTCCCGGGATTTTCAAAATAAATATTCATTATGGTTTTGATGGTAAAATCTTCTTATTTTTCTTAGACAAAAGGGAAATATATAATTTCATTTAAGGATCACTGTTAATTCGGCAATATTTTGAACATTTATTTTACTTAACAGAACTCTAAATATTTTTTTCCAAACTTTTTAAAAATTTGTTTTATATAATGGATGTACTTTATTTCTACAATGTTAGTCCTTAGGTCAATCTGAGAGATATCCCTAAAGATTCAAATGCCTAGTTAGCGAATATTTTCATTATTTTTAATATTATGAGTAGCCTGACCAAACAACCGTTTTTTAGCGAGATTTTGACGCTGTTAAACAAAAATCACGCTTTTCCATATTTTAGAACTTTTTAATACAATCATCAGGAATAATAAAATAATAAAACCTTTCTAATTTAATAATTACTTCTTCTTTGTTTAAACGAGCTTAAGACCATTTATTTACTAATTATTTATTTCCAATATTTCGCCTCCACATTGGGTGACTTCTTCAGGGAACAATTTTTACAATTACTTGTTTTAATAAAATTACTTGTTTTAATAAATAAAAACTTATATACATAAAACGAATTTTTTTAATTTCGTTTAAGCTAAGAATAATTAAATAAATTAAGATCAAAGAAAACTTAACATTTAATAGTTACTCTATAATAACTAAAATATTTCAAAATTCGAGGGTTTTTCTGCTGAAAACGAACGCAAACGATGCGAAAAAAATGTTAACACAATGTATGCGGAAAAGCGTAACGGAATTTGGAGGAAAAATATTGATTTTATTTTAATAGAGAAATTAAAAAAGTACTTGTTCCAAAAAAGTCTGTTTTTCAAAAAAAAAAAAAGTAATTAAAAAATAGTACTTTTTACAAAATTTAGTACTTTTTTTTTGAAAATATTTTTTTTTTTACGTTGCACTTTAACGCATTCACTGTTTTCACATTTTTTCGCATCGTTTGCGATCGCGAACGATAATTTAGATATATTCCTTGATAGTATAAATAATAGCGTAATCTAGGCAATGTTCTATACAAAAATTATGTCTATAAATTTAATTTTAACAAATCGTTATAAATATGTTAGTTTCAGATAGTCTCCTAACATTTTGCCAACCGATTTTAACAAAAAAATGCTGTATTGATAAAATAAGATTTTTTACACAATAAATAAATATCTCGCTTTTTTCAGCAAAAGATTTGGGGCCTCGGTATCATTTTCGCAAAAAAGTGATCATTTTCTCAGGCTCATATCTTGCAAACCGTTCAGAATTTCGATTTACTCTCTATGGCAAAGTTGTAGCTCTTGTCTTGCGAACATATAAAATCAAGAAAACTTCACCTTCCAGATCAAAATCGCAAAAAACTTAAAAAAATTCGATTTTTTTTGCCTTTTTTCCCGTGTTCAGGTCCATAGGTAGCAAACCGTTCAAAATTCAAGGAAACAATCAACTACAAAAATTTACCTAAGATCTCAATAAACAAATTTCTAGAACATATAAACTTCCTGGGAATTGGGTTTGCTACCTATGCACCTGAACAGGAGAAAAAAGGAAAAAAATGAAATTAAAAAATTTTTCACTTTACTTAAACAGTGTTAAGAATCATCTCTAGGAAGTTTATATGTTCTAGAAATTTGTTTATTGAGATCTTAGGTAAATTTTTGTAGTTGATTGTTTCCTTGAATTTTGAACGGTTTGCTACCTATGGACCTGAACACGGGAAAAAAGGCAAAAAAAAAACGAATTTTTTTAAGTTTTTTGCGATTTTGATCTGGAAGGTGATTTTTTTTTGATTTTATATGTTCGCAATTTTTGTTCTTTATGACAAGAGCTACAACTTTCCCATAGAGAGTAAATCGAAATTCTGAACGGTTTGCAAGATATGAGCCTGAGAAAATGATCACTTTTTTGCGAAAATGATACCGAGGCCCCAAATCTTTGGCGGCCCATAAACAAAAGAGGAGATGACTTTGGGAAAAATTGGGAGACACGGGTCTTTTTTTTTTAGTCTTTTATCACGTAGTGGTTTCCGTATATGGTTATTTTGCCATGACTTAAAAAATTACACACAGTGTAATCATGCATGTCTATACATATGCCCATGTATGGAAATTTATACATGGGCATATGTGTACATTAACGAAAATTGAGGTAATATTTATATATATATGATCACATATGAATTCTTATGAACATATATATAAATCCTATATGGTGGTATATGGACATGCATGACCTCGAATCATTTCATATATGAGCATGAATGAGTTCATACATGGTCATAAATGGATGCTTATATGTATATTTTTAACCGGGTTGTTAAATTTAAACAAAATTGGTCAAAAATACACCCAACAAAAAAGTTAGTAAATGGTGTTTGCAAAAAAAATTGCTAATGTCACAAAAGTAGTAGTTTTAGCAAAGGTTTTGCTAACACTTAGTTGATTAAAAATTAAAAAATCCTTGCTAGAAGTTAATAAAATTATTGCTAAATATTAGTAGACTGAAAAAAAAACTCAAAAAATTTGTAGAAAAATTACACTTTAGTTAATTCATTTGCTGAAAATTTTACATTTTTTTTGTTATTCTTTTAAAAATAATTTATAATATGATACAGAATATAAAAATGTTCATAATCCCAAATTGACGACACGAACTAATTTAATATCTGCAAATATATAGAAATAATTTTATATAACATAAACAAATTCTTTTTCAACTACTTTCATGAATGGTTGTCTTAGTGATGGCATCTTTCTAGAAACGAAACAAAAGGATATAACAAAATATGAAATATACAACCCTTTTTTTGCAATAAGAAAAGAGAAACATACAAAATTACCTAAGATGTGTGTCCTTGTCTTTTGCTGTAGTCTGTCTGCCTGTCTGTATATTTGTTTGCAAATTGACCAGACTACATTATTAATCTCTATAAACATTTAGTTTACAAATACACATTTAATCTTTATTAAATATAAATATTTTATTTTGTCTTAAATTTTATTAATACACAATTACTTTGACAAGCCGGTGACAACACAAAATGAAAGTTTTTTAATCCGCAAATTATATGTATACGATACACATTGTTGGCGTCTTTTTGTTTTATTATGTATGAAAAACGGATACAAAAATCTTTCATGTTTGATTTTTATTATATATCTTACAAGAATTGTACTTTCTGGTATCATTTTGCTCGTCTCTACCACATGTGTCTACTGACATGTCGCGACATCTTCATTCTGCATATATCTTTCAATCAGTTTTTCGTACACACTTTTAATGTGCTTATCAGCACAATTTTTTTTAGCAAAAGAAATTAGTAAAACATTAGTAAAACATTAGTTAAAAACAGTTAAGTACTGAATAAGTATAACTAAAATGTTTGCTTAAAACATAATTTCAACATTTTGCTGAAAACTAGTATACTTGATATACAAGACGTTTTGCTAACTTTTGTACAAAGTTATTTTTTTTTGAGTGTAGTTAATAAATTTAAAAATCTGTAGGATGTATTGATTTTTTTTGTTGCTTTTTTACGCATTTTTTAGTTAAGCCATTTTAGTGTTTTTAATAGTTCCAGGGAATTCCGACTAAAATTCCCAGGAATTCCCGGGTTAAAAACCCTATGTATGCCTTTTATGTTTGTAAATATGGATTCGATTTCAATGTGGGGGTATATTGGGCGTGCTTTTTGATTACTTGCTGCTGCTTTAGTGTTGCTGTTGTTGTTGGGTCTTGTATTATCGCTTACTTTAAATCTTTGGAATGCAGAAAGGTGGTAATTAATGCAGAGTTGTCTTTGCAGTTCCAACCAAGTTAAAATAAAATTAAAGCAAAAATCCGCAGTAATAAAATAAAAAAAGCATAACAAAACCATAGTGTGGTTTATTTTTGTTGGTTTATAAAATATGGTTATGTTGTTGTTGTTGGAGTTGTTGTTGGTTTTATAAAAATATTTCAAATCAATTTATTAGAGTGCGTAATGTTAACAAACTGTCAAGAGCTGATTTTTTTTTGCTGTTGTTGGTCTTCATGTGCTATGAAAATTATTTCATATCACATTCTTCAACACCTTGTTTTGCAGTAAAAAATTCAAAAAAAATTTAAAAAAAAATTCAAAAAAAAAATCAGAAAACCCGACCAAAGAAGCCAGTAATCAGAGGCTGCCAGCAAGTGTGCGTAGTATGTGAGTTGGCTGATTGGAGCTGGTTGGTTGCATGGTTAATGGCTTTGGATACTCATGTTAGTTGGTTGGATAAAATGATGTTGTTGTTGTTGATGTTATATTTATTTATAAAATAAATTACGTTATTTACATAACATTGACCCTTTACAATGAACGCATATGGAAGTAGTTATTAATAAAAAAAAAACTTTTTAAAAATAACAACAAACATGACAAAAGAAAAAAAATAACAGGTTTTTTAGGAAAAATAAATATTTGATATGATTACAAAAATAATTAGGAAAAAATTCGCCATTTAATTTTTAATTATTTAGGAATTTGGAAGTTTCTTCCCTTTTAGGGAATTCCCCAAACTAATGCAGTGCATTGTGTTGATATTAGGAAAATAGGTTAGATGAAAGAGAAAAGAGGGAGTATTGATTCTGAATATTTGATTTAATTTTTTTTACATTCCGACAATGCTTCATACCCTACTGTCATTGATGAATACCGACGCCCTTCTTTTCCAGAAACTTTGAAATATACTTCGATGCCCATAACCATATTGTATTCCATCTTCGGTCGGATATATGTGTTATAAATAGTAAGTCAAATTAAGTGAGGTTCTTCTTGAAAAGTTGTTGGAAACCAACCGAGGCACTTCAATGCTTCTTTCGACACTTGAAAATTATGTATTCCAGCGGACATCACACTGAATTTTAATGCCCATCACATCAAGAATATCCGATGCCTCAATATCGATACCAACCAAACTGATCAGATGGCAATGTTGATGCCACGTTTAATAGGGAAATTACATAGAAAAGTTAATCTGATAAAAATAGGTCCAACTGCTTAATCGAGCACTAAACAAGTCGATTAAACCATTTTTTTAAAACTATTTGATTAATAATTAACCCAATTTTTCCTCTGCTAACTATTTTTAATCAACTCTGTATTTATTCTACTAATTGTTTACAACTCTGTGTTTTGATATAATTTCGGTTGGCAATGCTAAAAAACATACATGCAAAGTCATATAAAAAATAACGTTAAGAATCTTCCGCAAAAAAATGTTTTCACTGTCGGCAACATTTTTTGCTAACATCGAAGTTAATCTTTTAGCTGTCAGGTTGAAATTGTGGCTGTCAAAAAATGCATATGTAAGCAAGTAAGATTAAAAATGTGGATTAACGTTACTCAAGTAGATTAATTTCGCTGTCTAAACCTATAACATACAACTATGGGTCTTACGTGAAATGAAGTCAACCGTATTCGCACGACCACATTAAGGCGTGGCACACACGTTCGAAAGCTATATTTCATATATGTCTGGAATATATGCGGTTGCGATAATCTAATTACATAGATTTCGGATACCCCAATCTACCCTTCATCCACATGGAAAGCCTTCGACCCCAAAATCCAAAAAGCATTCAGTTTCCCTCCAAAAGTCCGCCACACCAGATAGAAACACTTCCAGCAAACTGTCGCGGTTTTCGAGAAACAGTTTCACGAATATCTGAGTCGGTGCTCTCACACACGGAAATCAGATGATGTACTGTCTCGTCGTCCACTCAGCCCCTTAAGTAAGCCGCACCAGAGTGTATAGAACCTAGCGATTCGGCCTATCGTGAGTGGCCCGAGATAATTATTTTATTCATTGCACCTTAAATTAGGAAACTAGATAACCAACAATCGGTCAAGGCCGTCCACCTTGCACTTGTCTCCCTCAACAGTTACACCAGAGTAGCCAAGACATTCATCTGCATCAGGTCCCCGACCGACTCAGTAATTCCTTGCTCTCTCAGTATCCAACAGGTTCAACATGACATCAACATGTCCTGGGACCAAGGTTAGCCTAACTGAGTCTGTATCATAACCTTGAGTGATTCAGAGCCATTCCTTGCACACTCAGCATTCAACAGAATGTCTTGGGACCCACGTCATCTTGACTAAGTCTGTGCCAAACCTCTGACCGACTTAGAGCTTAGTGCAGACAAATCCGGCCAAGAGATTCCATACAGTTACACACCGCAGACATATCTAATTGTATCGGATTTCAGAACATTAAAAATAGCAAGACTGCCAAGGTGAACCCTAATGAATGATGGATACACAATTCGTTAAATTGATCCATATTCCATTCCTTCTTCATCTTCGAACCATCCGTTAAAATCGAGGTTTCATCACTCTCTGGTCGGTACACACTTCTTAAAAGTTCTACGAAAGTTCGCGATCAATAAAATGTAGTCTTTATCATGATTCAGTTGTTCACTGCAAACCTTACACATTATGGTATTGTGTGCCTAAATTAGATATCGCGTAACAGTTAGTCAGACGGCACCAATGAATCTGATAGCTGACGAAGTGTCTTCTGGGCTGGTTATGAATTGCATTAATACTCTCAATCAGCTGGTTAGGGGAAATTCGCTTACACTGAAGTGAATTCTTATTTATATGGGGCATGAGGGCAACGAGAGCCAAATTGCGGATCCCGTCAACCCTTTATTGACCCAAAACCATTCTGTGGTATACCCACAGGGTATTTTTGGGAGAAGATCAGGTTGTGAAGGGAATTCGAATTCTCTCTGGGAAAACTTTTTGCCCAACGCCAGGCTAAGAAATTTATTTATTTGTGTAATGTGTGGCGACTCTTGTCCGTTGACAGAAGAAATTTGGTGGCTCTGACGGCGTATTTCACGGGGTACTATGATCCTAGGTACAATCGGCATAAGTGGTTCAATCGGACACTAATGTTTGTAGAATTTGTGAGTTGTTGGTACCTGAGACTTATGTTCTCTGCGAATGTTTTGCAAGGGAATACTTAGGTTTTTGGGTGGCTGCTTCATTATACCTTCCAACATTTGGAATATTTTTCTTAACAGAACAGTTGGCTTCATTGCTAGCTTTATTCTTTAAGGAAACTCTAGGTAGAACGAAATTCCTATACTGTTCGCTGTGGGAAGTACCATTTGATTTAATCTTCCATTTGATCTAATCTAAATCTTGTACCTCTAAAGAAATTTCAACTCTAATTTAACTTTGTATATTTTTGTCTTCCTTTTCACAAGATTGAAAAAGCATACATTCAAAAATAATTTCTTCTATATAAAGTCCTTCAATTTTGCCATTTTTATTTGGAATTTAGAGTGACGGGTCATAACACATGGTACATTATCCCCACTTCCAATTAAGGATTATGACTGAAATCTTCAGAAATATCACAGAATAGAAAATTCCTAAGCCAGGCGAAAGCCTTTTAGAAGAATCAATTTCCTTAGCGATACGTGCTTCGAATATTACACAGGAATAGAAAATCTCTAAGCCTTGGCGTAGGTCGACTACGAAGAAAAGCTTTAATTAGTGAAGTTGGATCCTGACAAGCGAGAAGTTACCTAAATTCCGGCCGCAGGTCTTTTGTACAGAAAAGGCATACTGAGATTATAACTATCCCGATATCTGGGATTATTTCCTTGTGAATAATTACTATTCCGTGTCGATTTTCAACTGAGAAATATGTTTATTGTTTGGGTGGGAGGTATGAATGAAAATTATCAAGACATAATTAAATAACTAGTTCAATTCTCCTACAGTTTGAGAAACTCTGTTTGCATAATACTATATTATATTTTAAACTAATTTGCCATTCCCCAGCGACCTTGTCATTATTATTATTTTTTTTTTCTATTAGGTATATTTAAACAGTTGTTTTATTTTAACATGTAGTGTTTCAGCTAACAAATAAATACTAGAGATAAAAACAAATTCTTCATAAAAGTTTTAACAAAGCAAATGCGATACGAGTTAAAAAAGAATCTTATTTGAAAAATATGATTAAATATACACACCAATAATTTTAGAACCTATATTATCTTATCATTATATTTTATACTCTAAAATAAATAAAATTATCTTTTTGTAAAAAAAAAAAATTTTTCAAAACATTCTTTTGAGGTTTTTCAACAGTTTTTTTTTAAACAGGGAATAATTGAAACAATAGAATACAATTAAAAAAACTACAGCAAAAATGTATGACGCCAAGTCAAAATAAATATATTAAGGAATTTGCAACAATAATATTTGAATTAGAAATATTTCGAAAAATGTATCATTCAAATATATTAAAATGGAAGACGAATTGGAGAAATGCATAATAGACGCATTAATGACTTACCATAAATATAAATTTTAAAGTGTAAAAACAAAAAACTTTTTTCGATAAAATAATACGTTTTAATTAAATGAAGCTACCCGTTGGGCGAAATTTTTGGTTTCACTGAATTATTCAGTATTCCGATGTAACTGTACTTGAAATAATGATCCACGTTGGGCGCCATTTTTGAATTCACAGTTTTACTCGATATTTCATTATATACTTTAAATAATGCTCCACGCTATGCTCCATTTTTGTTTCTCTGTTTCTTTTAATATGGCATTGAATTGATTGTGATAATTAGCGAGGAATTAATATATTATGGGTGACAATAAAAATATTTATGAAAGTAATCTTGGAGCGCTTGATTAAACATATAGACTTGCTACTACGGCCAGAGCAAGCAGGCTTTAGAGCAGGACGTTCTAGCGTTGACCTGATTAATTATCTGCAAATAATAATTAAGCAAGCCGTATAATTACACTCGCCCATTATACATGCTTTTTATAGACTATGCACACAGAGAAATAAAGTGCCAACCGAATTTAAAAGTGTATATTAATAGTAACAACTTATAAATTCTGTTAGTTCAACATTATTTACATTAGATTTCTGAACTAAATTTAGTTGAATTAACCGAACTTTGTTGTGAAAACTAATGTTAAGTTGTGCCAACCGTCTGGAATTCGTAATAACTGAATTTGAGTCGTTGCAACCGAATTTCAGTTGGCAAATATCTAAATCTTTCTCTGTGTGTATGAAAGCATTCGACTTTGCTTGGAATTCGGTAGAAACTATTAAAATTTATTTGTTAGGACGTTATTTTATTTGGAACTACCAATAATCGATTAATAAAGCAAAAATACTGTACTGGAAATTAAAAAGAGGAAAAAGTAACTAAAAAACAATCCATTATACAATTATTGGTATTTCCAATCAATTTTTCAAATAAAATTCGGCCAGTAATTGTGTACGGTAGAAGCAAACATTTATTTTGTAATTGTGCAAGAGAATTGGTACCATCTATCAAATGTTTTTAAAAATTGTCTAAAATCAAAAGTGGTCGACCAATTGAGGTGTCCAAGCCAGAAACGTTTAAGAATATCCACAAAATTGTATTGAATTATCGTCGGCTGAAGGTGCGTCAGCTGACTCAAATGATGGGCATTTCAAAAAGTGCTAAACATGGCATATTGAGCTTTAAAATTTTGGAGATTAGAAAGCTGTGCGCAAAATGGGTGCCGCGTTTGCTCACAGTAGAACAAAAACAGCTTCTTGAAGATGTTGTGAAGTTGATGACCAAAATCAATGTATTAAAGTTCGAATTGCCTCATCACATACCTTATTCGCCAGATTATTTTCTATTTTAAAATTGGGAAAAAATGGCCCGGTGTTAAAATATTTGCCAAAAATGAAGAGGTGGAGTCTGTGGTTGATGGCTATTTTAAGGAGCTAGACAGTTCTTACTATTAACAGGTTATCGAAGCTATTGAATATGTAAATAAAGAATTTTTTTTCCAAATTTGTTATGTTTTCTTTGTTAGGTCGGCTAATTTAGGGACCGCTCTCGTACACAGAAAAAATATTTCACTACGATGTTCAATTAAATCGATTTGTGGAAAATTTTAAAATTTGTCTATTAAAAATTAATTGAGGCAATTAAATATTTGCTCAAATTCGGAACTTGCTTGACATTTTTGTAAAGGGTGTTTTTTATAGAGGTATATAACTTTGAAATGGAGTAAAACAAAAATGAATTTTTTAAATTGACATGAAATTTACTTTATTACAAAGATAATCTTCTAGCATTATAATTAAAATATGACTTCTGGCATATGACGTAGTCTAATCTGGAGGTCCAATTTTCGATGACTTTTTTCAACATTTGTGGCCGTATATTGGCAATAACGCGGCGAATATTGTCCTCCAAGTGCTCAATCGTTTCGGCCTTATCGGCGTAGACTACTTCACATATCCCCACAGAAAATAGTACAGTGGCGTTAAATCGCACGATTTTGGCGGCCAATTCACGGGCCCGAAATGTAAAACTATGCGGTTACCAAACGTTTCCTTCAATAAATCAATTGTGGCACGAGCTGTGTGACATGTTGCGCCGTCTTGTTGAAACCACAGCTCCTGCACATCATGGTTGTTCAATTGAGGAACAAAAATGTCAATAATAATAGCTATATAGCGGTCACCATTGATTGTAACGTTCTGACCAGCATCGTTTTTAAAGAAGTACGGACCAATGATTTAATCAGCCCATATAGCACAACAAACAGTCAGTTTTTCTGGATGTAACGGTGTGTCAACATACACTTGAGGATTATCATCACTCCAAAAACGGCAGTTTTGTTTATTGACGTATCCATTTAACCAAAAGTGAGCTTCATCGCTAAACAAAATTCGTGCGCGATACGTATTTCAAACAAAATTGTTTGGCATTGTTCCATACTCCCTAAGTTTCAATAGAATTTGTTTACATAAGTATAAATAAATCTGCTTACTAAATGAGAATTACATGCCGTTTTAAATTCAATGTTATAAAATTCAAGCGTTTGGTATGACAACAACAATTTACACAATTCTTTTTTTTTTTTTGCTTTTTGAGAAGCTATACAATATTGATCACTTTTTAGTCAAATGTGTTAATATTTAATTGAAAAATAATTCTATTGAGGAACTATCAACATCTAATTGAATAAGAAAGTTTCGTTGTTGGCGGAATTTCAGCAATTAAAGTTAGTGAATCGGTGGTTTGAAATGGGTTTTTATTTGTTTGTGTGTAGAAGCTAAATCGTATAACACACATTTTTAAATTCTCCATAAAATTTCCCTAGAAACATTTAAATCTTTACAAACAAATTCTAATAAAACACCTGAGAAATATTAGCCAAAAAGCCAGGTAGCTTAGACTGAAGAACTACATTATTGTAGTTGTTAATTTTAAAGTACTTTCATTAGGGTGGGTCGATTAGTATGGAAGGAAAAAAATCTTAATGGTCGCTTCGCGTTTCTGATTCTTGGGATTGTACTGAGCAAAAAAGTACACTAGACCATACGTCTACGGTGAAAATCGAGCTTCCAGATTTTGACTTGCAGTTTTTTCTCAGACTTTTGTCACGTATATTTGGCTTATAACAGCCAAACCATTGAGATTTTCGATCCAATACTAAGACAAAAATTGTAGCCAAGACAATAGTTAAGAACTCTCTAGTACATCGTTCCTTCAGGCAGTTTTGGCCTTGTGAAAGTGCAAAAGGACAGGGTTACTTTCACAAAATACGGCAAAAAAGCCCTATTTTGAAATTAAAAATTAACCCCTTAAACCCCACCCACAAATATGATTGATACATTAATCTGCTAGAGAATCTTCCAAAGAAGAGATTGATATCATAATCTTGGATAAGCTCCTCCTACTTCCTGAGATATGTCCAACCCACACATTGTTACAAGCAAGTCAAAATCTGTTTGCAAGTCAAAATATGCAAGCTCGATTTTCACCATAGACGTATGGTCTAGTGGACTTTTTTGCTCAGTACAATCCCAAGAATCAGAAACGCGAAGCGAACATTAAGATGTTCAAATCGCCCCACCCTAACTTCCATACTTAAAAAATTGTATACCCGCTCAATGGCATATTTATGACACTTAATAATTGAAATATATACACGTCGAAACGGAAAGACTCACAAAAAAAGAGACGACAAACGGAAATTTTGTTTTTGTTCTGCTTTCAAAAGAAACCAAGTTCAAGTACGTTTATTGTTGGTAGCAATATTTGTAACTTCAAACTAAACAATAGTTAGAAATTCTGAAAAAGAAAATTGTAAATAAAATAAAAGACAAGAAGACAACATTTAGAAAAAAAAAAAAAAACGCAAAGCGATAACATTTCCTTAGAACTAATTGTTTGAAGTACTTAAACACAACTTCACTCACAACATAACCTAAGAAAAAAACTCAAAAGTTTTGTAGTAAATGCGGATATGAACAAGTGCTTTTTTCTTCTTCGAATAAACAAATTTTATATATTTTATTGTCAAAGCATTTCGCATAATTCTCACGTGACTAAAGAGTGAGTACAAAAAACAAAAGTCTTCATATTTATGTACTATATCTTTCATTTTTACAATGTGGGCTGCGGAAATTTAAAAAAAAAAATTACTTAAAATTAAATATCAAGTAACAACATCAGCTAAACAACGACCTACCTATCTCGTATGAAAACTTATTAACATGTTGCTCATACATAATGTAGCATGATGGATGTATGCATATTCACACCAAAATAACAGCAGCAACAAAAAATCCAGGGATGGCAGGCAATACCGCTAAACTACCGTTATCGCTTCGAAAACCTCTCAACTGACTATCGTTAGCTTTAAATAATATCGTTACCAAAATTATTGAAATACCGTTATCCGTATAATACTATTAGCAATATAACTAAAATAGCAATATTCTTAAAATACCATTACAGATATACAGTAAAAACTCGATAATACGAATATTTAATTTCAAATCCCAATCCGGATAATCAAATTTTCCGGATTACCAAATAAAAATGTAAATGCACTATTTTTGTACTAAAAGTTGCATTAAAGCCGATATCAATGATATTTTTTATTTATTAACCTTAAATTAAATTATTTATTTAGAATATTGTTCTACTTCATGTCCAATAATCTAATATGATATTGTCATATTAGATTATTGTTGCTTTTTCAAGATTCTCAGAGTTTATTTTGTCTGTTGTATGTAATGTATCGGTTTGAGCTAAGCGAATTATCTTTTTCTATTGCAGACAACTGAAGATTTGGGTGACGCCAATGAAACAATTATATTGTCTATCATGAAAATGATAAAAAAATTTTGAAAGGCAAAAAATAAAATCTAATATGACAATATCATATTAGATTTTTGGACTTGAGGTAGAACAATATTCTAACTAAATATATAAAAATTTAGAAAGTCCAAAAAAAACAATTTTTGTATTTTTAATAAAAAAATTAAAATATTTTTGATTTAATTAAATTATTACATTTAAAAAGAACCAAGTTTTAAGAAGAAAGTAGTAAAAATATGTGTGCATTAAAATAAAATGAAAACTATGTTTTTGAAGTAACACTTAATACAGATCAACATTACTCAACAGTTTGCATGCAATTCAGATTAAAGAGCTACAATCAATCCGGATTATAGAGTAAAAATGTAATGAAAAATGCCGTCTGGATTGCCAAATAATCCGGATTAGCAGTGTTCGGATTATCACGGTTTTACTGTATTTTAAATAACGTTTTCTTTCAAATACCGTTGCCGAAATATTCTGACAAAATCAGGAAAAAATAATTTTCCCAGTCACTGGTATGGTTACTTGACTAGAAATTTGTTTGTATGAACCTTTCCTAATTTCGGTTCTGTTATATGAAAGTGATCCGTTCTTTTAACATGGACTTGTCATAGGAGATGGCAATTTCCACCTTTTGGGTTAATTAGGATATGTCGGTGAACTTGCCAAATATAACATATCACCGAACTGGTTTAAGTGAATACGCCCAAAAACAGCGGTGAAATCAACTAAATCCCATGTTAAATTGATGGATAAGTGATCACTATACAACAAACAAAACCTGTCCATCATTTTAACAAATTGTTTAGTAAATGTATTTTTTGACGAAATATCGTCAAATGTATTAACAGAAATTAGTTATTTTAACCAACGTATTTAATCAAATTGCATAATTATTCTGTTGTTTTAACAATGCGCTTTATTTAATCTATTCTTATTTTGTCGATTGTTCTAAGACTTATCATCTCGCGCAATTACAGTGTTGCCATGTTTGAAGCCCTTCATCTTTCACCACCTTTCATCTCTTCACTAGCCCCTTTCCAAAGAAAGCAACACATAAATTAATAGGAAAACATTAAAAAAAAAATAATTCGCAATTTTTTTTGTAAAAACCAATTTAATATAATTTTATAAACTTTTCCAACTTTTACAAATGGCTCTCACAAGCTTACACGAATTATGACGCCGCAAGACTAAAAGCACTCCAAATTAGTTTCTATAGCTGTTTTACAAAAATTCACATCAATTTGAATAACATAATTGTTGTTTTAACATTAAAATTTGTCAAAAGTTAACAAACATTTTATGTTGATTTCACTTATGACTTTTGGTTCAGTGTAGTATATTTTATTTTTTATTTGATATGTAGCATGACCAGTTCGAAATTAAATAATACGCGACTTGCTTAAGTCTACCAATCATAGTACGTAAGAAAAATATTTGGCAAAACACTAGTTACAGATTAATCGCAATGTCTTATGTTGCGGAGCTTGTACAAAATTAATAATTTTATGACATATAAAATTATGTCACATTACCTGTTTTTATAATGTTGTGCAAGTTCCAAAACAAAAATAATTTTTTGATAAACAACAGAAACATGAATCGTCCAAATGCCGTTTTGGGCCGAAATCTTTGGGCGGACTAAATAATTTTATAATTTAGCATACTTTACTCTATGGGAAATGAAGGCGAAGTGAAACCGATAATTTTATATGAAACGTGCCTGTCACTATAACAAGACGCTGTCATGCAAGGTGGAAACTGACCCCATGTGACGCGTCACATACCTAACCAGGGACATGTCACCGAACTTTGTCTTTTAGAATAGTTTTGTAACATGGACTTGTTTTCGAATTCAAATCGAAGATTAGAAATCAACTTTAAAACTCATTTTGTTAAAATAATTTAATTATTAATTTTCAAACAAAATGCCATGAGCTATTAAAATATTTTACCAAATTATGAAAAACTAAATTTAAACCTTTTTAGAAATCGAGAAAGTTACGGTGAAATTGTATGAAAATTAAGCGACCGCAGAAAGATATCGTCAATTATATAAAATATAATAAAGTGTAGAAGAAACCCGAAGATCTGAAATCAAAGTTTCAAAGTCTACAATTAGTAGAGATTTCAAAATATCTGGAAGCATAAAACGATAAGATTTTATCACAACAATTTAGTTATTAATTCGTCAAAAATAATATCGTGTTCAGTTATAAAAAAAAAATTCACAAACAAAATTGAATAAGGTAATTTAATAAACCAAATATCTTGTAACAACTTTCTGCCAGTTGCACATTCAATTATGATATGTGATAATTTGTACATTCAAAAAGTCGGTTCTGTTTGAAACATTTCAGTATCAGGTCCGCTGTATAACAGTCCAGGGATTGGTTGTTTCAGCACCGATTACCATTTTTTTATACATAGCCAATTATTTTTCATCAGTTCAGAGTTACGCCACTATTTCTACTGATACGGCCCTAGTTACATTGGCCCGCGTTAGTGTTACTTCAGTTTTTCTCGAGTTATATGGTATATCTAGAATAAACCAGTCAAAGTTTTACCACCATTTAAATAGTCACGGGATTGGATATTTTGCTGAAATTGTCAGTATTTGGTACACCGAAGCACTTGGTTATACCAGTTTTGCGACGTGTCTCCTTTACACCTATCACATATTTGTCACTTTGGATCAATAGACCCCTCATTTCCCGTAAGGTAGATATATTTTCTCAAAGTTTGGGCATAAACTAGCAAGTCATAAGAATTCGGGCCTAATGGGACAAAACTAGCGGTGCGCATTGACATTACCTAAATAACTAAAGTAACGTTACCCTTAAAATACCGTTACCGAAATAACTGAAATATTGTTACCCCTTAAATGCCCGTTATCGAAATAAAAGAAAATTGAGTTATCCTGACCGATAACCACATCGAATCGGTTACCATCCATGCACAAAAATATATAGTTACCTGAAGACTGACAAAATACAACCGTATTTTATTTACTTTAAAAACACATAAACTAAAGAATTACCGAAGGTCAATATGTGTCAGGCCGAAGTTAAAGAAGATTAATTACAAAATTGTAATAATTCGATAATTAGCCGAAGATAGTTTTAAGCCTGTTACTAAGATTAGGGTACAAAAAGTTCTACGATTTATTAATAAAGCAATGATTGCGCTCAGAAAAGTTTTACAGTTACTAAATAAAATTTTAAGGTAAGATTTGGAATATAAGATCTATTTATTTACTTTAATATTATTAAATGTTGCATTTAGTTTCTTGTATATTAATTCAATGTGGCGAAAATAAATCAACGAAACAATATGCCATCCCTTGAATACAGCCATGTGGCAGAAATGATTTGAAAAAATAGCGTGAAACGTGAATATTTAAAGTGATATTTCATGTAAATATAGTTTTACAGTAGTAGTCCAGTCAAATTAGGGTTTCACCTCCGAATTCCAGGTAAAAGGCTGGAAACTCGTATATGGCTCTATTTTGGTGTTCTAAATACTGTCTCAAAAGTCTCATAAAATCTCGTGTCTGCGTCGTGAGTTATTCAAGGTCAGAGGTCACAAAAATCAGTTTTTGGCGATTATCTCGGTTTCTGTAGCTCCAATGATGGAATTACCTGGAATTCAGAGGTTGATCCCTTTTTTTGCCTTATTTGACTGGACTATAGCGTGTTTATTAAATAATGAAATCAGATTAACAATATTTACAAAAAAAATACTTTTTTTTATTAATATTTTTTTTTTAAATGCTGGTAATGTTGTTTTAAATGCATTTGTAGTTGTTTTTACTACATTCTACAGTTAATTTTTAACAGTTAAAAATAGAATAGTTAAAAAGATTATCTTTCGAATAAAGAAATTTCATGTCAATTTAAACAAAATCATCTTTATTTTATTCCATTTCAAAGTTATATACCTCTGTAAAAAACACCCTTTAGAAGATAATGTTTTTTGCAATATTGATAATAAAAGCCGATAGTTTGAATGATGTGACTGTGTTTTGGTTAATTTATATATTTTCTGTTCAGAATGTTGTTTAATTATTCTGATGATGAATTTTAAGTACTTACAATTAAAATGGAATTCACATCAATTTATTCTCTGTGTGTATACCAATTTATACCTAGTGTGTGAAAATGAAGTTTTGAGAAAAACGCATTTAAAGTTTCATAACGCATTATCACTGTGAACACACCTTCAGTTGGGAGAAGCGATTTGGTATCGTTAGTTATGATTGGTTGCCGACTTTGGTGACGTCATGCCTATGTGGTGACGTATTTTTTTTCGCTTTTAGTGTGACAATACCTTTGCTATTGTTGCTGCTCTGTTTGTTGTGGACTAGAAAGAAGAAAGATTTAATCTGCGATTAACGGCTGAGCTACCAAACGAATTACCTCCGCTCATTGCACCAAGCGGTTTATCGTTAGATCGCAAATGGTATTTGTATGAGAATGTCAGGTTCTTATGTACTGATTCACAGAAACGGGATTTTGTAGCTCCTAAACCGAGTGAACCCAAAGCGAAAAAAAAAATCGAAAAACTAATCTGAACCTGCCAGCAAGAAAAAAAACCAAGCACCGGGAGACAAGCAAAAGAAAGCTGAAGTCAAAGTTCCGAAAAAGAAAAAAATGAAATTGTCAAACGGAAGAAAATCGAAGTACCAGATCAAGAAAAACCGAAAAAAAGTCCAAACTCCAAAAAAAATTCGAAGACTGACAAAAAAAAAACAATTTAAAACCAAAAAATCAAAAAAAATAAAATTTTAATGTTTTTCTCATTTTTATCGATTTTTCCAAGTTCGTTTTGTACGTTTTTTGGGGTAAATAAATTTTTATCAGAAATCTAACTCATTTCATCTTATTCTACACCCTTTTAGGTACCAGAATCCACTCTTAAGTCCAAATCCGTTTTTTTGACTCACTAGGTCCCTTTTCTCGGAGAAGGTCACATATACAGTTTATGCGATAAACTCATATGCAGTTTAGTTACTGGCCGAATCTTTAACCGAATTTCAGTTTATTCGGCAGTTTATTAATATAAACCATGTACTTTTTACATTCACATGCAATTTTTTTTTTTTTGTTAATATATAATTTTTTTGTTCGTTCATAACGATTTATTAGCAAATTTATGCGATATATAAATATATATTTTTTTTTTGTTCGCAAAAGGTGTGTACAATTTATTTGTATGTGTTCTTTTGGCATTCGTCTTCTTGTCTTGAGACTAGGAACGTAAAACCAAAAATTAAGTCTTCACTTGATTTTAGGCGTATTCAAATAAACAGGTACTTTATGTTGCCTCGAAAAAAAACGCAAAAAAAAAACAGAAGTCAATGTAAAACCCTCACACTCACAGCAACAATGACAAAAAAACAAAAAAAAATTAAATAAAAAAATAAATTACAATATGAAAATTATGAGGAACTTGTTGCAACTTGTTGTTGTTAGTTACAGCAACTACACAAATTTTGTTTAAAACAATTGTTTGGCAATGTTGACAGGTCTTAAGTTCGGGAGTATTTCCTGTAGTTAATTGTTGTACATTTTTATTTCAACATAATTTAGTTAGTCTGGGAATTTAGAATAAAGTGTTAAATTTAATGTGGAAAAGGAAATGAAAACAAGTTTTAATTAAATATTTTTTTTTAAATGAGTATTTTCATACTATTTAAACGACTAATTTTACGATAGTCTTCAGTGAACGCATATTTCTAAATACCGTTTTTATTTTGAAAATTGTGGCAATCCTTAAACTTTGAAATATCGAAAAATAAGAGGTAGGTGGAGGGTCATCATTAAAAATGTCAAAACTTTTGTTGTGTGAAAAAATATTGGAAAAATTCTGTTTGCATATGAAAAGTGAAAATTGTCATTTAATTTTTTGAAGAAATCCCCCTTTTTTTAATATTTTTTATATAAATAGGTAAACACGAATTCACATATTCTAACCTCCCTATAAATTTTAGAGTGGAATCTCTACTTCTTTTTGAGATATCTAAAAAAAATATGTAGTATGTCACCACACTCAGAAAAGTTATACAGTTACTACATGACAGTTATGTGTGCAGTAAGGCGTTTGTAGTTGTTTTAACTGCAATTGCAGTTGTTTTACCCAGAAAAATAATTTTTAATATTTTTGAAGGATGATTTTTTAAACAACCGACGAAAATTAACGCATTTCGGTAACAGTTATTTTATGCAGTTGTTTCGACATTTAGACAAAGGGTGTGTGTGTATCAAAAGATACAATAACAAAAAAACAAAAAAACAAGCGGCTTGTTCAGGCGCTGATCCAGTTGGGTGGATTTGCTTGAAACTTAAGACTACCATATTTTTTGTGCTGGTAAAGATAAATGATTAACGGGAATGGATTTAGCATGCTTAAACATCGGCTAACATATACACGAAAGGATATTCATTAGCGCGTCCCGAATTTGGCTTTTTTTTTGAATTTGAAAATGCTTGCCCCCCCCAAATGATGGGGATTTAGGACCCTTTTACGAGAAAAATAACAAAAAAATTTTTGGACAAAAAACCAGATGGCTACCGGATCCTAAAGATTGCAATCCTAGTGCATTTTGAAAAAAAAAAATATTTTTGATTTTAAAAAAATTGACGCCAAAAGTTGCGCAATACAGAGTACATTCCGGGAAAAATATTAAAAAAATTTTCGTAGAGCAATTTTGGTGCAGCGTTGCATCTTAAAGATGAAAAGTGAGTACATATTTATTTTTCTTTCTTTCTTTCAAGCTAAATTAATCACAAAAGCTGCGCAAACTAGAGGATATTAGTTAAAACTATAACTAAATGTGATAGAGCTTTTCTGGTCCAGCGCACAGTGGAACGAGATGTACTTTTTTGTAAAATTTTCTTTTTTTTTCACATTTCAATCTTAAAGATGCAACGCTGCACCAAAATTGCTCTACGGAATTTTTTTTTAATATTTTTCCCGGAATGTACTCTGTATTGCGCAACTTTTGGCGTAAATTTTTTTAAAATCAAAAATATTTTTTTTTTTTCAAAATGCACTAGGATTGCAATCTTTAGGATCCGGTAGCCATCTGGTTTTTTGTTCAAAAATTTTTTTGCTATTTTTCCCGTAAAAGGCTCCTAAATCCCCATCATTTGGGGGGGGCAAGCTAAAAAAAAATTTTTTCGGGACGCGCTAATATTCATGTCATCCAATAAAAAAGTGTTGAAATATTTTAACTCAAAGTGTCAAGAATTTTTGAAGTTCGTCATATATATTTGACACTTACCTTCCATACCTAGTTTGGTAAAAATTGAAGGTAGAGGTTGAACATTAGATATTTTTTGACGGTTTTATATGGAATGAGCCTGAAGCAGTGTTACCAAGCTAGGGGTTTTCCACTAGATTTAGGAGGGTTTTTAATCGTTTAGGGGAATTTTAAGCGGTAGCAATTTATTATGGGGAATTTTGGAGAGTAAAAATTTGATTTATAAAAATATAATTTTCGGCTGGATAATTATTTTGTGAAATTTTTGACATAATTTTACTTTTTTGTTAGATTGTTGGCAAAATAAATAAAATTTTAGATTTTGACCTTGACAACAGTAAAACTTTAACTAAAATAGTCTATTTTAACTTTTTTATTCAAATAATTCGAAATAAAAACTAAAAAATTTAGCAGATTTTAGGAAAAATAAGTTTTAACTAGGAACATTTTTTTGGTAGTAGAGTAAATATTGGGTTTTTTTTTGGACACTTTACAGAGTTTTGTAATAAAAAACAGGGCAGCAGTGGTCTGAAGTCAAAGTTTATGAAATTTTTTGAAAAATTGTTGAAAATCTTCATGAAACAAACGAATCATTCTGACAATGAAACAATTTTGTAAAATTCTATTCTCTTAGGAAGTTTTATTGAATTAATGAAACTCTGCAAGAATGTCTTAAAAAAAGAATTAGTTGAAATTAAGCAAATGAAATGTTTCATATAATTTACGAAATAATTTCTTAGAAATTCAAAATAAATAAAAGGCTGCATTGAATAACAAAGCACTTTATAAAATACTACTCGAGAATTAAATCTTCATAAATAAAGTTTGAAATGTATTAAAATTAATGAAATTATAAAAGTTAATGAAAAAATAATAAAAGTTAAGCTTTTGAAACAATTTCTTAGCTCATAAGAAAACTATCATTAAATTTATGACGACATATTTTATGGAATTGACTGATTTATGAAACTTTATGAAAAAATTTTATGAAAAATTTCATAATATTAATTGTATATAATGAATTTCGTTATTGCATATACAAAAAAAAAAAAAACTTATGAAATTGTTTCAATAATATTCTTTCAGTGTAGTCGTTGAAGTAAAATTTAAATGTTCAAATGTCAAATATTGTATGGAACTGGTGTTTTCATTGCTTTTTAAGACATTTATAACAACCTTTCGAGTCTTCAGCCCAAAACTTGTAATTCATTTTCGGATTTGAGAACCTCTGCCTGGGGATTTTTGCCCCCTTTTTATTTGTTTAAGTTTTTAAAAACACACAATCAAAACTACAAAACAATGTCCACGAGTACTTGTGACAAAAAATAAATAAAAATTTTTACTTATTATCTAATGAATAGCAATAATATATTTTTGAAATGTAAACAATGAAATAGAATTTAATATATAATTTCCCAGCAAAGTTTTCTAGAATCGATTCTCGATCTAAACCTTTTTGAAACAGGGTATTCTAACGGAATTTATATTTTTTGCGTTTTATTATTTAAAAACTTTCTACACACACACAGAGGAATTAAGTGCCAACCGAATCGAAAAGTGTTTTTTAGTGGTAACAACCTATAAATTCAGTTACTACAACGATATTTACATTATATTTCTGAATATTTTGGGTGTTGCAACTAAAATTCAGTTGATTTAATCGAAATTTGTTGTGAAAACTAATGTTCCGTTGTACCAACCGACTGAAATTCGTAATAAACGAATTTGAGTCTTAGTAACCGAATTTCAGTTGACAAATAGCTAAATTTTTCTCTGTGTGCAACTAAAATGTTAAAAAATTACAAAAAAAAAAAAAAGTTTAAAATAGTAAGTGTCTATCGTCAGCTTATTATTAATTTGACACAAACGCCAAAAAGAAGGCTAACATTTTGCATGCAAAATTGCCGGGCAGATCAAGTTCGACAATTGATATTTTAGATATGGTGGATGGAATCAGAAAGAGGGTATTTACATTATATAGAATCCATTTCTAACTAATTTTTTTTCAAAAAAGGTCGGTGGGTCTAACTAATAAGCTAAAGTTATAACATTTACTACCCAGCAAAACCACACATTACCAAATAATGGTTAAATTAATGTATCGCCATAGGGCTTCACGCATTACATTACAACTTAGTACTCTGATGATTGTTACAGGCTATGAGCCTAAAAGTAAAGGATAGACTCATTTCCTTGTCGGCGGTAATGTAATTGGTTACTTGGTAGGGAAAAGTAATGTATCTATAAATAGATTTTCAGTAACAAATTTTATAAAAAAAAAAAATGATTACAAACATTTTTTTTAATTAAATAAATATTGTGGTCTTGCTGGGATTCGAACCTGGGGTCTCTGGTTGTTAGACGAGAACTCTACCAACTGAGCTTTCGTCACATGTAGTTATAGGTTGATTAAAATGAATTGTGCTTCGAGGTTTGTTTGTGATATTAAAAATATATACATTACCCTCATGCTTACAAAAATTCACAAACTAATGCGTCTAGTAGATGTTCAAAAAAATATTTTAAATATTACTTTATGTTTATATTTCGTGTATTATGTAATTTTTGAAGGGTAAGTCATTATTTTGTGTTTTGAAATAATGTATCATTACAGGGTAATCCATGAGTTTCCAATTATTGGTAACTCAATACTTTATGTTTCAAAATAATGTTGAAGGTAAGGAGTATACATTACAATGTAATGCATTGTGTAACCCATTATCAGTAACTCATTACTTTTTGTTGCAAAATAATGATACACGTAAGAAATATACATTATGAATTACTTTATCGCACCCATTACCAAAGTTTTCCTAGATAGGACTTACGGTGGAGTTAGTATTGGCGTTCTGCGCTGTCACGAATCAGCTGTTTTGTTTATGGATATTGCTTTTTAAAAAAAATCACACCGCATAAACCATGAACAAAACAGATGAATCGGCAAGAAATTGCAAGACTTTTTTTGAGCCTGTGAAGTTGAAACAAATTTCGTAACCGCTTTTTCTAAAATAAAAATATCCAACCTATTTCCAATACTGGAAAATTTTAAACACATTGCATATTTTTAGAAATATGAATAAAAATAACTTCTGTAGTTTTTGCTGGGATTTAAATTGTTTTTCTTTGTGTATTCAAGAGAACCATCTATGAGAGGCTGCTACAAAATTAAAATAGTTTTTATTAGATAAAGCAATTAAATTAAATGTATTAATTAAGGAAGTTTTTATTTTTTGAAAAACAAAAAAAAAAACAAAATAAAATAACCCAGCAAAACCACACCTGACCAAATAATGTCTAAAGTAATGTATCGCCATAGCGCATTACAATACACCTTACTTTACTGATCAATTTCACAGGCGATGAGCCTAAAAGTAATGGGTTGACGCATTGCCTAATAGGGGTAAAGTAACTAGTTACATATATGGTTACCGGGTTTGGAAAAGTCATGTATCTATAAATAGATTTTCATTAAAAAAATGATATATAAAATTATTACAAATATTTTTTAATTGAATAAATAACCTGATGGCGCTGAGATTCGACCCTGGATTCTCTGCTTGTTAGGCGAGAACTATACCAACTGGGCTATCGTCACATATATGTATACAATAATGGGTTGCTTTAAATGTAAATGAATTGTATTGCTTCGAGTTTTCGTTTGTGGTGTTAAAAATGTATATCTTACTCTTATGCTTGCAAGAAATCACAAAGTAATGTGTCTAAATATAGATTTTCAGAAAAATATTTTTAATATTACTTTACGTTTATATTTATTTTTTTTTTTTTTTTAATTTTTACCAATACTCAGGGGATGCCCCCTACTCATGCAGTACATTGTACATTGTATTGATCAGGAAAATAGGGTATGGGAGGGAGGAAAGAGGGAGTAGTGTTTGTGGATATTTGATTAAATTTTTCTAAATTGTAAGTAACAGGGAAGACTTCTGCGGGAAGTTTGTTCCACATACGAATCGTTCGACTAAAAAACGAATTTTCTCTGTAATGCGTTGTGCGAAACACAGGACAATCAACTACAAACGGATGTGCTCTACTAGATAAGCGATTATTACGAATAAAAACTCGGGCTCGTGGAATAAGTTCACTTATCTTAGATGAGCATCTCCCATGGTAATATCGATAGAAAAGTGTCACACAACCCACATTCCGACGATGCTCCAATGAATCAATAGAGTTGGATACACCTGTCATTGATAACCGCCCTCCCCTGAACACGGTCCAGAAGCTTCAGAATAGACAGTGGAGCCCCTGCCCATATATGAGGGTTGTATTCCCAAGAGCGTCAAATTATTAAAAAATCATTAATTTATGTTTCAAAATAATGTTGAAGGTCAGAAGTATGCATTACAATGTAATGCATGATGTAACCCAGTATCGGTAACTTAATACTTTTTGTTGGAAAATAATGATACATGTAAGGAGAATACATTACATTGCAATACATTACTTTATCACACCCATTACCAAAGTTTTCCTGGGAAACACAGACATAGACAAAAGATATTCAATAAACAAAGATAATGACAATTAACACAATGATAAAATACCAGCATTGTTCTAACATTTTGTTACCATAAGCTTAAGATAAAAATGAAACAAAAAATCATAAATTTTTTAAATTAAAAATAAAACTTTTTTGGAAATTAAGAACAAATTAAATATAGGCCTATAAATGTTAAAAATTTCAGATACTAAAAAAAATTTAGAGATTATTTTGGGAACATGAGAACCCAACGAAAAAATTTCCGCTATAATCATATATGATTATATATAGGTATCAAATCCCATCTCATCTCATCCGAAAAATTGATCTCATGGTATCTCAAGGGATCTAATCTCATATAGTTTGTTTCGCAAAATGGGTCTATCAAATATGATCAAATTATATATAATTTGATCCAATTTTATCTAATAAGTTTTTTAATAAAAAAATTAAAAAAAAAATTAAAAATTAATGCTAAATCTAGAAACGTATGCTGTTTATGAACCTGAGGTTAAAAACATTTACCGAGGAAAACAAATCAAATTTTGGTTCGCAAAATTTTCAAGTAGAAGATTTTTTCAAGAGCAGAAATAAACAGCAAACTTTACACGTCCTTGTTATACAAAATAATATATGCGATCGGCTAAATCTCCTTATTTAAAAAAATTTCAGACACCATATCGATTAAATTAAATAGGCATTGCTATGCATTATTTTTAGCTTAATAAAACTAAAATTCCTTACTAAAACTCCAGATTTAAGGTTACTCAAAACTCATTTTTTTTTTGAATAAAAAATATACTCGAAAATCTGAGAGAATTATCTTTCATGATATTAATGAAACAAAATCATAGAGTTTTTTTTCGTAGATTCAATGAAGAATTTCATTATATCCTAGAAATTTTATTAATATTAAGAAATTTTTCATAAATTTTTTATCATAAAATTTCATAGTTTCATAAAAAAAACATCCATTCGATTTCATAAATTATATCTTCAATAATTTAATGAATAATTTCCTTACAGCTACAAAATTATTTCAAAGATTTAATTTTATTTATTTTTTTATAAAATTTCATTAATTTTCATATATTTCAAACTTCCGTTTTAAGATTTCATTCTCAAGTGCTTAACATTTATTATAAAGTGGATTATTACTGTATTATTCTATGATATTGTTTATTACTTCTATGAAATGGTTTAAAAAAATCATATAAAGCGGTTCATTGGCGTGGTTACAATCCATTTTTCAGGACATTCATGAAGAGTTTTATTAATTTAAAGAATTTCTTAATATAACAGAATTTTATTAAACTGTTTCATAAGTTCTATAAATTCATGAAAATTTTTATTAATTCTGCAAACAATTCATAAATATTAACTTTAATGTAACGTGTTTCATATATGCTATGAAAATTTTCAATGGTCGAAAATCGTTGCAATTTTTATTAACGCTATGAAGAAATTCATTACTGAAGTGAAGATAATTCTCTCAGTGTATACTTACTTTTAGTAATAACCAAAATAAACCGAAAAAAATATAAACCGGGGTAATTTTTGCCCCACTTAGTAACGACTAAACATGACATTGGCAGCTAAAAAAACCGTATTTTTTTAGCTGCTGTAAATGGTTATTCTCTACAACATATCTGAAGTTCATTAAAATCTGCTGGTCCGGCTCGGGATACCTCCCTTGTGAGTTTAATAATTCACAATTCTTTTGTAAAAACCAATTTAACATAATTTTATTCAATTTTACAACTATTACAAATGGCTCTCACACGCTAACACGAGTTAATAATGACGCCACAAGACTAAAAGCACGCCAAATTTTTTTCTACAACTATAAAACTTTCATCAAATTAACATATTTAAAACAAATTAAATTTACTGCCTTTTTGATAAATTTTTCTGGAATTAACAAAAATTTAGCAAAATTTCTTCATAAAGCGTTAAAATTTGTATGTTTTACAAAAATTGACATCAATTTGAATTAAATATTTGTTGTTTTTACAACAGAATTTGTCAAAAGTTAACAAAAATAATTAATAGGTTTTTGTCTGCCTATTACGGATTCTCTAGCTTTTCTAAAACTTCGGGTTCTGATGATCTTTAGCCAGATCGAAATACTAGTATCAGCCTAGCTAATATGTTTTTTTGCTTTATTTTTGTAAATATACGGAGTTTGAAAGCTCTATATATATTGAAAATAACAGAAAAAAACATTTCCCTACTTTCTTCAATTAAATCGTTTTGCTGAAAATTTTAAAAGCCGTCAATTAAAAGTTAATTGGAACAATTAAATTCGGAACTTACTTGACATTTTTTTTTTTTTTTTATACTATCGCTCAAAACATATTGTTGTTTTTTTTGTAATATTTATGTATGTAGTTGTCTTTTATAAATGTTTATGTATTAGTAATAAATATTTTAAATCAATTTTTATTAGATGTTATCAATCCTCATTAGGTTTATTACTTTATTCAGTTAAATAATTTAATTTCAGTGGTTTAAATGTGAATATTAATTTATTCTAAAACATTATCATAAAATTGAGTATGTAATTTTTTAAATTAAATTTTGTTTAATAAAAATGTAACAATTTTTTTAAAAAAATAATGCTAAAAATAAATTAAAAATGTGGGCGTTGTGGTGTAATGGTTAGCGCGTTGGACTGTTACACAGATGGTCCTGGGTTCGATTCCTGGAGACGACAACATCAATTTAGAAAAATAATATGTATGAGTTTTCTATCACTTATATGTATCGCTGCGCCTACCTTCGGTGTTCCCATAGCACTTAACCCCACCGAAGTAAAATAATGAATCAGGGCTATGAAACAAAAAGCTTCAATAAATTCTCAAACTCTACATCAGGTGGCGAGCAACAACTGTGCTAAGACTTATCATCTCACGCAATTGCAGTGTTGCCATGTTTGAAGCCCATCATCTTTCACCACCTTTCATCTCTCCACTATCCCGTTTCCAAAAGAAAGCAACACATTAATTAATAGGAAGAATTTCCTGAGTGTTGCTTCTCTTAAAAAAAAAAAAAAAAAAAAAAAAAATGGCTTACTTTTGCAAAAAAAAATGTTGCCATACTACCTGCGTTTCAATGGAAAGAATAAAACTAATTTCTGTGTGAATTTGTTTACATAAGTATAAATAAATCTGCCAACAAGTGCGCCCCGGTAGGCTAGTTGGTAGCGTGCTGGCTTATCAGTGTTGGGGTCGTGGGTTCGATTCCCACCAGAAAGTCATAGTAGGTTAGGGTAATAGTATATAATTTGTAATTATATGATTATTAATTAATAAAATAAAAACAAAAATCTGCCAACAAAATGAGAATTACATGCCGGTTTCAGTTCAATGTTATAAAATTCAAGTTATAAAAAAAACATTTGGTGTGACAACAATACTTTATCCAATTGTTTATTTGCTTTTTGAGCGGGTACACTCAAAAAAAAAAGTTTGTAAAGTCAGCAAAAAATTTTGCTGAGTCAGCAAAATTTTAGTCAGGAGGATGCTAGCAAAGCGAGCTGATTTTTAGCAACAAAATTAGTAGATTCAGTAAAAGTTTTGCTAACACTTAGTAGACTGAAAAAAACGCAAAAAAATTGTAAAAAAATTGTAATTTAGTTAATATATTTGCTGAAAATCATAAAACATATTTTTGTGATTCTTTTAAAAATAATTTACAATAATTACGAAATATAAAAATTTTCATTTTCCCACATTGATGACATGAATTAATTTAATATCTGAAAATATATAGAAATAAATATATATAACATAACAAAATTTTCTTTCAACTACTTACATCAATCGTTGTCTAAATGATGCTTTCTTTTAAAGAACGCAACTGCCAAAGATAATTATAGAAACGAAACGAAAAAATAAACAAAAACAAACGAAACGAAACGAAAAAACAACCCTTTTTTTGCAATAAGAAAAAGGAACCATACAAATCTACCTAAGATGTGTGTCTTTGTCTTTCGCTTTACTCTGTCTACATGTCTGTACACTCAAAAAAAAAAGTTTGTAAAGTCAACAAAAAATTTTGCTGAGTCAGCAAAATTTTAGTCGGGAGGGTGCTAGCAGAAAAATTGCTAATGTCAGCAAAATCTTTTGCTGAAAATCAGCGAGCTGATTTTTAGCACCAAAATTAGTAGATTCAGCAAAAGTTTTGCTAACACTTAGTAGATTAGAAAAAAAAGCGTTGGTAAAAATTAATAAATTTTTTGCTGAATTTTAGTAGACTCAAAAAAACGCAAAAACATTGTAAAAAAATTGTAATTAAGTTAATATATTTGCTGAAAATCATAAAACATATTTTTGTGATTCTTTTAAAAATAATTTACAATAATTACGAAATATAAAAATTTTCATTTTCCCACATTGATGTCATGAATTAATTTAATATCTGAAAATATATAGAAATAAATATATATAACATAACAAAAATTTTCTTTCAACTACTTACATCAATGGTTGTCTAAATGATGCTATCTTTTAAGGACGCAACTGCCGAAGATAATTATAGAAACGAAACGAAAAAATAAACAAAAACAAACGAAACGAAAAAAACAACCCTTTTTTTTGCAATAAGAAAAAGGAACCATACTAAGTTGTGTGTCTTTGTCTTTCGCTTTACTCTGTCTACATGTCTGTATATGTTTGTTTGCAATTTGACCACACTAGATCATTAATCTATTAACATTTATTATAGAAATACATATTAAATTTAAATATTTTCTTTTGTCTTTTATTTTATTAATAGACAATTATTTTCACAAGCCGGTGACAACGCAAAATTTAAGTTGTTTTAATCCTCAATTTTGTTTTATGTATGAAAAAGAGATACAAAAGTCTTCCATGGTTGATTTTTTTATATGTCTTATTAGAGTTGTACTTTTTAGTATCATTTTCCTCTTCTCTACTACATCTTGACATGCAGCGACATCTACTTCATTCTGCGTATATCTTTCAATCTGGTTGCCGTCCACACTATTAATGTGCTTATCAGCACAATTTTTTTTAGCAAAATTAATTAGTAAAACATTAGTATATTAGTAAAGCATTAGTATAAAACAGTTAAGTGCTGAATAAGTATAATAAAAATTTTAGCTGAAAACACGATTTTAGCAAAAAAATTTGCTAATAGTATACCTTATTTACAAGACGTTTTACTAACTTCTGTACTAATTTATTTTTTTGAGTGTATACAATATTGATCACTTTTTAATCAAATCAGTTATAATTTAATTGAAAAATAATTCAATTAAAGAGCTATCAGTTTGTAATTGAATTAGCAATTTTCGTTGTTGGCGGAATTTTAGCAATTAAAGTTATAGAATCGGTGGTTTTCGTGATTAAAATGGGATTTTATTTTTTTGTGTGTGACGACTTTTGGTTCAGTGCAAAAATATAATTGTAGTATTCGAGTTTATATTAGTTATTTACAAAAAATTTAAATATTTACTCAAACTCCTATTTTAATTTCATTCATTAATACACAATTTAACTAAACTTAACTAACATTAAAATAATTGTTTTTTTTTTCATTGCAGGTATCTTTTTTAAAAACCCAATTATTTAAAAAAAAATTATGAAGATCACGTAAAAAAATGTCCAAAGTTCTTAAGCAAAAAACCCTAAATTAAATGAAACTTAAATTTAATTCACAAAATTTTCTTAACAAACACATAATATTTTTAGAAAAAATTCACGTAATATCTTTAATAAAAAAAGGTAAATGTTAAAAAATGAAATATAAAATGGAAAAAAACCTTTAAAATGTTATTACATTTAAACAAACATAAGAAAAAAGTGACAAAAGAGAGCAAAAGAAAAAATAAATTAAAAAGCTTGACATAAAACGTGAAAATATTAAATAAACATTTTGAAGAAAGAAAAAAAAAAAACGCTTAAAAAAACCTTAAAAAAATAAATAAAATGCGAAATCATCATCATCAACAGCAACAACATAAAGATAACAATAATAGTATTAACAACAACAATTGTAGCAATAACAACAACAACATTAATAATAATCACAATAACAGCAATAGCAATAATAACTCCGGCTTTAGCAATAACTCCAACTCCACTAATCGTTATCAATTTTCTTTACATCCGGTCATGGCGGCCACTGTTACTACCACTAATACTATAGCCTCAACCTCATCGAGTACCATAAATAATAATCAAAATTTAACCGGCAACAATTCCTCTGCCAACACCACAACTGTGTCGTCTTCCAATTCAATTTTAAATGATAATTTAATTCCACAAATAACAACAAAATCTTCTGCATCTATAACTTTTAACGCCACAAAAACAAATTTGTCACCGGCATCATCGTCATCTGCCGCATCATCCTTATCATTATCGCCGCAGGTATCACCAACAAATGCATCTTTAGCCATGCCACAATCTCAGCAACAATTGCAGCTTAATAATGATAATCATGATCATCTTGAACAAATAATTAACAATAATAATAATAACAACAACAACAATAATAATATTAATAGTAACAACAACAACAACAATAGTATAATTGTTGTTTTAAATGATTCTAGAAAATCGTCCATCAATTCTAATACAAAATCGCTTAAGGAAAATAATAATTTCACAGAATTAATGCAACGCAATAAACGTTTGTCACCAACTCAAGAATCTAGTAATATGAGTTTTTCATCAGCTTCAGTGGCCGGTTCAATACAGGTAAGTTTTCTTTTTTTTATATATTTTTTTTATTTAGGATTTAAATACACAGAAAAAAGTGCATTATAACATACACAGAAAAAATTATTGTCAAAAAATTTCAATTAAACTTTTGTTTGACTTCAAACTCACTAAATGTGTAAATTATTAATACTATTAAAAAAAAAAACATGCATACATTTTCAATCCAGCTTCAATAGAATGCTGGGAGAATAATGTAGGAATCATACTATGATAATTTATAAACATTTCCATAACCATAATATAATAATATATATATGGTAATCTATATCATATTATGATAAGAAAATGGTTTTCACAACCATAGTAACATGGTTGTCGCAATCATAAATCCAAAAATGTATGATGCTCTTCGAATATGGTTGCCCCAACCATGTTTTTTCTGTGCGTGTGATGAGTCTTTGGAGGGGACGAAACTGTGGCAGTCTGGCATATCCATTGTGTTAAATTTACGTTAAATTTTTCACTAAAAAGGTTTTCTTCTTAAAGGAAAAATCTAACCAAAAAAAAAAACTTTTCCAGTTTTGTTAGTTTTTTGTTTTTATAGACATCGAGATTATTTTTATGTTATTTTTAATTTATAACGACGTTTCAACCTCCGTATATTTACAAAAATAAAGCAAATCAAACATATTAGCTAGGTTGATACTAGTATTTCGATCTGGCTAAAGATCTCACCAGAACCAGAAGTTTTAGAAAAGTTAGATCCTCCATAATAGGCAGAACTTTAACAAAAAACCTATTAATCATTAATTTTGCTCCATTCTTGTCTTCTTAGTTTTTATTTACTAAAACTTATTTGATTGCTAAATTAAAATGAAGGCCAAAAGTGATATTTGATTGCAGACATCAATGCTAGAGCCGATTGCATATCAACGTTATATTGCTATTGCAATAACGTTATTATATATATATATTAATATAAAGGGTCCGCCAAATAACTTTTTTTTTTGAAAATGCTATAAAAAAAAACTACTGAATATTTTCTCAAATTTCTTTTTTTATTTGAAAGTACAATCCTTCCGGTTAATAATGGAAAATAATTTCATTCAAATGGCTGCCTCGGCTGGCCATGCAGTAGCCTACACGATCGGTCCAATTTTTAAGCACATTATCGATTGTGTGCAGCTGTATTTCACCAATGGCTTCACGAATATTGTCCTTTAAAGCGTCAATTGTCTCTGGCTTGTTGGCGTAACACTTATCTTTGACGGCACCTCACAAATAATAGTCCAACGGTGTCAAATCGCAGCTCCGAGGTGGCCAAACGATATCAGCTCTGCGGCTGATAATGCGATCTTCAAAAACAGGGCGCAAAACATCGAGTGTAGCTTCGGCTGTGTGGCACATAGCGGCGTCCTGTTGAAACCAAATGTTGCCAATATCCTCTTCAATTTTTGTGAACAAAAATTCGTTCAACATGGCCCGATAACGATCGCCATTAACTGTAACGCCGAATTGATGTTGATGGCGCTTTACGCACACTTTCTGCCACAGCAGCAATATTCTCGGGTGTACGCACTGTTTTTGGCTTTTCACACTTTGGTTTATCGATGAGGATGCCAGTTTCTTTCACTTTTTTCACAAGATAACGAACATACGGAGCTGACGGTGCTTCTCTTCTTCCAAAATCCGTACGCAATTTTCGCACACATTCTGCAACATTACCATGATTTTCAAAGTAATGTCGCAATATTTCCCAGCGTTGTTCAAGCATATACACAACCATATTCGTTCAGCGGAAGGATAAAACTAATTATCTGTCAAATCAGACGTGAGCTAAGTGTTACCATTCACGAAATAAGCACTAGTTAAAAAAAACGTTACATGGCGGACCCTTGATATAAAATTAATTGAGCTGAAATCATTTTGACAATTTCATGCTAACATTTTATTGAATGTGAAGACGCGGGGTTATACTTTAATACTGCTAATATAATATAACGGCTCTCAAATGACAATTTAAATTTATATTAATAAAGATGTTTCTAAGAAAACAATTTTTTTTTAAATTTTAATTTTTTGAATATTTCCAAAATATTTGAATATTTCCCATAGATGACCATCAAAGCGGTCCAAAAAAAAAAGCAAAGCACCACAACCGTTAAAATATGCCATTATCAAAATACATACGGTCTTCAAAAAAATTCTGTTTAGAGGTGACTGCAAAGAGTATATACAAATAGAGAAACTACACTTCCCACGCCTCTCAGCAACAAAATACCGAACTCGGGAAAGCAAATGAAAACATTTGTTTTAAACTTAAAAAATGATTGCAACATTTTGATAAAATGAAAAAATTAGATAATTTATGAAAAAATAAGATTTTCATATCCTTTGATTCCAAGGACTTTTTCTAATAGAAATCACGCAGATTCTTAGACAAAGGAAAACAACGAAATCTGAGAATTGAATGTGTAATTTGAAATTTTTTGTGTAATTTTGACACCGATCAAGTGTAAAATTTAAATTTTTTTTGTGGCATCACTAGGGTATCCAAAAAAATGTTAGGTTGTTGCTCAATCTTATTTTGAATGCTTATGGGGTAAAGTATTTTTGAGATTTTTTTTTTTAATGACTTGGTCAATATCCAAAATTTTTTTAACTTCTTAGTCTACATTCTAAAGAAAAACGTTCAAACTTAATTTTTATGGGCATAAAGCAAAATAATTGCCGAAACAATGCTTTTGCATATTTACGTACCGTATATTACTTAAATTTTGAAAATAACGCTTTATAGATTTTAAAATTTCTTCAAAGATTGAGAAAACTAATTATGTGGTTTAAAAGATTAATAAAATCCAATTAATTTTGTAAAAAATATTAATGCTTGGTACCCAGTACATAAAACCACTGCAAATGTAGTTAAAAACAAATGAAATTTCTCTTGAAAAAAGGACGACTTACATTTCAGTAAATTCAACTAACATTGTCATTTGTTTTTTACTGTTCAATAAATGAACCACAGTTGTAAATAGTACAAAATAAACAAAAATTTATTTGTTTTATTTTTTTAAATAAAAAAAAATTAATGTAACATCATAATACAGTAATTTGATGTGGTTTGTTTTTTTTTTTAATGAACTACATACATATGGAGTCAAAAATATAATTTCTTCTACAAATGACTGTGTTTTCACTTAAAAATAAAGATTCTGTATTACAACTCAAACAACTACAAATATTTACAGCAGAAGTTCCCTGAGTGTAATAATATTATTATCTCTTTGCCATCGGATTTGCTTTAAGCTTTGAATTTAGTTATTTTTCGTGATGCGCGGACTAATACTTTTTGATATTTGTTATCTTGAGTATAAAAAAATTAAAACTAAACGCGAAAAATCGTTACAAAATGTATTCAAAAATTGCGAATAAATTAAATATATGGCAGCCATATGTTCAAAAGCATTGCCGAAACTTATGGTTTATGCCATGGTTGGCAAACACTACCTTTTCATTATAATGTTAGTTAACCTACCGCGCTCACCTCAATACCGATATGAAAATTTTAAAACTGCGATTTCAATAGTGGCATGTGTCTTCTAATATTACAGGGTTGATATAAAAATGTTACCCATTCAATTTTGTTATATCTACAAAATAACGTTATAAATCGGTAACACGGTATTTTAGCGTTATTTTGACTTAATTTAATACCGGTTATACAAGAACAAACATGTATTTAATAGAATCGCTTTTCTAAAATTTTATTTTCGGTCTTAATGTAACTGTGGTAGCCAACTACCGTTATTATGAAAATTAATTGAATGCCAACCCTGCTTTATGCACATAAAATCAAAATTTGGATATATAGTAATTTGACTTATTTGACTATATCTAGATTTAGAATCAATCTACTTTGGCCAGTAATATTGCAAAACAAATATCATTTAATGTGAAACATACCTTCTGAATTCCGTTTTTAAATCGTTTCAGTAGTTTTCGACCTATGGTTTAAAAGAACACAGAACACTCTTTTTTTCGAGAAAAATTAAAAATTTAACATTTAAAAAAAAATTTTTAGATATTTTCCTTGCAATGAAAATATTTATTATTTATTTAATATTTGTATGCTTTGGTTCTTTCTCCGACTGTAGGTCGAAGACTTGAGAATTAAATCTTAAAAATAATGTTTAAAATGCATAAAAATTAACAAAATCATAAAAATTTATGAAAAATTAAAAAGTCTAGTCTTTAAAACTATTTCATAGCTCTAAAGAAAATTTTCATTTAATTTATGAAGTGATAGTGTAATGAATTCTTTTTATGAAACTATGAAACTTTATGAAAAAAAGCTCATGAAAAATGTCATAATATTAATTGCATTTCTTGTATATAATGTACGAAAACAAATTCTATGATATTCTTTCATTAATATCATGAAGAATAATTCTTTAATAAATTATCTTCTTTTTATAGAAAACTTTAGAGGTCTTTGTATATTTTCCGTAATAACTTTTGAAGTCTCAATACTAAATAGTTTTCAACAATGAAGAACATTTTTGCCAAAGTTTATTTTATAGTAGCTGAAGTGCCCGGCGTTTCCCGTGTCAACTGTGATTTTTGAAAGCAGAAAAAATGTTAAGCTAACAAATGGACGACTTAATTCTGTTATGTTTTGCAGAATCAGTTAGGATTTTAACGTTAAACTTGAAATTAAAGATTCCATTTGAAATTTATGAAATAAATTATTTTATCTTTAAAGATGTCGAATACAAAATGATGCTTTCAGTAGCAATTCACGGCTATAAATCAATGTGCTTTATCAATAACGATGTCTCATATTGATTTTAGTGCATGGTTTCGAAAAAGTTTATCCTTTAAGATTTTTTTTTTTGTTTTTTTTAATAGACTTGTTATTGCCAAAAACGGAAAAATAAAATAGTAAAAAAATGAAATCATAAAGACATTGCGAAAAAATCAGTAGGTATATTATACGGGGGAAAAAATTCTTAAAAACGAAATGGTATTTCCTAAAATGTTTTGATTGGATTTAATGCTTTCAAATTAAAAAAATCAGCTTTATTAAAAATAGTGGAATTTTTTGATTTTGACGTTTTTGATCAAAAGTCGGTATTGAAGTGGGCTCTGGTAATGAAACTTTTACTGGGGCGTGTCTCGAGAATATATGTGAGTAAGTCCCGGTTCACACACCGCAATTTTATTTGCGCAATTCTTGAGTTTATAGAAGAGGGAGGAAAAGAGAATAGAAGGAGGTACTGACTTGCCCGTACTCCAATTCCGTTTTGTTTTGTCATCCGCAATTTTCAACACGAACTAAAGAATACGAAAATTGCTGAAACAAACTTTTCCTGTGTGAACACAAAAGCAAGTTCAAAGGAGAATTGAAGAAAATTTGAGTAAGTAAAATTGCCGTGTGTGAACCGGGACTAATTTCAAAGAAATCCGTTAAAACTTTGAAAAAAAGTTTAGTTTTAGATTTTTTTGTCAAAAAATAGGCGTAGAAGTGGGCGTGGTCGATGAAAACTATACTACAATCTAGATTAAGGTCCGAGGATTATTCATGCCAAATTTGAGGAAAATCCGTTGAGAATTGCAAATTTGTGTAGAGAACAAACAAAAAATGAAAATGAGTTTTATATATATAGATAAACAAAAATATTTCATTTTAAAAGCTACTAAAGCACTATTAAACTTATAATTTATTTTATATAGAACACATTAAAAGTCTATTAACCATTTTCATAATAACTTTTGATTTCTCGAAGCGATTTTGTTAATTTTCAATTCCAAACTAGTATTAATACTGAAAAATATTCTCACCAAAAATTAGCAAATTGGGACTGTAATTATAAGTTAAATTTTCAAACGAAAATCTCTACATTTTCAAACACAATTTCCCAGTCATTCTTAAATTAAAGTTAATGATTTTGTTTTGAGAGTTTCTATTTATTCTTTATTCTATCCGTTGAAATATGTTATTATTAACACTTTAACCCGCATAACACCCAATAATTAAAAAATAAAACATTCCTTTTTTTTTTTTTTTTTTGATTTAATTTGCTTTAACTATTATAATTCGCTATGGTATTTGGTCGTTTTTTTTTAAAGAATTTTTTTGCAAAACAACTGTAAAAAAAATATATTTTTTCATAAACAAAAGAAAGGTATAAATTAAAAATAAACTTTGCAAAAAAAAAGTTTACTTTTTCTGTTAAAAAAAATTAAATTATTCAATAGCTTTAGCAAACAGAATAAAAAAATAACCGAACAAAATAAATTTAAATTGTATGGAAAAAATAAACTAAAGAAGAAGATAACAGTTTAGTTCATTAACCTAAAACTCCAAAATAAAACAACAACCTACCAATATGGCAATAAAATTATATAAATTTAAAATTTTTGTATATTTTATATCAGGCGCGGATATAGTCTTTTTATTTGGGGAGGAAATTTTTTGATTAACATTGGTTTACTTCAAAATATTTTTTTTTTTTGCATATGTCAAGGTTTGCCTTTATTCGGTGCTCTGCATAATCCGCATGCTTCTACACAGAGAGAAATTTAGCAGACTAAAAATAATGAACATTTTCTGTAAACTAATGAAAATTCTGTTCCCCAAATGCGACAATTTTGCTTGTTTACATACCCGCCAAGATCAAAATGAGCTTCATCTGAAAAGATGAATTTTTTTGGCAAAATCGGCATCATTCATTTTCGCACACATACTGCAACATTATCATGATTTTCAAAGTAATGTCGCAATATTTCCCAGCGTTGTTCAAGCGTATACACAACCATATTCGTTCAGTGGAAGGATAAAACTAATTATCTGTCATCGCAATGATGACATTTTTTTTATTAAATTGACTCCGATTCGTCATTTATGTGATCATCCCATTGATGACACAATTTAAGTTTTCGACCCTGATGAAAATTTGGTGATGTTAAGGCTGACATCACCGTGATGACAAGTGTCATGGGGTCAAAAACGAAGACATTTGTCATAGAACTGATGTCAAAATACATTAGGGTTATGACGGTTTTTCTATCAGTGTAGTTGAAAAAAAAAGTTAGATGGCGGACCCTTTATTTTTCTTAAAACTTTATGAAAACTTGCATTAGTTTGATTAAAAGTTTCAGTGCAAGAGTTTCAGTTGCTTCTAGGTAAAAATTAATTAATATCAGACTTGGGCGAGGGCAATTAAATTTCACAATCATTCACTTTTGAAAATTTTCTATATCATTACTAATCTCAAAGCTACACTCAAACTTGCGAGCCTCTTCCTAGGAAACTTTTAAATTGTTTCTATACCAGACATGGGACATAATACCAATATTTGTGTATGTAAATACAGGCCAATTACTTTTTTATTTCTAATTACATGTAATTAATTGTAATTGAGTAATTGCCCTGTAATTAAATATCCAGATGTTGTTACTAATCCCCATGTTTGGTATTAAAAATTTTCCAAGGAAGCCTTTCAGCTCACAAGTGTGAGCGTAGGTCTAAAATTATTAATAAAATAGAAAAATTTCACAAGTTAATGATTGTGGAATGTCGCCTAAAGGTGGAATTAGTATTGCGATTTCATGCCGTAACGTATCAGCTGTTTTGTTTGTGGTTTATTTCTAGTGCGTTTTTTAAAAAAATCATGTGGCATAAACCATGAACAAAACCGCTGATTCGTTACGGCACGGAACGGCAAGACTAATGGAGCCTTAAGTCTGATTAGTATCATGTGGAGAATTCTCGATTGAACAGTTTGTTCAAAAGATTTATTTTATGTTTTTTTTTTTTTGTCATTCAGACAAGTTTCGATATTGCACTGAGAGAATTATCTGCATGATAGTCAAGAATTTTGGCATTAAATCAATGAAATTGCGTTGGAATTCGTTTTTTTAAAACTTTTCATTAAGTTAATGCAAATTTTCATAAAATAGTATGAGGAAATATAATTTTATAAATGTAAATTTTATATATTGCAAAAAAATTGCTAATGTTAGCTTAGTTGACTAAAAATGAAAAATATCATTGCTTCAGCAAGTTGATAAAATAAAATTTTTGCTAAATTAAGTTTAATATAATTTTTATTAAAAAATAAAAGTTATGTTTTTTTTGACTTTTAATTGTGCAATGAAAACGAAAAATCTTCAAGTTCGAGGCGATACTCTATATTTCTTTATTAGGATATTGTCCTAACAAATAATCTATAGAATTTTTTTTGTTTTCAAATTTATTATTTGACCCTTTCAGGAATGTGTTGATAGATCTATTTCGGGAATTTTCTAGGTTCCCATCATCAGGTATGGGATTGTTACCGCATTCAAAACGTGTTCTGATGATGGAAACCTAGAAAATTCCTGAAAGGTCCAAATAATAAATTTGAAAACAAAAAACTCTATACATTATTTGTTTAGGACAAATCGATATAAAGAAATATAGAGTATGTCCTCGAACTTGAATAATTTTTGCAAAATATTAGTAGACTGAAAAAAATTCAAAAAAAAATTTTTTAGAAAAATTATATTTTAGTTAATTTATTTGCTGAAAATCTGAAACATTTTTGTGTGATTCCTTCAAAAAAAATATGTTACAAAATATAAAAATGTTCATACTCCCACATTGACCACATGAATTAATTTAATATCTGAAAATATATAGAAATAATTATATATAACATAAAAAAATTATCTTCCAACTACTTATAACAATGATTGTATAAATATAAAACATTTTTTGACAATAAGGAAAAGGAAACATCAAGAATTACCTAAGATGTGTGTACTTGTCTTTCGCTATAGTTTGTCTACCTGAACGTATATTTTTGTGCAATTTGACCACACTACATTAATAATCACTTCAAAGACTTCGTTTAAAAATACACATTTAATGTCTAGTAAATTTAAATATTTTACTTTATCTTTAATTTAATTAATAGACAATTACTTTGACAAGCCGCTGCCCTCCACTCTGGTCAACACAACATTTAAAACTCTTTTAATTTAAAACTCTTTTAAATGTTGTGTTGACCAGAGTGGGAGGGCAGCGGCAGGAAATTTTGTTTTTAATATTGTTTGTTGTTGTTAATGTCAAAGAACCTTTAACATTAAATATGATTGGGAAACCCTAAATTCCTAAAACGTTTTGCAACACGATACTAAATCGTACAAAAGATACAAAGTAACTTTCTCTATCTAAATATTAGTCCGAAAATTAATGTCAAAGTCCCTAAAAATGTCGTGGATACTACTTTCGTCATTATCATAAAAATAACTCTTTCTTGTTACTTCTACTGTCATACTGGTAAGATCATACTCTTTAACATTTGTAAATAAAAATATTCCAAAATTCTAATTTGTTTGTTTTCCACTTATTTTATTTGCAAATGGGATATTTTTCTTGTTCTTTCTGAGGAATAAAATCAATTGGTGATTTTATTTCTTCTCAGAGTGTCAATCATCTCATTCAGGTTTCCAAGCAGTCCATTGACCCTCGCTCCACCATATTTCATAAAATTTTGATGACGTTAGTTGACTGGTATGTACTCCAATAAAGGCAGAATCTCAGAGAGTATCCAATTACAAAAACAATCCGGATCGATTGGACCAAATGACGAAAATGAAGTGTGTATGAAGCCTATTCACAAATTATGAAAAAAATTTCCGTACCAAATCTTTGGGTTCGGTATTAAAAATATTCATAAAATTGTTTACTTTTTTCCTAAGATGCACTTTGATATTGTCCTCCATTGAATACATTTCTTGAAATTTTAACTATTTACTAAAGATTTTTTGGATATAAAATTATTAACGTACACTCATAATAATCCATGCATAAAAATACTAAATGATTGTCAAAACTACAAAAACATTCGTAAAATGAACAAATATTCGTTTATTTTACAAAACTTTTGGTTATTTTGACATTTTTTCGTATTTTTACGCATGGATTATTATCAGTGTAGTAAAAACTTGTTAATTTTGAAACCTCTTTTCCTTTTCATCTTCTTAATAGCTTTCCTTTCTCTTTTCCTTTTTCCTTTCCTATTTTCCCTTCTCTCTTTTTCCTTTTTTAAGGAGGTATGTCCTCTCCCCCCTCCACCCCTGGTTTCACGTCTGTTTTATATTCAAAATGATACCAATTTTTTAGCCGCGGGGTTTTTATGTACTTAACAAAAACGCCAAATACAAAACAGCACGTTTTTTGTTTTTCGATGAAAAAAAAAATTTAACGTTTAATACGATCTATCGATGTTTTTTTCTAGTTTTCTTTACCATTAATGATATAAACATATTAAAGATCGATTTAAAAACGTTCTTTATATAGTAAGAAAGAAGACATAGAAACATAAATCTTCAAACCAAAAATAAAAACTATGAAATATTGAATAAGTCTAATTTGATAAATTAACAAAAAAAAAAAAATAAATTAATACAAATCAAACAGTGGTTTGAAGTATAACCATTTTTCACACAGATACTCGTAACTATTACTGGATTTTTGTGTACATATTAAAAGACCCAGGTGAAAAAGTTCATATATTGTCATATATGGCCACATATATGAGTTCATATATGAATCCATATATGTTCGGATCCGAAATTTGAGGGTATATTTATGCTCATATATGGACATATATGAATGTTCATATATTGTCATATATTATTACTTTTCCTATATTCTCGTATATAAAAAAGTTTTTTTAGTTTTTTTTCAAAAATATTCAGTTTATTAAAAATACAGCTATTATAATTCTATAAACATGTTACTGAATACAGGAATTTTTTTTAAAAACAAAATATATTTCAATATAAGAATATTCTACTCCATTTTTAATTGTATCTTAAGATTTAAATAGTTGTTTAGTTTTCCAATTATTCTGAAACACAACTAAAAATGGGAATGTGGGAAAATATCTTATTTTTTAAATACAAAATATAATAAAATAAATAAATCAAATTAATTCATCTGGTTTAACCAGTTTTTGAATACTGAGATCAAAAACTTTGGCTTAAATTGATGAAACTTTTCCACGTTGAATCTGCCGATGGTAAAATCTTTTGGAGGACCTTATTCGGGCGGAAGGGGTTCAAATTTGAAGTTTTGTTTTGCGATTTTATACAAAAGTTGTGAATGGATGGGCATCATCGGAAAGGTGTTTTAAATATATTTCCAAAGAGTAATATGTCCCCATTCATTAACCCATTACAAATCAGTTTAACATTTGATATTTTTTTTAATTTTTTCCTGTTTTCATTCACAACTTTTGGATAAAATCGCAAAGGGGATGCGTCTGCCAACAAATTTTACCAATGGTCTATTTAGCGTGATAATATTTGTTGATGGACCAAGTTTCATCAATTTTTGAAGCATGCGGCCAAAATATTTCTTCCAAAACTTATAAAAAAATAAAATAAAAAATTAAAATTAAATTAAAATAATATATGAATTCATATATGGAGATATATGAACCAATATATGCAATATATTATCATATATGGTGTCATACATATCCATATATGAACTTTTCATTTGAATGTATTTATCCATATATGCTTCCATACATTACATATATATTCATATATGCCCATATATGGAACCATATATGCTCATACATGAAACCATATATGGCAATATATGATCATATATAAACTTTTTCACCTGGGGAGTTTTAATTACAAAAATAAAGCAAGTTTATCATTTTTAGCTAGGCTGATACACATAAAAACACTTTTCAATTAAATCGATTTGTTGAAAATTTTAAAAGCTGTCAATTAAAAATTAATTGAATCAATTAAAAAATTGCTAAAATTCGCAACTGACTTCACATTTTTTTATACACAAAAACAAATATTTCCCTCCTTTTTTATTTAATTAGATTTGTTCAAAGTTTTAAAAGTTGTCAATTAAAAATTAATTGAATCAATTAAATATTTGCTCAAATTCGAAACATGCTTGATATTTTTTTATACTATAGCTACAAACATATTGTTGTTGTTTTTTGTAATATTTATGTATGTAGTTGTTTTTTATAAATATTGAAATTACTTTTAGTTAGATTTTATTAATTCTCATTAAGTTTATTACTTCATTAAGTTAAATAATTTTATGTCAGTGATATAAATTTATTGTAGTTTGATCATAAATTAATATTGTAGTTTGATATAATTATTATTGGAAATAAAAATTATGTTTTTTCGACCTTTAATTGTGCAATGAAAAAGAAAATTACTCAAGTTCGAGGCCATTACTCTATATTTCTTTATTAGAATATTGTCCTAACAAATAATCTATAGAGTTTTTTATTTCAAATATATCAATTGACCACTTTCAGGAATGTGTTCTGATGATGGGAACCTCGAAAATTCCCGAAATAGATTTATCAACACATTCCTGAAAGTGGTCAATTAATAAATTTGAAAACAAAAACTCTATAGATTATTTGTTAGGACAATATGCTAAAAGTAAATTAAAAATTATGATGTGAGCAAGATTATTCAAGTTCAAGATCATTTGTTTTTTGTTAAACAGAAAACCGTGCAATGTTTATTTATTTTTTTGCCCGCTAACTTATAGCAGACTTTATCTACTGACAGGTAATTACATGTTTCATTTCGCGTCACCGAAAATCATCAGAGAACCAATGTAGAACAATACGGGTAAAGATTATTTTTTCCTTCAAATTTTGGGTAAAAATATTCTACCCCTTCTACGTTGGTTCTCTGATGATTTTCGGTGACGCGAAATGAAACATGTAAGGACCTGTCAGTAGATAAAGTCTGCTATAAGTCAGCGGGCAAAAACTTTTTTGACGGTTTGCACGGTTTTTTGTTTAAAAAAAAAAAACAAATGATCTTGAACTTGAATAATCTTGCTCACATCATAATTTATGATAAAAGATCGAAAAATAAACTTTTGGTTTTAATTTTTTAAAATTTAAAAGTAAAACATTTAGTAAATTAAAAATTATTAAAAAAAAAAAAAATACTATTGGTTTTAACAAAAGGGCTTATTTCTGCCAAAAAATACAAAAAAAAATGTTTGCCATACTCCCTACGTTACAATGGAATAAAAAAAAAAATAATTGCTGTGTTAATTTGTTCATATAAGTATAAATAAATCTGCTAACTAAATGAGAATTACATTCAGGTTTAAATTTAATGTTAGCAAATTAAAAAAAAAAAACATTTGGTATGGCAACAACACTTTATCCAATTGTTTTTTTTTTAGATTTTTGAGAAGGTACACAATATTGATCACTTTTGAATCAAAATAGTTGTTATTATTTTTTTTTTTAAGAGAAGCAACACTCAGAAAAAATTTCCATTTAATCAGCCGCAAAAAGTTTCATTAAACCACTGTCAAATGTAAATTTTTTATTACTAAGCAAAAGAAGAAATATTGGGTATATAAACTATGATGTAAAAAAGTTTATTAGTTTTTTTCATCATCTCTAAATAGTATTCAAAATTTGCCAAAGTTCATCAGAAGAAAAAAAAAATTAATAGGTTTAAGCATTAAAAACCCCATTTATAATGGCTTTTAAATTGTACAGCCGAGATCAAAAAAAAAAAAAAAGAAAAAGGTGTTAAAAATATCTATAGTTTTGTAAAGAATTTTTAAATTATTGTGTCATTTTAATTTTTACTACCTATGTTTTTGTTAAAAAAAATTCAACCGTTAAAATCTTTTCGAATACAGTTAAGAATTTTATGAATCTTCCGAGTAAAAAAAATTATATATGGTCTTAGGGTTTTTCATTTTAATATATATTATAATATGTGATTATATATGGTGTCATGCATATACATATATTACTATATATATTTCTTATGTGATATCATATATGACGATATATTTTTAAATATTAACTATGGTTGTCATTTATTCGTGTTTTTATTTTGTTCGAATAAACGATGAAAAAATGTTTGATCAAAGCGATAAATTTTTAAAAATTGTTCGATTAATCGAACGAAAAACGGAAATAAAATTTTAAAAATACATAAATAATTAAAGTATTTTATCCTATTATTTTAAAATTTTATGAATTTTGGAATCAATTTTAATACTACAACAATACCAATTCACAAATGCAATAATTCTAGACTGTAGCAACAGCAAAAGATTTCTCAATCCTATGCCATTTGGCATTATATCGTGATAAAAAATACTACAGTTTTGAAAATCGTGAAAACATGAAATATAAATCGGCTATAGTTTTAGTATATCGAGCTATTTAGATCTTATTAGTAGAAATTACATAAATGGAAGTCAAAGTTTAAGTGCTAATGTGCTATCGTTGTAATATAGAAATGTTTTTGATAGTTTTGTATAGTTTTGTATAGTTTACACTTAAAAAATCGTGCTATATTTCAATGATATCCCTTTATCTGTGAATTCCTTCAGATTGTTTGCTTGAAATTCAATTCGTATATCTTTATCCGTTATTAAAGGGGCCCTGTTTTTAAAAACGATTAATAGGAGTTTTTAAACTTCAGTTTTTTTTTTTCAATATAGTTTTAATACTATTTGATCTATAATCATTTTTTATACAAATTTTCCCAAAATTGGTAGATTTTCAAAAAAGTCTTATGAAAAGTGGTATTTTTTTAAATTATTCTTTTTATTCGATTAAACGTCAAAATTTAATCGAATTACGAGTTATTCCAAATTTTTTTCGTTTTATTCGATTAATTGTCAAAATATATTCAATTTATTCGTTTTTCGATAATTATCTTTTTTAAAATGTTTGTTCGAATTTTCTTTTTGTTGGTTTGATTAATCGAATAATTTTTATTCGAGTGACAACTGTAATATTAATCTTTATAAAATAAGGTATACTTAATAAGATATGATAGATCTATTGTCATATATAACAATTCATTCTCATATATAACTCAATACGTAATCATATATGGTAGCTTTTAAGCTATATAATTTAAGATATAATAATGTATGCTGTATTATAAAACTATTTTTGTCTGTTATATAAGATATGCTTATATTCAAGATATAATTCTATATGACATTAAGATTACCAATTTAGTTTGAGATATGATTATATATGGTCCAACATCATTAATATTTTCCATGCGTATAAGACATAATTATATATTGCAATATATAACCTCATATATAATTATATGTGCGCAGATGTGCAATTATTTTTCTTAAATTATTTTTTTATATATATATATTAAATAGAATATATGTCATGGGATATAAGTAAATCCAATTTAATCTCAAACCATATCATTCAATCCACCAAAAATTACACAGAAAAAACTAAAATCGACTTTCAATTAAAATATTTGTTGATTTAATTAAAAATTAAATTGAATTCCGTCTTATTAAGGAAATTGTAGTATCACTTAAAAAAATATGTAACTTTTTCATCGATTACATTTTCAATTAAGGTTTTAATCATTTATATTAAAAATTTAATTAAGTATTGGTTTCCTTTCAAATCAATTTTTAAAGGATAAAAGTTTAATTAAAAATATCAAAAAAAAAAAATGCTAAAATCAAAAACAAATTCAAAATTTAAAAATATCACCAAAATTGTAAAAAAAAAATCGACATAATTTCAAAAAACTGTCAAAATTAAAAAAAAAAACTGGAAAACTTAAAAAAGTCATTAAAATTGAAGATGAAAAAGAGCCAAAGTTGGAAAAAATAGCTAAAAATTGGATTTTTTTTTCAAAATTTAAAAAATCTTCAAAAATAAAAAATCGCAAATTTTAGAAAAAATTGAAAAAAATTTACAAAATTGAGAATATCGGCTAAAATGGAAAAAAGCGCGCAAATTCAAAAATATCGATAATTTTTGATAAAATCGCTAAAAATTAAAAAAGAAATCGTTTAAATTTAAAAAATCACTTAACTTTAAAGCGTCTTTATCTCGAAAACACTTTTAATTTTTGTATTTTTATTATGGCAATTTTTTTTATTTCGGTGAATATTTTTGGTTCAATTTAAGCGATTATTTTAATTTGGCGATTTTTTTCAATTTTAGATTATACAGGGTGTCCGCCGGGAAGGTATACTATTTTGTTTTGCCGCCATTTTGGTAAACATTAGTCTTGACAGTTCATAATTGGCAGTCGTGAAGTAGACACGTGGCAAATTTATTATGAAAAAATATTCGATAAACCAACGTCTTTTAATCGTTAAAACATTTTATCAAAATCAATCATCGATTGCTGTGACAATGAGAAAGTTACGTGAAATTTTTTGTTTGCCAACAAAACGCACTATTTATCGTGTAGTGAATGATTTCGAAGAAAGAGGATCTGTAGGTGATAGGCCCCAAGCATGGACCACAACGTACTGCAATATCGGCTGAAAACATTACTGCTGTTCAAGAAAGTGTTCAAAACAATCCATCAACCACAATTCGACGCCATGCTCAGGAGCTTGGTCTTCAAAGAACAACTTTGGCCATTTAAGATTCAGTGATATCAACAAGACGGTGCCACATCGCATACAGCCAGGATTACAATGGAATTACTTCGAGACCTCTTTCCACAACAAGTTATTTCAAGAAATGGTGATGTTGATTGGCCTCCACGGTTGCCTGATTTGACTGCTCTGGACTTCTTTTTGTGGGGATTTCTGAAAAGCAAGGTTTTATGCAAACAAACCAGAAACGCTTGAGCAACTCAAACAAAATATTCGTGATGAAATTAATGAAATACCGCTTGAAATGTGTGAGAATGTAATGAAAAATGTGCTCAAAAGGGCTCGCATTTGTGAGGCTAACAGAGGCGGACATTTATCTGATATTGTATTCCATACATAAGCCGACATTAAATAAAACATTTATCAATATAAGATCCATTCTCTTTCATTTAATCAAAAATTATAAACAAACAAAGTAGTATACCTTCCCGGCGGAAACCCTGTATTTAAATTTTAGATTATTTTTTTTTAATTTCAGAGATGTTTAAATTTTAATGATTTTTTTTAGATTTTGAAGTTTTATTTTAAAATTTTAGCGAATTTTTTAAATATTAGTGAGAATTTAAATTTATGAATTATGAAATGAATTTAATAGATTTTTTATTTTTTTTTTTTAACTCATTTTCAATTAAATATCAAACTTATTTTCAATTAAATATTTAATAGATATTATTAAATTGAAAGTGAGTTTGAAATCAAACAAAAGTTTAATTAAAAATTTGTTGACAATACTTTTTTCTGTGTACTTACCTGTTTGGATCTAATTAGATCCAAGTAGATCTAAATTCATCCCACGGGATGAAATTAGATATTTTTGGATTCCACAATTTTGCGATCAATTTTAATCTAACTTAACCCAGGTAATATATTTGAGGGATCTAATCGTATATTACTGGATACCCCAATTTCGATATAAACTTGGATAAGAATAAATATCAATCTATATGAAATGAGATCTGATTTTGTATTTGAGATGTAACTTTTTTTTTTTGATCGGGCTATTAAGATTTTTTTTGAAAAGATATTTATGCTCAAACTTTTTATTAAAATATAATTTATGGCTAATATTTATGTAGATTGCGTGTTTATTGATCTTCAACATATAAAATAATGTTTGAGATATTTTCAAGATTTTTATGCAAAAAAAAAAATATTGTAATTCGTTTGGCTTTTTATAGCCAGAATTGTATTGTTCATCTCCTGCTGTGGTTTTAAAACATATTTTCGATGTTTTCCACATTTTATTTTGTATTTATGTCAATTAACGGTATTTATACATTTGGACAATTTTCGGTTGCAAACATACAGACATAATGACTTAGTTTGCAAAATATTTATGTTTTTCTTTTGTATGGAATTTTGTGGCGCAAACGAAAATGTCCTAAAAAGACCATATGTTGAAGACGATGATGATGACTAATGTGGAGTAAATCTGAAAATACGTGTATTTTTAAAGAATTTTTTTTTGTTGGGTTTTAAAAAGAAGATGAAAAATCATGACTAATGTTGTATTGACTTGCAGTCAGAACATAATTTAAAACAAAAGTATTATTTTTGGATTTGTTGAATCTTTCAGTACGTTGAGTGTACTGGAGGGTAATGTTATTGTGACAAATATTTAAGAAAATATAAGAAACTTTTTCACTAGGCTTCATCACATTAAGGTTTTTGTTCAAAAAGTTTGTTAAATTTTGTATTCATTAGACGTTTATAGAAAAATGAAACAAAATGCTCTATTTTTTAAAAAAAAATTTCAGAAGTCATTCTCATTTTTCTTTAACTTTTAAACCCCTCATCCGATTTTGCTCATTTTTAGTACCAAACTTCTATGGACAGTAGGGGTATAACCAAAATAAGGCCCTATCACCACGATGTAGCCGATGTTGTGCTGAAACCGAAAAATGTTTCCTCAGGTCATTTCGGAACAAAAACGTTCCGCGTCGAAGCCGATTTCTGAAAGTCATTTAAGATTTTGTTTTTTTTTTTCAAAATTTTTTTTTTGTATAATTATTTAACTATTTACATTTCTTAATGTAATTATATGATTATAATCGAAATCACAATCTACAAACTATCTTTGTTAAGTGAAATTAACTTAAGATTAAGAGTTCGTGTTGATTTCTGATCCCAAACTTAATTGCATTTGACGCGGAACCTTTTTTAACGATATCGAAAATCTAAAGATGCAGTTCTTATTGTTTTTTTATGCACTACATGGTATGGATAGGGCCATTTTGATATTTTCAAAAATTGTAAAAAAATTGTATCCCTAATGGACAGTGATAAATATTTTTTGGTATAAAGTTTCTCATACTGTAGAGTGTAAAGTACAAACATTTTTCACAAACAATTTTAACATAATAAAAAACATTTCTAAAATTTTATTTGTAAAAATATTAAACTTCTGTTTTAATTGCTTTATTAAATTATTACAAACAAAAAATCCCACCATCGTACTGCTAATGATTTTATAAAAATTGATAAATTAATCAAAATATTTGAAAACAAAAGCAAAATTTAGATTTTGCCTTTCTTTTTATACGAGTACTTTAGACTTGTTTAAAAAAGAAGATGTAAATCATGTCTAATACTGGATTGGCTTGCAGTCAGAACATAAGCATTATTTTTGGAATTTTTGAATGTTTTAGTACGTTGAGCGCAGTGGAGTGTAATCTAGTTGTAACAAATGCTTTAGGAAACCCGAACGATTCTTATAAAATATTTCGATATTTATATATTTAGCTTTGAAATTTGTCAGACGTAATCTTATTTCAAAAATATTTGACACGTATTTTTGGGAATAATAAAAAATATTGAAGGAGTTATTTCGTCAGCTGAGTATTGTTTTGCCGTATGTATACGGCAAAACCCTATGGGGAATGGGACCGGTTCTGCGTGTGCCACAGGATCGGTCCCTTCGTGCCAGAGACCGGTCCTCTGCTAAGCCCTGCCCAATGTAAACAACTGGCAACTTTAACATTATCTTGTCATAGGAGGGGGTCATTCGTCCTGCTTTAAACCATATAGTGGCATGCCACAGGACTAACCAAAGATGGGCATACCACAAGACTGTCGCAAAAGCGCCATTTCGTATAAAATAAACGAAAACTAAACAGCTTCCAATGCGTAAAATTCTGGCCAACTGGCTTTTTCGTGTTAATAAGCATTCTGGTAAAGTGGTATGTCCTCCCTTTACCAGTCGCAGGATTGGTAATTTTAGGACAATTGACACTGCTTAACCCACTTCAGTATTAAATTATACCATTCCTTTGATAAGTACTTCTTTAACCAGTCACTTTTAGGACAATTGACTCCTCATTCCCCATAGGGAATCTATGCATATACGGCAAAATAATAAGCCGACGATTTGTGTTTCAAAATTTAAAAAAACGTGAAAAATGTTCCGACATGCCTATATTTAAATTTATGTATTTCGAAAATTTTAGACACTTTAAGCAAAATATTTTCAAATTTTTTTGTTTGTTTTTTGACATGAATAAGCTTTTGTGTCTATGTTAGTCGATGTTTAAACCTGCCAAATCCATTCGCGTTAATCATTTATCTTTAACGGCGCAAAAAACTAAGCAAATGCAAATATTGAAATTATAGTTTTTGCCTGGACCTAATTAAAGTTAAATCAATTTATAGATCTTACCAAAAAATATATAAAAACACTGAAAAAATTTGGTCATATATTAGAACTAAAAAATTAAACCGCGATTAATTTGGCAAACACGCATTTTTTTGCCGGTTTTATAATATTTTATTGGGTTTAGGGTTACTTATTTGCAGAAAGTCCTGTTAAATAGTTTTAAATACGCAAAATAAAATTGTATTGTAAGGATGCTTTTCGAGGTTATTAAATTTGTCTTGCCCCATAAAATTTAAAACCCTTACAATTTAATGTCTTTTTGATTTAAGTATTAAGCTTTTATTTGTTGTACGTTTTGGAGATTTAGTTGTCATGAAATGTATTTAAAAAAAATAAATTGCAATGACAAAAATTACATTTTTTGCACTTTATCAATTTAGGCCATCGTCAAGATTCATAACTCAAGTTATGTTTTTTTTTTATAAAAAAAAATGCGAAAAAATCTTAAATATCGCAAAATTTCACAGGAGGACAAAATCATAACTTTTAAAAATTATGAAAACCATTTTTATATTTCGATCTATATTACAGTTTTTCCACAAACTTGCTTTAAAGTTTGGCGCATGTAAATTCGATTTTCAATATATAACGTTTTCAAAATGCAAACAATCTGACTTCTTTCTCTTGAAATGTAAAGACAGCCTCTGTTTCCCAGCAAAACCACACATTACCAAATCATAGGTAAAGTAATGTATCGCCATAGGGCTTCATGCATTACTTTACACGTTACTTCACTGATGAATTATACAGGCGAAGAGCCTCAAAGTAACTCATTACTTTGTAGGGGATAAAGTAACTGGTTACTTATATGGTTCATGGTGGGAAAAAGTATTGTATCTATAAATAGATTTTCATAAAAAAAATGCATAAAAATTTTTTTTTACAGATATTTTTTTTTTTAATTAAATAAATAACTTTTTTTTTTATTAAATAAATAGCATGGTCATGCTGGGATTCGAACCTAGGGTCTCTGGTATTTCACAATTAGTTAGGCGAGAACTCTACCAACTGAGCTATCGATACATACACTGATTGCTTAAAATGTAGATGAGTTGTTGTGCTTCGTGTTTTCGTTCGTGATATTAAAAATATACACCTTACCATTATGCTTACAAAAAATTACAAAGTAATGTGTCCATAAATAGATTTTCAAAAATATATATTAATAATTACTTTACGTTTATAATTCATGCATTATGTAATTGATGATCGGTAAGTCATTGTTTTATGTTTTGAAGTAATGTAAAATGTAATGAGGTCTCATTACAAGGTAATCCATGAGTGTTCAATTATCGGTAACTCATTACTTCTTGTTGGAAAATAATGATACAGGTAAGGAGTACACATTACAAGGTAATGCATTACTTTATCGCACCCATTACCAAAGTTTTGCTGGGGTTCTTATTTGAGTTACATATTTTATACACAAAACTATAGATTAAACACGCTATTTAGCGGTTTTTCTTATTTTTCCCAATTTTTACGTTTTAAGCGAATTGTATCGCTAAATTGACCTTAACAAATGGTCATGCAGGGGAAATTGCCTATTAGGAAGATATGTTTTAGCACAAAAACAATTATTTCAATATAATGCCTCATACGAAACTAGCTTGATTTGTCAAAAGTTTTATATGGCAGCATATCTCTCCGAGATGAACCCAGAGCCCAATTTTTAGTATGATATGGGAATAGCTTTGAAAAGTATACATATGCAAATAACTAACGTTTATGTACCAAAAGAAAGGTTTTTGTTAGGAAAACTTTTGCAAATTTAAACATTTTTTTCGCAAATTTGGAAGCATACTTTTAAAGTGTATCTACATATTATATCATCATAAAAGTTGAAACAAGGAATATGTAAAGGAGGAAGAACAATCGTAGCTTTCGGTGCGATGTTTCACGGCTTGTGGGGGTTCTGTGTTTGTTGTTTCTCTAAAATTGGTACTAAAAATTAACAAATTTGAACGAGGGCTTTAAAAGTTTAAGACAAATGAGAACGACTTCTGAAACTTTTATAAAAATTGTGCATTTTGGTTCATTTTGCTATTAACGTCTAATGAATACAAAATTTGTCAAATCTTTTCAACTGCTGCGGAAGGTGTATAATATTTAATATTTTGTAATAAATATTTTTCAATATGCCCGAGTAAAAATTTGTTTTATTTAAACATTCATAATTTTATACAATTATATCTATTTGAGTATTTTCATATAAATTTTATACAATTATATCTAGTTGAGTATTTTCATATAAAACACAAACTCTATTTGTATACGATTAAATCAAAATATATTTAATTTGATAAAATGTAATATTATTTTAACTAGATACAATATTATAAGTTTCTGCTGTTGTTGTGGGAAGTCGAAGTTCTTGTTGATATGGGAGTTACAGCGTTTGTAAACTCTAGTAACAGCAAGGAATATGTCATATTCCTTGGAATAACGGCAGTATTGGCTCTGTTACTAGTGTCTACAAACTCTAGAACTTCCATATCAACAGGAAGTTCAACTTCCCACAACAACAGCAGAAACTTAAAATCGTGTATCTGGTTAAAATAATGTTATATTTTATCTAAATAAATATATTTTGATTTAATCGTATACAAACGGATTTAGTGTTTTATAGGAAAATACTCAACTAGATATAATTGTATAAAATTATGAATGTTTAAAGAAAACAAATTTTTACTCGGGCATATTGAAAAATATTTATTACAAAATATTAAATATTATACACCTTCCGCAACAGTTGAAAAGTTTTGACAAATTTTTTATTCATTAGACGTTAATAACAAAATTAACAAAAATGCACAACTTTTATAAAAGTTTCAGAAGTCGTTCTCATTTGTCTTTTACTTTTTAAGGCCTCGTTCTCAAAAAAATGTCCATAGAAAAAAATTCGAAAAACCTTTTTCTAAGTTTCTTTGTAAATATCTTAACCTTTTGCTTTAATTTCTTTATTAAAATTATTACGACAAAAAGTTCCCACCACCATATTACAAATGTTTTTAATAAAATTTAAAAATAAATCAAAATATTTGAAAACAAAAGAAAAATTTAGCCTTTGGCTTTCTTTTTATACTTTTAGAATTTTTAATGAACATCTTTTAAACTATAATTAATAGTGAAAGAAATTTTAAGAATAATATCATTTTACACTTGAGAGATTCTTTACAAAAATATCTTACAGAATACCTACTTAAACAATCATCATAATTATTAACCTCAAACAAAAATGTGTACACTGAGAAAATTATCTGCACGATATTAAAGAATTTTTGCATAAAAGAAATGAAGTTTCACTGGAAATCATCCAGTGAAACTTTTCATTAAACCTATGCAAGGTTTCATAAAATTTTAGGAAAATTATCATTTTATTTATTAAAAGTTTAATTCAATCAATGAAGAAGTTTCATTAAAAAAGAAGTTTCATGAAAAGTATGAAATTTTTCATTCTTTTTTAGAAATTTTTCGTTCGAAGAAAAGAAAGAAGAAAAATTTCATTAGTTTTCTGAAATTTTTTTCATCTACTGAAATTCTTTCTGTGTATAACCATAAAGATAATAAAGAAATCTTTTGTTTTGGCCAAAATAAAAAAAGTAAAATTTTTCAACGAACCGCAAAAAAATTGAAATTATGTCTGTAATTTCTAAAATAAAAAGAAAAGCCAATAAAGATTTTCGTAACGACAAGGAAAAGTGAAGAAAACAAAAGTAAAAGTGCGCCCTTCAAATCAAATGAAAAACACATTTAAAGATGGTATTTCTTTTATTTCTGGTTATTGTTTGTTTCTTTTCTGGTTTTATTTTTTTGGGAACAGACTAAAAGGCCAATACTCAACTAAGATTTAGTCGTAAACCTGAATTTTTATAAGAATGCAACAAAATTCACTCATTTATGGTAAACACGTCAAAACATATGTAAAAAAAATTTGAGAGGAGAAAATGGGGTAGACTTAATTATGACGGAATAAGAATTATCAACAGTTTAACCGAATTAAATGCAGTTGACTTATTAAACCCACATCGACGTGATTCTCATGATTCCCGCTAAACAGAAAGAATTTTGTTGGACGAAAAATAGTTAAAGTTTTAAATAAACTAACTTTTCCAAACAAAATTAACTAAAAATTTCTTATAAATAATGAATAGCTTCATACATTTTATGAAACTAGTTTTTTAATGAAACTTTTTTATTGAATGCATGAAACTTTTAATGAACAAAATTATATTTATTATAAAATATCAGGGAGGTAATATAAAAGCATTAAACATTTTTTGATATCTCTTTGGCGTAACGATACATTTTTACTCACAGAAAACTGTTTTGTAGTTGGAACAGAAAAGCTCTTGTGCCGCGAACTGGGTTCGAATCGGCGATATCCCGTTTGTCAGGCAATTATTTTACCTTTAGCCTAATCACAATTTAAATATGTTTTTTTAAAATTCAACCTTAAATATTTTTTAGTTTCAAACTTAGATATTTGTCTATAAATAGATTTGTATGTACAACGGAAATTCGATTTGCTAATCTCAATATATTATTACCAAAACTTAAAAAAAAAAATTTATATTATTTTAAAATTATTGTATTAATAAAAAAATTTTATGCCGCGAACTGTGCTCGAACCGGAGACCTCCTGCTGGTCACTTTACCTCTAGATAAACCCGATTTTAATTTGTATTTTCAAATTTCAATTTAGAATACTTTTTAGTTCCAAATTTAAATATTTATCTAAAAGTAGATTTGTATGTACAACAGGAATTTGGTTGCTAATCCCAATATTTTATTAGAGTTAGCAAAATTATAAAAAATGTATACATTATTTTAACAATATTTTATTTAAAAAAAATTATGCGGCGAACTGGAATCGAACCGACGACTTTCTGCTTGTCAGGCAACTACTTTACCTGTAGTCTAAACCCAGTTTTAATTTGTATTTTTCAAATTTCAACCTTGAATATTTTTTTTGTTTTAAATTTAAATATGTATGTCTAAAAATCGATTTGTATTTGCAACAGAAATTTGTTTACTAATTTCAATATTTTATTAAAGTTGCTGAAACTAGAAAAAAACTTTATATTATTTTAAAATTGGTAACGAAAACTAATATTTCAGATAGAGTGATTGATTTTTTGCAGGCGAAACTAACATTGAATTTGAACTGCAAATATTTATTTAAAGTAACAAAATCTCCGATAAGTGTTTTTTATTTTTATTTTTTTTTTAAAGAGATTCATGTATTTTACTTAGGTGGGGTTAAGTGCTTTGGAAACACCGAAGGTGGGCGCTGCGATACATATGAGGGATAGAAAACTCATACAAATTATTTTTCTAAATTGATGTTGCCGTCACCGGGAATCGAACCCGGGACCATCTGTGTAACAATCAAACAAACAGCGCCCACAAAAACAAAAACCATTATTTTGAATGATGTGACTGTGTTTTGGTTAATTTTATATATTTTCTGTTCACAATATACTAGTTTAATTATTCTGATGATGCATTTTAAGTACTTACAATTAAAATGATTGAATAATGATTAAATTTTGTTGGTTACAATGGAATGCCGACCTATTTACAGAAGTAGTGCAAATAATCAGCAACCTCGCATTAATAATAAAGCCGTGATCGCAAATGCAACTGAAAAGTAATTTATTTACCAGTAAAAATTTTGATATCTAAATATTAAATATCTTCAACACTGTGCAAAAAAAGGATAAAATTCTAGAATTATTTCATTATTTATTTATTACCCAAAAAAATTTTCTTTAAACACTTCTCCCCATTTTCCCCTTACATACACTCATAAAGTAAAGCCTGTACAAATAGTTGTATTTTTAGCTACGACAACAGAAAATAGTACCTGAATTTGCGTCAGCAAAATTTTCAATGGAGTTGAGAATCACAATCTGTTAAATTTAGGTGACCTAAATTTTAGAAGAACTAAATCAACAGAATTTTTTGGCTGAATCAACAGAATATGTCTGCTGAAAAGGTCTTTCCGGATCTGACCAAAGGCAGGTTCATATTCATTACCACGAAAATAACAAAGACTTCATAATTGATACGGAGTAAAGATTTTGGGACCATTTTGTCCTATCTAGCTTAGTTTCCGAGATATAGCCTGTTTTATGATTATAAAATAAAAAATATGAGAAAATAACGACATCTACAAGTGAGACTTATAGCGGAGACACAAAAATAATGATTTGAAAACAATTGTAGCTTAAATAACTGTCAAATTTTGTAAATTCGAAAATCACGAATCACTTAATTTTAGGTCGAAAAATTATTTCAAATACTGATGAAATTTGTTCTTGAGGTAAAATGATATAACTAATAGCTCTAGCTATTTAACTGATTTAAACCATAACAGCAGAAGAAATTAGCTCTACTGAATTGGAACCCGTTTAACAGATTTTTGAACTAACTTTTTTGTATGAGTGTACTGTAGTACTCAAAAACCAACAAAGAAATGTTGCTTCAATGCTGACCCAAAAATGTCTTTACAGCGATAACAAATATATAAAAAAAAAAAATAACAAACTGTATAAGGTTTCATTAACATGTTGCAGCCAAAAGATAAAAAAAAGTTAAAAGTAATTTATCAATTTTTGATATGAATTTTAAAACAAAATACAACATTACATTAAAAGCAGTTCATATAAAAATTACTATAACCTCAAAATCAAATTAAAAAATTAAGGAAGGTCTTCCGAATTAGAACTCCAAATGCTTCAAAACTTTCAAGTTGCACAAAACTACACTCAAAAAAATAAGTTAGTACGAAAGTTAGTAAAACGTCTTGTAAATCAGGTATACTATTTTTTAGCAAATTTTTTTGCTAAAATCGTGTTTTCAGCAAAAATTTTTGTTATACTTATTCAGCACTTAACTGTTTTATACTAATGCTTTACTAATATACTAATGTTTTACTAATTAATTTTGCTAAAAAAAATTGTGCTGATAAGAACATTAATAGTGTGGACGACAACCAGATTGAAAGATATACGCACAATGAAGCAGATGTCGCGGCATGTCAAGATGTAGTAGAGAAGAGGAAAATGATACTAAAAAGTACAACTCTAATAAGACATATAAAAAAATCAATAATGGAAGATATTTTGTATCTGTTTTTCATACATAAAACAAAATTGAGGATTAAAACAACTTAAATTTTGCGTTGTCACCGGCTTGTGAAAATAATTGTCTATTAATAAAATAAAAGACAAAAAAAAATATTTAAATTTAATATGTATTTCTATAATAAATGTTAATAGATTAATAATCTAGTGTGGTCAAATTGCAAACAAACAAATATACACAGACATGTAGACAGAGTAAAGCGAAAGACAAAGACACACATCTTAGTATGGTTCCTTTTTCTTATTGCAAAAAACGGGTTGTTTTTTCGTTTCGTTTGTTTTTGTTTATTTTTTTCGTTTCATTTCTGCAATTATCTTCGGCAGTTGCGTCCTTTAAAAGAAAGCATCATTTAGACTGCCATTGATGTAAGTAGCTGAAAGAAAATTTTTGTTATGTTATATATATTTATTTTTATATATTTTCAGATATTAAATTAATTCATGACATCAATGTGGCAACTTTTGTACAATATTTTTATACGCATTGCACCAGGGGACTTTAAGTTTACTTATACTTAAAAAAATCACATAATAATCTCGAAAATCCATGTTTTTTCAGTATTGAATGGACTCATACCACTTTCAAAATAAAAATTTTTCAAATTGGACAATTTGCGAATTTTTTCACATGATTAGTTTATATACATACACTTGAATACTATGTAGGTAAGCCCCACTGCAAATGTAGTTAAAAACAAATGAAATTTCATTTGAAAAAAGGACGACTTACTTTTCAGTAAATTCAACATTTGTTTTTTTAATATTCGAAAATGAACCACAATTGTAGTAAAATATAAACAAACATTTGTTATTATTATTTTTTTAAATAAATACCAAAACTACTGTATAAAATGAATGTAAAATCATAATACAGTAATTTGATGTGGTTTGTTTTTTTTTAATAAACTACAATTGTAGTCAAAAATTAAATTTCTTCTACAAATGGCTGCTTTTTCAAATATTTACAAAAGTTCCCTGGGTGAACAACAAAATCTGTAATTTATCCATCTTGCTTAAAAAGTTGCGCTTTGAAAAAGTAACATGCTAAAAAAAATCGAAGGGCAGATTTTGAATTTGGAGAATATTATGTGTAGGATAACCGTATTATCCAAAATAACTTACACTGATAGAAATTTGTGCGAAGTATTAATGAATTCCTTCATTAATCCAATGAATTTTTTCATAAAAAAGTCCCCAAAGAAACGTTTCATTGAGTCAATGAAAGGTGTTTCAGTAAATCAATTTTAATGAATGGTTTCATTGACCCAATGAAAATTTCATAAAGTATATAAAATTTTTTTCATTAATCCTAGCCTAATCGTTATGAAAGTTTCATGTGTTTAATGAATAAAATTCTAATTTGTATGAAATATTTTCGTTGATGTTTTATAATTAGCACTTTTTATGATTATTGTAGTATACAGATTACAAGTTTTGAAAATAAAATTTCTTTATCCATAAAAAAGAAATATTTTAATTATTGTACTTTTTTTAAATTATGTATATTAAGAACTTTAATGATTGAAAAAATCGTTTTAATATAATTAACAGGCATTAAAATATTAAAAGCTGAACTAAAAAAACCAATTTTAATTTGTTTCTGTTTTTAGTGTTTTATTTTTACAAAATTGTTCAACCTTTCTTTACATTTTTTATAATTTGTGTTTAAAGATGATATTTTCTTATATGTCGGTACAAAATATGTAATTTTTTATCGATCTGGCTTGGAATTCTGTAGAACGATCGACGATGATAGTAAACTTTTTGTAGTTAGTTACGACCATATTAGATAAAAATGTTAAATATTGTTAACAATGTTGTTAAAAAACATGAAATTATTATCGTTTAGCATAACGTTTTTGTGTAATATCGTCAAAACGATAACAATTTAGGTCTCGTTTTGAACAAAACTATCGTTTTTCTTGGATAATCTGTTCCCTGGAATTTAGTGATCAACTATTCAAATTCGTCAAAAACTGTTAGCTCTAGACAAGTTTAATAAAAAAAAATTATTCATATCAAAGTTTTGGTTAATTCTGTTTAAAAGAAATTTTTCAGTTGTTTTTATTTCAAAATAATAGTACAAATAAAAAATTTTTTTTTACTATTACAAGTCAAAATTTTTATTGAAAAAAATTTGAAAAGTTTTCATTGATTTAATGAATTTTTTTTATGAAATTATGAAAAAATCATAAAAAATGTTAATGAAAAAAATACCAATATTAATGAATTTTCATTCAGTTATGAAATTTTTCATTAAACCAATGAATCGATGTTAATGAAATCGTTTCATTAATACTATGAAGGAAAATTCTATCAGTGTACAATTCAAGACTTCCGCTAATATTTCAGCCATTTTTAAAGTTTTGACACAAAAAATTTGTGCAGTGAATATTTAAATATTATGGAAAACCAGCACTATAATTTTTTTTTGAAAATGGACTCATACCACTTTCAAAATACCAATTTCATATAAACTTTTTTCGTCGGGATTACAACTAGTTTAATGATAGCTATACATGAGACAAACACTGAATCTTTCCATAATCATTTAGATGAGCTTGATTTATTTTGGGATAATTAATCTTTATTATTACAACAACTGGATATTCGCCGTTATCTAGTTTTAACCAGGGATGGCAGGCAATACCGCTAAAATACTGTTACCGATTCAAAGCCTCTTCAACTGACTATTGTTATCCCTTAAATTACGTTACCGAAATATTTCAAATATCGTTATCCGTAAAATACCGTTACCGATATAACTAAAATACCAATAATCTTAAAATAATGTTACCGAAATAACTAAAATAACGTTAACGTTATTCTTTAAATACCGTTACCGAAATAATTTCGCAAGATAAACAAATAATGATCTCTGTTAATAGATATATCTTCCCAAAGTTTGATCATGAACTAACCAGTCATTGGAATTCGGTCACATCGAAGCTTACAAATATCTGTGTTCACTTACATTAACTGAATAATAAAATAATGTTACCCTTAAAATACCGTTACCGAAATAACTGTAAAACCGTTATCCTTAAAATAACGTTACCAAAATAACTCAAATACCGTTACCGCTAAAATACCATTACCGAAATAAGTGAAATGCCGTTAACGCTAAAAAATCGATACCGAAATAAATGAAATATCGTTATCCCTAAAATGCCGTTACCGAAATAAACGAAAATAACGCTTCCCTTACCGATACCCGTATCGAATCGGCTACCATCTATGGTTTTAACTAAAGTATATTGTTAATATTCTACAGAATATTTATTAAAAGAATCTCAAATGTTCCCATTCGCTGGTTCATATTAAGTTTATTGGAATAAATTATTATTAACATTTGATATTCAGCTTAATTGAATTCTTAAAAGTGAATAAAAGACTAATTTTTAGCATAAAATTCCTCTTATTTAATAAAAGACGAAGAACTATAAACTAAATGCAGCACGCAAAAGAAATTAAACTATTTTTAGCTTAACAAAATAGTCTGTAACTGGCAAAGTAAAAACTAATATGCATATTAGGGTTATAACTTTTTTTTTTTGCTAAATTTTTACCTAACACCGCTTGAAGGGCAGTACTGAAATAATAATCAAAATTGTGTTTTCGGTATATTTTGGAATAAAAATCTCCCGCATTAAGTGCAATTTAAAAAAAAAATCCTTTTTTAACTATTTTCAATTATACGTTTTTTTCCATTAAAATTGCATTAGTGGACCTAAATTGCTGCACAACGTTATTTAAAAGGCTTTGTAAATACAAACAAATAAAAACTCATTTCAATTACGAGAACCACTGATTCAATATCTTTAGTTGCTAAAATTCCGCCAACAACGAAAATTGCTAATTCAATTACAAATTGATAGCTCTTTAATTGAATTATTTTTCAATTAAATAATAACTCATTTGATTCAAAAGTGATCAGTATTGTATACCTTCTCAAAAAGCAAATAAACAATTGGATAAAGTATTGTTGTCACACCAAATGTTTTTTTTTATAACTTGAATTTTATAACATTGAATTTAAACCGGCATTTAATTCTCATTTAGTTAGCAGATATATTTATACTTATGTGAACAAATTCACACAGAAATTAGTTTGTTTCTTTCTACTTTTATTGCAGAAATTATTCCTCTTGTTAAAACCAGTGTTAGTTTTTTAATAATTTTTAATTTACAAGTTTGATATAATTTTTATTAAAATAAAAATTATGTTTTTCGACCTTTAATTATGCAATGCAAATGAAAATTATTCAAGTTCGAGCTCATATATTAGTTCTCAGTTAGTGGGAAAACTATGTTATATGAATGTTTGATGTTTTGCATGTGATTGTCACTTCTTTCAAAACGTATCCTGATGATGGGAACCCAGAAAATTCCCGAAATAGAACTATCAACTCATTCCTGAAAGTGTTCAATTAATAAATTTGAAAACAAAAACTCTATAGATTATTTGTTAGAACAATATCCTAATAATAAGTATGGCCTCGAACTTGAATAATTTTAAATTTATTTTTAGTATTTTTTGTTTAAAAAAATGGTTACATTTTTATTAAACAAAATTTAACTTCAAAAATTACATTATCTATTTTATGATAATGTTTTAGAACGAATTAATATTAAGATTTAAAATTATTTAACTTAATAAAATAATAAACCTAATGAGAATTAATAAAATCGAGTTAAAATGAATTTAAAATTTTTATTACTAATACATATACATTTATAAAAAAAAAAACTACATATATAAATATTAGAAGAAAAAAACAACAACAATATGTTTTGAGCGATAGTATAAAAAATGTTAAGCAAGTTCCGAATTTGAGCAAATATTTAGTTGATTCAATTAATTTTTAATTGACAGCTTTTAAAATGTTCAACAAGTCGATTTAATTGAAAAAGGTAGGGAAATATTTTTTCTGTGTATATACTGTGCTCGCTGTTTTGCGGATTTTGATACCCATATCGCAAAATAACGTTTTAGTAAAAAATGTTAAATGTAAAAGTTATTTTTACTTTATAAGGAGCTTTTTACCTTTGTATATTTACAAAAATAAAGCAAATCAAACATATTAGCTAGGTTGATACTAGTATTTCGATCTGGCTAAAGATCTCATCAAAACCCGAAGTTTTAGAAAAGCTAGGGCCTCCAGAACAAGCAGAACTTTAACAAAAAAAACCTATTAATCATCAATTTTGCTCCATTCTTGTCATCTTAGTAAACAAACACGTAGCTAGGGTATTTTCCTAACAAGCATCATAAACTTTGAAGACCAAAAATGTTGTATTTATATAAAAAAACATTAGTTTTTACTCTGGCTCAAGTAATATTTTTTACAGTTTTATGAGCTTTTGTGTCCTTTAAGATCGATACAATCGTTGGAGTCTAATTACTTTACAGTTGTGGCTAAGTAATGATATATAATTTAACAAACAAAATTGATTCCAACTTCAAATAGGTGTATGCGGGAACTTTTTTTGAAAACCGCGAAAAAGTAAAATTATGTTTCAAAATATTTGTTCATAGCTAGAGTAGGTAAAATTTTATATTTTCAAAAAGAAGTCAAAAGTTATAACCCTAATGCATATGTCAGGTAAATTTATCTACATAAAACTTAAACTACAAGATAGAAACTGGAAAAAACTAAATGGCATGTTAAGACTAACTGACTTAATATGTTAAATTTATGTAGTGCTGCTATTCAAATTGTAATTATAGGCTTCTTAGCAAAAAACAGACCATAAAAAGTAAACGAATGACTAGAAAAGTGTTTTTTTTTTTTGTTTAGTTTAAAATAATATTTTACTAAGAAAATAAAAAACTAAACGAGAAGAACATCTGTATTTAAAGTTAATAAGGGTTAATTATGGCTAGGCCATCAAAAAACATACCAGGGACTTAACAATTAACACATCTTTGTAATTGCTTAAGAAAATAAAGGCTTTGAACACACAAAAAAAAGGATAGAATTTTACCAGTAAGAACAACATAGTGGTCATTTATAAAATTGTTTATAATGTTTATTTATTTTGCTCTATTGTAACTATTATAACATAACTCTTAAATAGAGATTCCCAAACTTTTTTTTTCAATTTACAATAAATTACAATTTAAAGCAGTTCGAAAGATTAGATCAGATTACATTGTATTATCTGTATGATATCAATAAATTTTTTCATATGAATTGTCACTAGAACTTATCCATTGAAAATTTTCATTAAATGCATGCAGTTTTTCATAAAATTTAATGAAAAATTTCATATTATTTATTAAAAATTTCTTATGACCAACGAGAAAGTTTCACTAAAAAAGTTTGTTATAATTTTTATTAAAAATAAAAATTATGTTTTTTCGACCTTTAATTGTGCAATGAAAGTGAAAACTTCCCCTGTTTTGTTTACAAACTAAACAAAATATAAAAAGGAGAGAAAAACAAAAAACGTGTATTGAATATCCACCAGAGGTGGATCTTGCACATCAAACAAGTTTTCAATTTATTTTTTGATCAATGGTTATAATCTTTAACTTCAAACTCATATGTATATTAGTTCTCGTGTAGTGAGTAAACTAGTTCATATGAATGTTTGATGTTTCGCATGGGATTGTTACCGCTTTCAAAACGTGTTCTGATGATGGGAACCTAGAAAATTCCCGAAATAGATCTATCAACACATTCCTGAAAGGGTCAAATAATAAATTTTAAAACAAAAAACTCTATAGATTATTTGTTAGGACAATATCCTAATGAAGAAATATAGAGTATGGCCTCGAACTTGAATAATTTTCATTTTCATTAAAAATAGTTTCGTTAAAACTATGAAGTTTTTCAGGACGTTTAAGAAATTTTTCATTGAAATTGTGAAGAAAACTTTAATAGATTAGAGAAAAAATTTCATTAAAACTCGTCCAAGGAATTCTCTCTGTGTAGATAATCTCACTGCAAATATTTGTAGTTGTTTGAGTTCTAATACAGTATCTTTATTTTTAAGTGAAGCAACATTCATTTGTAGAAGAAATTTCATTTTTGACTAAACTTGTAGTTCATTTAAAAAAACAAATCACATCAAATTACTGTATAATGATTTTACACTGATTTTAGTAGTTTTTTATTTAATAAAACAAATAAATGTTCGTTTGTTTTTACTACATTTGTGGTTAATTTTTACTACAATTGTGGTTAATTTTTTGAACAGTAAAAAACAAATGACAATGCTGATTGAATTTACTGAAATGTTAGTCGTCCTTTTTTCAATGGAAATTTCATTTGTTTTTAACTACATTTGCAGTGGTCTTTATCTACATAGTATTCGAAGTACAGATAATAACTAAAATTATTATCTGTGGATACTAAGGTGTCCCTTAACAAAAGATTTGTCTTACACCCCTAGTGTGAAAATGCGCAAAAACTGCCGGTAACAACATATTTCGTACAAAATGCATGGAAATAATTCCGTTTAAATGCGTAACGCTTACATGCGTTTCCATCTTAAATGATTCCCTTAGTCTCAGTTAAGTTTGTAAAGTCACAACAAAATTGGGCAGCCAAAAAAAAAAACACGTATTTGTTATTTTTTTTTTTTTCTTTATCACATATCGAAATATCATAAAGATCGGAGAGAACCCATTGGGAGAATCCCCTTGTAAGTGGAAACGGATAAAAAGAGACGCCGATACTACAATCTAAGCCAGCAAATTGAACTCCCCGCTGAGAAAACTTACAATATGAATGAAATTGAATAAATTATTGAGTTCAAAGCCCGATTAAAAATAGTTATGCTTCAAATACAAAATCAGATCTCATTTTAACAAAAATACGTTTAAGCATAACTTCAGGGTATAGAAAGTATACATACTATCGGCTAAAATTTTATAAAATCAGATATATTTATATATAATTAGATATAATTTAATGTCCCGCATATGAATAAATCTCAGATAAAATTGTATCAAATTATATGTTATTGGATATAATTAGATACGTGTAGATGACCCATTTGTGGACCAATTTGTATATGTTTATAAATGGGAACTTATCAAATGAGATATAATTATATTTGACTTCATATTAAAATTTTTACCCAGGTTAGATCTATGAAATGTCACTGGAATACTTTCATTTAAACTTTTCATTACACTAATGCAGTTTTTTATAAAATTTAATGAAAACTTTCATATTATTTATTTAAAATTTCAAAAGACTAATGAAAAAGTTTCTTCCAAAATAGTTTCATAAAAGCTATAAAGCTTTTTCATAATGTTTAAGAAATTTTTCATTCACATTGTGAAGAAATCTTCAGCAGATTAGAAATAATTTCGTTAAAACTGGTTCAGGAAATTCTGTCCGCGTACTGCAACTCGGAATCTGACGCACGTTTCTTATAACACAATAGAATCATTGACAAAAATTTCTTAAAATTACCTAATAACATATTTGACTTTTTCAACACATATAACTACACTTAGAATACTATGCAGGTAAAGACAACTGCAAATGTAGTTAAAAACAAATAAAACTTCACTTAAAGAAGGGACGACTTACATTTCAGTAAATTCTACTAACATTTATTTTTTAATGTTCAAAAAATTAAACACTATTGTAATAAAAATGTTAGTAAAAAATAAACAAAAAAATTTTTTTTTAAATAACAAAAAACTACTGTAAAAAATCAATGTAAAATCATAAAACAGTTATTTGATGTGGTTTGTTTTTTTAAATGAACTACAAGGTTAGTAAAAATTTAGTTTGTTCTACAAATGACAGACATTTACATTAAATATAAAGAAATTGTATTACAACCCAAACAACTACATATTTTTAAAGCAGAAGTTACCTGAGTGTACTGTCCGACCGAACAGTTTGGCCTTTGGTCTGTTTTCGGTATTTTAAAGCGTTATGGACAAATTTGTCGAATTGAAAAATATTTATTGGGCTGATTAGATGCGATTTTGAGCGTCAAATTTAAGTAACAAATTCTCTGTTCGGCCTCTGAAAGTTCGGCCAAATCGAAAATAGTTCGGCAGCCGAACTTTTAACTTTATTGCTAAACTTCATTTTTTCCTTAAATTTTATACACAAAATCGAATTAAATCGGCTCAACAAACAAGTTTCCTATACCAAAATTGATCATCATTGCCTCTAGATACCAAAAAACTGAAAAAATATAGTTTTGTGGTCGAACTGTTTAGTCGGACTACAGATCACCATTTAAGAACCACTACTCTGAATATACCAAACTGCCTTCACGTGTTTTTACATTTCTTTATAGAATAACTAGAAAAAAAACTGGCAAAATATATAGAACCTGTAGAGTCGCCGCGCGTACTCATTCTTTGTAATTAATTAAAAACTGTTAGCGTTACGCTTCAAAAAACAGCAAAGCGTGAAAACTCTGTAGTAAAACATTGGCAACGACAACATAAATACGTAAAAGAAATAGAAAAACTAACCTCAAACAACTGCATATCAGCACCTCTATGTAGTTTCGAATACATAAATATATTTGAAAAATTCTTACATTGAAAATGTTTATCTAAATGACGGGAATGTTCACATATTGTTACCGAGTTTCCTTTGAACTTTTCTTCTACTTCTTTTTTGAATTGCAATCTAGTTTCTTTTTCTCATCATCATTTAGTCTTTTTTTTATTGCTAAATCTTAGTATCTAGAATTTTATATCCGTTTCTTTATACAAGCAAGCAGGCAAAGAAACTGAATATTTGCAAGAAAATTCTTTCACAAATATTTTATTTTTAATGGAAATTCTTTAAAAGTTTTTATCAGAATAAATTTTTTTTCGTTCTCTTGTTCAGGTTCAAAGTAGAAAAAGCCGCTTAATTGTGAGAATTTTTGAAATAATAAAATGCATGTAAAAAAAGGTGGCATCATTGTTTTTTAAATGACGCTTAAATATTTTTACAATTGCAATGTCAATTAACAATTAAAACTATTTTCCATATAAATTCGAAACCTGATTATGGAACAGGCTTAAATCGAGATACCTACACTCAGGTATAAAGCTTCATTAAATTTATGATTTTCATCTTCTCTTACACTCAGGGAACTTCTGCTTTTAAAATTTGTAGTTGTTTGGGTTGTAATACAGTTTCTTTATTTTTAATGTAAATATCAGTCATTTGTAGAAGAAATTTAATTTTTGCCTACAATTGTAGTTCATTTAAAAAAGTATTTTTCTATAAAAATGTAAAATTTTTAAATGTATCAATTTTTTAAAAAAAAAAATTCCTAGAAATTCCTTTTAAAGGAAAAATGTAACAGAATGTTTAACATTTGGCCTTTGAAGTACAATTATTCTAAGAATCAAGTCTCAAATTTCCATATTTTAACATCGTCTTTTCTTTGCTTCTTAATGTTTGTAATTCTCGTAATTCTCAGTCGTGAACATTTTCTGCGATTTTCCTATCCCCACATTCGAATAAAAATTCACGACCATTCTGCTTTCTGATCGTCTGCTTGCCAAAACCGCGAAGAGTCCTTATTCTGCTTGGATTAAAATAGTCCACAAGTAGTCAGTACCATCCACTTCGATATTACCTCCCTAACCAATATGTCCCAAATCACACTGATGAGCTCGAAAATAGGGACCAGGTTATCCGTTAGTATCGAATCCCTGTCCGATGCAGAGCCCTTTTTCGCACATTCATCAGCCAACTCGTTTCCAATGAGCGTAATATATAATTCAGGGCCATTGTCAGTCTGTCGTTATATATATAATGCAGGCATTTTTTCGGAGAACTAATACAGTCCTATACGCGTTTCGATGCTATCGTACCAGATTTCGAGGTCTTCAAAGTGGACCAATATATTATTATCCCCCCGCACGGTTTTATCGATTGTGTAGACCTCCGCATTCATTCAGAAGACACATGGTTACCCAAATGGCCCTTTTTCAGACTCCCAATTCTGTCCCCATGTCCGTCTAATGCCCGTAATTTCAAGCAATAGATACCTACCGGTGCTTAGATACCTACCCGATTTTGTTCGTGTACACGGTAGGTATCTAAGCACCAGTAGGTATATATTGCTTGAAATTACGGCCATAAGCATTTCCCAATTGTATTTGAGTGTTAATTATAATATATGCTGTCTTTTTCAAAATTAATAACTAAAGGGGTTTAAAGTTTATAAAAAGAAATGTTGGGCCATGTTGATCCTTTTAACCCTCCAATAGAAGGGTTAATTTAGATTTTTAAACTTCAGAGGATAGCTAAGTCAAGCTTCTTCAAAATCCGTTAAAAATTCGCAAAATATTTTAATACACTTTCTTGAAAAGCCCAAAATATTCAATATATTTCACCTTTTTAGACCTCGCCGGGAAACGAGGGATGTATCCCGATTTTGCTAAAATCTAAATATATTTAGTAAACCGTTCGATAGACCTTTAAAATACTAATAATTTGATACCCATTTTGTAATAGATTAGATTATAGTGGCACTATGCACCGCGACCAGAAATTGGTATTTTGTGCTGCCAGCGAATACACCCTATAGGTTCAGGCTCCCTACGAAGCCAATTATCCTACCAGGTGAACAGTTCCAAACGTCCGATGGCGTCACTATTCGATCACCAAAATAACGCACCCTCCTGTCGGAGAGCCTCGGACATTTGCAGAGAACATGCTCAGAGGTCTCGGGTTCCAATTCACAAAACCTGCACGTATCCGTAGAGGATCGTCCCATCCTGTACAATTGATACCTAAGTCCACAGTGTCCTGTGAGGTAACCCGTTACGGTCCTTAGTTCGCCCCTCGTCATAGGCAAGAGTTTCCGCGATCTCTCCCCAGAGGGAGATATAAACAGCCTCGGCTGTCGCTGCCCAGGCGATCTGGCCCAATAGGCCCCAAACTCCGACTCCCTCCATCTTCTGAGAAGAAGGGTAACGGGCCAATGAATTGTCGACGAGCTCCGCAGTTGGCTTAACAGTCAGCCCGTTCGTTGCCCTCATGCCCCTCATGGCCTGGAACCCAGGCCAGTGTCAAGGAGTTGTTTAGTCCTAGACGATTTAGAGAGTCGATACATTTGTAATAGTTTCTTTGGAACAAATGGGAAAATATTGCTTTTTTTAGCCCTTAAAAGTGAGATTGGGAAAACAGAGAATTGCTCTTGCTTTATTTAGTCAAAGTATGAAAGATGTTATTCTGTAAATTTCCTAGAGTGTCTGTTTTGGTCAAAAGTGGAAACGTTAGCACTATATGGTTCAAGTTACATAAAATAATAATTTTTATGAAGTGAAATTTTTTTTCGGATCAATTTAAAAGCTTAGTTATAATTAAAACTGACTTTCATTGATCTTTTCTGTCCCCATACCACTAAGGGTTAAATATTTTTTAAATACAAGTAAAAATAATTTAAGTCTAATACAATTTAAGTGATATTTTGCAAAAATTATGGACACTTTGATGATAACTTTTGCCAAAATAATAATTTTTCAAATTAGGCTTTTTAAAAAATCTTAAAAATTTATTTAAAATAAAAGACTTTGATATTTCTAAATTATAACGAGCGTTAAAACTCCGTATATTTACAAAAATAAAGCAAATCAAATATATTAGCCAGGTTGATACTAGTATTTCGATCTGGCTAAAGTTCTCATTAGAACCCGAAGTTTTAGAAAAGCTAGAGCCTCTATTAATCATCAATTTTGCTCCATTCTTGCCTTCTTAGTAATCAAACACGTTTCTAGGGTCTTTTGCTAACAAGCATCATGACCAAAATGTTCTATTTATATAATCAATTTTTGGTTTTTACTCTGGCTCACGTAATTTTTTTACAGTTTTATTAGACTTTGAATTTCTATCAAAATCGTGGTTCCGAGCTAAAGTGGGTTAATGATGATGAAGTCAGAATTGCTTATCTGAATAATTTTGAGTATATTAAAAGAATATATGAAATAAAAAATTAAATTTTTAAAAATTTTGAATTGGCATTTTTTAATTAAAATACACTTTATTTCCAAAATGGATCATTTTACAAAAAAAACCCCGAATTCTTCCATTTAAGACCGTTTGCAATAAAACTGGAGGTTGTAATGAACAGAAATCGACAAATTGTTTTTAAGGGACTTCCTTATCTGCATTCAAACGAAAAAAATAGGACTATTCGGAATTCTAAAAATTCATTTTGTTTCAAATTCCTCTAGTGGCCACCCTAAGCAAATGTCTGTTTACTCTTCCTTTCTTTTTGGATAATACAACTTAATGTGTTATCAGTACTAGTAAATTATAAACCAAATAATATGACATTTAACCTAAATATTTGACAGACCTTTTAACTAACACTCTTCCTTCGAAATTTACCCGTTCAAAAAGATGTAATAAAATCATATTTTTATGATATTTTTAATAATATTTCTTAATTTAACACAATAAAAAACCATAAATATCGATACTTTATGGCTAATTAATGCCAAATTGAACATTAATAACTTTTAATATTTCACTTTCGTTATAAACCAACGAGCTTAAAAGCCCGCTACTTCGTTACCGGTAGTTTTATATATCGAAATGTATTAGGATGGAAAAGGAATTATTTTTTAACGAATTTGTTCCAAAATTTTTTTTAACGCTTTTAAGTGGATATTTTTGTGATTTTAAGTTTCAGATTTCAGCCTTAATGGAATTCCATAGGTCATTAAAGGTGGAATTTGTTTCTTTTAAACCCAATTTATAAAAGATTTTATAAAATCCCAAAATATATATTTAATAAATTAACCATTAACTCAATAAAAAAAATATTTACACATATTTTACCATGTCTACTCGTGTATACAGATGTTTACTCGTGTTAAGTACCCAAAGAATTTCCAAAAATCCGCTCTACACAGATGTCTACTCCTAATTAAGCAAAAAACATGAGACTTTCCTCATGGTGAAACTTGCCCCACCACGAATGAATTTCCAAAAATCCCGCTTTTACTCAGAATAAGGAACCAGAGTACCAAATTTTAAGTTCCTGTCTTCAGCGGTTTGGCAAGGCTGCCAAGGGGGGAGACTTTTTTACCTTTCAGCCCTACATCTTGTGAGGCGGAACCCACATACAAATTCTAAGTTAATCGCTTTAGCCAAGGATTTGGGTTGCCCGCTAAAATGGAGACTTTTACCATTTATACCACTCCCGATATAATTTCCAAAATCTGCTCTATACAGATGCCGCCAAGGGAAACACTTGTTCTCTTTTAGCCCATTCCCATAGAAATTTACAAAAATACACTCTATACAGATGTCTTCTAGTGTGAGGAAGTCACGTACCAAACTTTAAGTTCCTAGCATCAGCAGTTTGGCCAGGCTGCCATGGGGGAGATTCCCCTTTTTGCCCCTGCCCGTGGGAACTTCCAAAAAGCCCGTCAATACAGATATCTACTAGTGATAAAGTACCCACATTCCAAATTTCAAGTTCCTCGATTTAGTGGTTTGCCAAGGCACCAATGGGGAGACCATTACCCTTACTGCCGCTCCCCGTAGGAATTTCCAAAAATCCACTCTATACAAATGTGTACTTCTGTTTCGGAACTCACGTGCCGAATTTCAAGTTCGTAGCATCAGCGGTTCGCCAAGGCCGCTAAGGGGCAGATTCCAATATTTTTCCCCAGGCCGCCAAGGGGAGATTTTTCCTCTTTTATCCCCTACCCTTGCGAATTACCAAAAAGCCTTTTAATACAGATAAGGTACGTACAAGGGGGAGACTTTTCCCCTTATTGCCCCTCCCAGCAGGAATTTCCAAAAATCCTCTCCTGATTAGGAACCCACATACCAAATTTCAAGTTAATAGCTTCAGCAGTTTGGTCAGGCCGCCAAGGGGGAGACTTCAGCCCCCTTATTAGACCAAATTTGACAACGTTTCTGGGATAAATTTCAAAAAGTATCTTGCCACGGAGTTGGATCATATCCGAAAGAACACATGTTGAAAATATCTGCTTTTTCTCCCCAAGGGTTTGGTTATTCCGCCAAGAGAGAGACTTCCCCTTATCACCTCTCCCCATAGGGATTTCCAAAAAACCCGTCTTAGCGGACGTCTACACTGGAGGATGGACCTCCATGCCAAATTTCAAGTTCCTAGCTCTAGCGGTATAGTCTGGACGATGTTAAGTAAGTCAGTCAGTCACATTATTCTTTTATAAATAAAGATAAACGCTTAACAGCCGTCATCATTAGCCAGCCAGACGGCCACCTAACTAAGCCACCAGCATTTTGAACGAAAAAACCCTTTTAAATTGCAATCAAGGTTTTTTTTCTTAAAACAGTTTTAAACCAAAACGAATAAACAAAAGAAATGGAAACACAAAAACTGGGATTTCAATATTTAATCTGATGATGATGCAATCTTTAAGACCCACAAAAAGTGTTAAAAAGAATTTTAAATAAAAACTGTTAACACAAATTTTGAGAAGAAATGTTTAAACATTTAAAAAAATACATAAATTATTAAAATAAAATTAATTAATTTAGATAGCGCACATGGTGTTTGTGAGGGCGTGTGGCTTTTTAGTTAAAGAACTTTTTTTTTTTTTTTTTATTACAATTTAAAAGAATTTAGGTTATGAAATTTGTTAGGGTTTCTTGATTTTATATATTTTATGTTGTCATGTTAACCGTTATCATTTTGATTATATCTGTCATTTGTTAATAACCTTACAAATTTCAACGATTTGAAGTCTTAAAGACATCACCTCATTAAAATCGAAACACGTTACCACAACGAACTGTTAAAGATGGACGGATGGACATACTACCATCATCATCATCATCATCATGCTCGTGGTATAACACACCATAACCAGGTTTGAAATGAGTTGTACTATGAGGAGTAGTACATTAGAATGTCCCTTAACCACTTAACTGCGTAGTTTAAATAAAAAAAAACCTTCGCTGGTTGTGTTGAGAGTAGAGTAGAGTGGGATTTTTAGCAACTTTTTTTTGGCAAACCACTTTTTACAGCTCAGCTATTTTCGTGTAACATGTTACTGTTAAACATGTTCAGTTTGGCCTATAATTTAACCATGAATCGACTTACAAAGGAACAACGTTTGCGGATTATTAAATTTTTTTATCAAAATTAACGCTCGGTTAAGAAAGTGCATCGTGCATTTCTTACAATTTATAATCAGTTTGGGCGATCTTCTGAGGCTGCTTGTCAGAATCTTGTGACTAAATTTCGCACCAAATTTACGTTATTGGACATTAAACCACCAACACGCATACGTAGAGTGCGGACTGAGGAAAATATCGCAGGTGTATCTGCCAGCGTTGTTGATGACCGTGAATTATCGATTCGGCGCCGTTCGCAGATATTGGGGCTCTGTTAGTCCACTACGTAGAAAATTTTGCGGAAGGATTTGGGTGTAAAAGCTTTTAAAATACAGCTGGTGCGAGAATTGAAGCCACACGACTGCTAACTTTTGCTGAATGGGTGCTGGCAAAGTTGGATGAAGATCCACTTTGGTATCGGAAAATTGTGTTTAGCGAACAAGCAAAATTGCTGTATTTGGTGTGAAGAGCAGGTAGAAGCATTGCAAGAACTGCCAATGCATCCCGAAAAATGCACTGTTTGGTGTGGATTATGGGCCGTTGGCATCATTGGACCGTACTTTTTTAAAGACGACGAAGGCAAGAACGTTACTGTGAATAACGAGCGCTACAGTGCGATGATCCCAAATTTTTTTTATTTTTTGCGGACTTGGGTGACTTATGGTTTTAACAAGACGGTGTTGAGAGGCGAGTTCGGTGAACAGTTTATTTCACGTTTGGGGCCTATATAGTGCGATTTAAAGCCTTTAGACTATTTTTTGTGGGACTATGTTAAGGCTCATGTCTATAGGGACAAGTCCGCTACAGATATGGTTTGTTTAGCAAATTTATGTAAAATGTTACGGAGAACATTTTTGTGGAATATGTTAACCCTCTAACTCCTCAAGGTAAGGGCTTTTTTGTCCTTCTTTTAAAAAAGAGCAAAACACACCATTAAAACAGGGATTTAAGGGGTTAAAATGTTACATAAGTCCCTGAATACACCAAAATCAAACATTTTTGTAGAATATCTTAACCCTCTAACTCTTCAAGGTAAGGGTCTTTTTTGTCTTTCTTTTAAAAAAGAGCAAAAAACACCATTTAATTTATTTTAAAACAATTTAAAAATATAAAAAAGCCGAATCTCTAATTGTTAATGTTGATGAGAAAATATGAAAATGTATTTCTTTGTTAAAAATTTGTTCTTCGATTGCATATAATTTTTGAAAATCTGACCGATCGAAACATGAAATTTTCAAATACACAAAGTTTTATATACACAAGTGATTACTAAGAAGACAAGAATGGAGCACAATTGATGATTAATGGTTTTTTTTGTTAAAGCTAAAGGGTTTTTTTTGTTGACTCGATAACGATTTTTTTGCGGTATCCCAGCAAAAGATAACCTGCATTTGGTAAGCAGTAACTACATTTGTATGCTTCGAAAATAGCGCTTCACCGCCTTGCATACAATAAAGCAATTAGGGAAGGCATTCTGTTGTGTTTCCCAAAAGGCCTTCTTTGAAGCAGTGAATAATGCTTACAATGAAGCAATAAAGAATGCATACCATGAAGCATTAATGTTGTCAACAAAAAAATGTTGACAAAAAAATGTTGACAAAAAAATGTTGACAAAAAAATGTTGTCAACATACAAAAAAGCGCTTCTTATTGCCTAAGAAGGCATGAATTTATTGCTTATAAGAGCACATGAAAGAAGCGCTTCTCACCTGCTTAAAAGCGACATGCCAAGTGGGACATCACGAAGAAAAATCATGCCTTCTGCATTTGCTTTCATATTTTCAGAATATTCAGCTATTTCGGTAACCGTTTGTTAGCTTTAACGGTAGTTTACTTATTTCAGTCTTTTAGCGGTAACGGAATTTTAAATATTTCGGTAACGTTATTTTAGAGATAACGGTTTTTCAGTTATTTCGGTAACGTTATTTTAGAGATAACGGTTTTTTCAGTTATTTTGGTAACGGTATTTTAACGGTAACATTATTTTAGTTCAGGTAATGTCCATGAGAACCAATATTTTTAGCCACATTATGCCCGATTTCTAATGACTGACTGATCAAACTTTGGGAAAATATGTACATATATTAACCGTTATTATTTTTTCTGATTTTGTAAAATTATTTCGTTAACGGTATTTTAGCGATAAAGGGGTTTTAGTTATTTCGGTAACGGTATTTTAGGGATAACAATAGTCAGCTGAAAGCGGTTTGAATTGATAACGATATTTTTGCGGTATTGCCTGCCATTCCTGGAATATATGATATAAAAAATTTAAATTTTCAAAATTTCGTATTTTGAGAATTTCTTAATAAAAAATACACTTTTTTTTCCAAAATTAGCCATTTTTGTCTGAAATTCGGCACGGGTTACGTTTTCGAAAAAAAACGCATTCTTCCATTTGCAATGAAACTGAATGAAACTCAAAAAAATCGTTTTTTAAGGGACACCCTTCTATACATAAGTAAATTATTAACAATACCAAACCAAACCATTATTAATCGATGAAGCTCTCAAAGCTGTAAACATGAATGCATTTAAAAATGCTTTATGCATTTTAAAATTGTATGTTACTGCTGTTTATTTTTTATTTATGTTCTTTTTTTTTTCTTCTTTCAAACCGACACTATGAACAACAATTTGACCTAATTTTTCTGTAGGTTTGAGTCTTAAGTATTTTTTCCTCAATTTTATAATCCATAAAATGGAAAATTAAGGAAAATATTAGTATAATTGTCCAAAATTATAAATAAACAACCAAATTTAATATCAACTTCCTCTTAAAAGTATGTTTAGAAAAAAAAAAAGTGAAATTTCCTTTTCAAAAAAGACATTCTTTCTTTATTTCTTTTTTTAGTATTTGGGGAGGTCACGGTTTTTTAAATACTTTTACCAACCAATTGGGCATAACATTATTAATAATATTGTAGACATGTGTATTTATTTAGTTCTTTGTGTCTGTCTTCCTCTACCTCTTCTTCTTCACTATTTCGTAGGGTGATCGATTATTCGAAATTTTTCGAAAACCGGGTTTCGTTTTTTTCCGAATTGTTGAAATTTGAAAAAAAAACGGTTAACCGGTTTAAAAAATTTATAGTTTTTGGAACAAACAACAACTTCGACTTTTTTGGGACCAGAATGCTAACTAATTTTAATAATTTTTTCAAAAGAAGCTTTTACTGCATTTTTTCATATAAAAATACATTTTTTTGATTTTTTATGATTTTAGTTTTTTTTATAATTTAAAAAAAAAAATCATAACAGCACTGAACTTCGAATAGCTTTACATTACACTATTGATTAACAACGAGTTGCTAAAAATCTAAGAAAAGAAGGAAAAACTCTGGATTTTATTGCTAGAGCACTTGGAAGATCAGAACATTGCATCAGAAATGCTCTAGAGTGGAAAAAACAAAGAAACAAGGGGTAGACCTAGGGTTGCCATATTTAAAAAGTGAAAAAAAAGTACATTTATGAAAAAAAAACAGTACTTTTCAAAAAACAACAGTACATTTTTGTATTTATTGTTAACATAACTTTTACTTCAATACATCACATATTTACTTAAAATAAGTTAATACACCGAACCAAATAGCGTAGGTAAAATCAACAAAAAAATTTTTGTAGATCTTTAACGAAATTTTGTCAATTTTTTTTAAGATTTAACAAATTTTATTCAAATCAACAACATTTCGTCAAGTTTACATCCTCTTAAGAAGTAAAATTGACTAAATTTCATCAAATTGACTAAATTTCGTCAAATTGGCTAAAATTATTAGTTTGGACGCCATTACTTTTTGCATTGGGCAGTGTCATGAAAAAAAATTGTGTTTACAAACATCCATTGCTTGAAAAGTAAACAAACCAAACTTATATATGTACAAAGAAACGAAGTGGAATTAATACAGGGAGGTTCAAAAAATTTATATAAAAAACTATTGTACGCACGACAAAAAAACATGGTTAAAAAAAATATATATTCTTTGTACACGCAAAAAAACTTGTTTATATAAAAATATGTAAAATATACAAAAAAAAAAACAGTACAAAAACAGTACACATCCAAAAAAAGAGTACTTTTGCGTACTGTTTTAGGTGTTGTGAATAAAACAGTACATTTTTCAAAAAACAGTACATGTACTGCTTAAAACAGTACGAATGGCAACCCTAGGTAGACCACGAAAAACTTCGCCAGCTACTGATTCCCGTATAGCATTATTGGCAAAAAAGAACCCATTTATATCATCAAAAGCAATTTCTGCAGAAATTAATAATGAAATTAGTGCTCCGTCAGTTCGTCAAAAATTATTAGAACACAATTTGCCAGGAAGAGTCGCTCGAAAGGTTCCATTATTAAGTTCTAAGAACAAGAAAGCTCGCATTCAATTTGCTAAAAAATAACAAAACAGCTCCATTACGATTTCAAGAAAGTATTATGAAGCGATGAGACTAAATTAAATTTATTAGGTTCGGATAGTCGACATAATGTTTAAAGACCAGAAGGCAAAGAGTTGGATGATCGGTACACAAAGAAAACCGTTAAACTAGGTGGAGGTAATATCATGGTTTGGGGCTCATTTTCATGGTATGGTGTTGGACCTTTATATCAAATCACTGAAATCATGAATAAGGTAATCTACCGTGATATTTTAAATGATGTGATGCTCCCATATGCAGAAAACCATATGCCACCAAATTGGTAATTCCAACACGACAATAATCCTACACACTCGTCAAAATTAGTTAAATCTTGGTTGAGTCAACACGAAGTGACCTATTTGGAATGGCCTTCTCAATCCCCTGATCTCAACCCGATTGAGAACTTGCGGATGGAGCTGAAGAGAAGCTTGCAGGAACAAGTTTTTACTAACAAAAATCAACTTTGGAAAGCTGTTAAGAGCAGTTGAGAAGGTATTCCCATTGAAAAATGTCAAAAGTTAATAGAATCAATGCCCAAACGAATTCGAGTTAATAAAATCACTAAACATAAAAATAGCAGTATTAAAAATAAAATAAGTTTTGATGTAATTCTTCTTTCTAGTTTAAAAAAAAATAATAATTTTTGTTATGATATTTAAAATAAGTCTATTATTTTGAACAGCAAAAAAGTGAATTTATTTTTTTTACGTTAATAAAAGATTAAGAAGTAAAGTATTTTATTTAAAACCTAGTATTTTTATTGTAGATTAAAAATAAATTAAAAATAAATTTAATTGCCACGGCATTTTATAAAAAAATAAAAAAGCCTATTATTTTGAGCAGCACTGTATATTGACTATCTCAATAATATAAAAAAAAAACATGTGAAAGCTATAGTAGCCTACTTTACCATTTAAAATACAAAAATAACGTTTATTTTTCAAAAATGCAGTGTTCATTAAAACATTGCATTCAAAATGTATTTTAGAAAAAAACACGTGATTTTTGAAACGCAATTCGTAAACTAGACAACTACAGATTTCAAATGACTTAAATTATGGAAATAGTCAATATACTCTTTGAAGTTCTTCAAAGCTCTGTGTCTTAAAAGACAATCGTCGGATATTCCTTCGGCTGTTAAATTAGGGGATGATATTTCGCATTCTTGTAATGATTCCGTTAATTTATTTGCAGATTTTTTTAGTTCAAATTTCGAGCCTGCTGTAGCAATTAATTCTACTTTTTCAACCCCTTGGATATTGGTTGTATTGTAGTCACCGAGGAGGTTTATAGTGAAATTTTGCTGACAAAGGATAATTTAAAATCAAATGCTGATGGCCTTTGTGCTCATTTTTTTAAAAAATGTGCCTTGACGTTAACATTTGCGCTAACGTATATTTTTAATTTATCTCTTAAAGAGGGTGTTTTTGTTGACCGGTGGAAGTCTGCAATGATAACTCCAATTTTTAAAGATGGAAAGAGGGATGATGTAACTTGTTACAGACCTATTTCTAGATTATCTTGTGTCTTCTTACAAATTCGTGGATAACACGTTATCAACACGGGTTTTTTACGGGTAGATCAACGACAACGAACCTTACTGTATTTAGTGAATATTGTATTAAAGCTCTGGAACAGGGTAATCAAGTTGACTCTATTTATACCGATTTTTCAAAGGCTTTTAACAAAGTGTCTCATACCATTCTGTTTTTAAAATTACATCAGTTTGGTCTTCACTCTGTTTTCCTAGATTGGATTAAATCATATTTATCAAATAGAGTATGCAAGGTTGTTATTGAAGATTTTGAGTCTAAGCCTTATTTTCAAACGTCTGCCGTGCCGCAGAGCAGTGTTTTGCGTCCACTTCTTTTCAATTTGTTTATTAATGAAATTTCAGCTTGCTTTAAAAAATCGAAATTTCTTTTGTATGCGGATGATTTGAAAATATTTAGTAAAATTTCCTCATTTCAAGATGTTTCTGAATTACAGGTTGATTTGAATAATATGTGTGCATGGTGTACGTTAAATAACTTACATCTTAATCTTTCTAAATGTTTTCATGTTTCATTTAGCAAATCTCTGAATCCTATTATATCAAATTTCAATATTAACAACCAAAACACTTGATCTTGGCGTGGTTTTCGACTCGTCGTTTTCTTTTGTACCACATGTGGATTATATTATCCTACACTTGATCTTGGCGTGGTTTTCGACTCGTCGTTTTCTTTTGTACCACATGTGGATTATATTATCCCTAAAGCTTATAAAATGCTGGCATTTTTGAAAAGAAATTCTTCTGATTTTTCTGATCCTAATACTTTGAGGTTAATTTATAACTCGTTTGTTAGATCAAAGTTAGAGTATGCTGCAGTTATTTGGAATCCCTATAACAATACTCATGTCACTCGCGTTGAGAGAGTAAAAAGAATTTTCATTAAATTCGCTTTAAGGTCACTTATCTTTGTTGATCCCATTCCTTCTTATAAATCGAAATGACTATTATTAGGTTTAGAGACTTTAGAATATCGTAGATTATAATAGTCGGAGTTACTTGTCTTTGATATAGTAAATGGTGTAACTGACTGTCCTGATTTGCTGTCTCTTATTCCATTTTATGTCCCTCCTAGAAGTTTAAGATTCATTCATATTGTGACACTGCATCGCACTGAATATGCTGTTAATAGTACTCGTACGTTTATTTATTTAAATGAAATCAATTTTAGTCTGCAACAGAATCATGAAGGCAAATCTTATATAGAGTTTTCCACGTTCAAGGATAAATTTAAGATGTTTCTTAATATAGTTTTTAAGTTATTAAGCTATGTTATATTGAAGATATTATATTTATTTATATTAAATTTTTGATTTAATCATAGTCTGTAAGGAATTTTTGTTTCCTTTGACTGAATAAATGAAATGAAATAAAATGAAAAATTGATTTTTTTTTTATTTATAGTAATTAAATGTGCTAAAGTCCCAAAACTTATTTAACAAATTGTGAAAAACAATCTGATGTAGGCGTGTTCCTATCCGGATTTCATTCCTGCCCAAGGAAATCTTCAGGGGACTTTTTTATTAGAATTTCTAGAGATATTTGTTATGTTAAATCACAAACTCAATGAGAATTTCTTGTCCTCGTCTAGGAGCGAGATTCAAAATTTAAAATATCAAATATCAAAGAAAAAACAAAAACAACAACAAAATATTGTCACAATTGGCTTTGTCATCTTCCAAATTTGAATAATTTAATTTTTTATAAATTTGAATAATTTTAGCTTTTACCTCAAATATTATTATTCATTTTGAATAACCTTGAGAAAATTTTTTCGATAGTTTTCAAAAAGCAAATCATTTAAAATTTTGTTTTATGAGATATCACCTTTTTGTTTTATGATTATAGCTTATATGAGATATACCGTTTTTTTTAAAGATACAAATTTAATGAACAAAAATTGTTTAAATATGTCAACAAAAAATGGAAAAGATCTGCTTTTTATTTACAAAAAGTTTAATAATTTTTCTTTGTATTTGTTAATATAGCAAAATATATATATCTTCCATTCCATGGGAGAACGTTCAAAAGCGAGCCTACAGCAATTTGATTTTGCAAAAATTTAACATACGTATACTTTAGGATATCTATTACTCACTTCCGTTTCCGATTCCATAAAATTGTGTAAACTCGAGTTTTTATTCACGGTTTTAATTTTTTAAAAAATCGAAAAACGCTACAAGTAGTGAAATTAGAAGAGCCATATTTCCCTTCGAAAATAGACTATTTCGAAGATTTAAAAAGCATATGAAAGCTGAAAATGTTTACTTTACGATTTGTTATTAAAAAACAAACATTTTTTTGCGAAAATACATTCATAATGCAAATGCAACTTTTGATTGCATTTTGTTGTCAAAAAATGTATAATTTTTTGAATAAACTACAACTTTGACTTTTTTTGGGACCAGAATGCTAACAATTTTTAATGATATTTTTAAAAATAGCCCAGCAAGAAATAATCTCTTTTGTATTGTACGCTTCCAAAATAGCGCTTTACCGTCATATGCATACAATTAAGCAATTAAGGAAGGCATTTTTTTGTACTTTCCTAAATGCATTCTTTTGAAGCTGTAAAGAATGCATACAATGAAGCAGTGAAGAATGTTTGCAAAGAAGCAGTGAGGGATGCATGCAATGAAGTGATAAGTTATCAAATAATCGATTTCATTGATTTAATAAAAAAATGTCATTAACAGTATGAAAGCTAATTTTTTTTTTGTAAATTTTTTCATAAAAGAAGCATTTTTGGAAGTCAATGAAAGCAATCATGGATGGTAACCCATTCGATGCGGTTACCGGTAAGCGTAACACTATTTTCTTTTATTTCGGTAACTTTATATTAGAGGTAACGATATTTCAGTTATTTCGGTATTTGCCTTTATTGAAGCATTAATTTTACTGCTTTTTTAATTGTTTATTATATCACAGGAAAAAAGCGCTTTTCTCACCTGCCAGACCTAGCAAGTGGGACATCGCGAACAAAAATCATGTCTTTTAGTACAGTGTTATATTAACATCATATAGACAATCGCAATTAATTTTTAATTAATATGCATTTGACAAATTTAATTTAGAAATGTTGAGGTTAAGAAGAAGAATAAACGTTTTTCTCTTAAAATTATAAACACTATTAATTTTTAAATCAGACTAGACTAGTTTTTGCCTTTTTATGGACAGGCTCATCAGTGATTTTCCATTTAAATTGTATTATTATTTGTGTCTTATAATTGTCAGATTGTCTCTATATGATAAATTTTTCAATAACCTGCGGCTGTAGGAATCAAACCTGCGATCATCTTACATTACTAACGTAACAATACCAAGTCATGACCGTTTAGCGATCACACCCAAGTATGGCCTCGAATCTAATGCAGCTAAATTGCAGTTTTCTTTCCTATTAGCTTTTCTGTTATTGTATATTATACTCAGAAGTGACAACACTAACAACACAAATATTCTATTTTTAGATTTTTGTTTATTTTTCTAATCTCCTCCATCTCTATTTCACAATGTTACCAGATTGACGTATGGTTTTTACGTTCAGGGTTGACAACTTTTGCGTTTTAAGTTGAGACATCGCCACGGGGCATCAAGTCTTCTGGATTGCCTTCAGGAAGCGCTTGCTTCCTGCTTCTTGGATCACATGAAAGAAGCGATTTTCAACAGCTTAACAGAGATCTAGCAAGTGGGACATCACGAACAAAAATCATGTCGTCTAGAAAGTCCTCAGGAAGTGCTCGGTAATTAAATAAGGCCTTCCAGAACACTAAGCACTATTTTTTGCTGAGAGCTTTCTACATTTTTCCATATAAAAAGACACTTTTTTAGTATTTTAAAGTTATATTATAATTTTTAGTTATATCAAAGAAATCATAATAACACTGAACTAGCTTTTTCTTCTAAAGTATATTGACTATTTGAATAATTCAAAAAGCGTCTGAAAGCTATAGTAGTCTACTTTAAAATACAAAAATAATGTTTATTTTTCAAAAATGCACTTTAAATGCAACGTTCATTAAAAAATTGCATTTACAAGTTTAATATAATTATGTTTTTTCGACCTTTATGAAACATTTTCATTGATTGCATTTACATTTAAAATGTATTTTAGAAAAAACATGAGAGATTTTGAACAGCAATTCGTAGACTAGACAACTACAGATTTCAAATGACTTTTAAATTATGGAAATATTCAATACAATATAGAAGGTAAAGCTTTTTAAAGTAAATAAATTAAAATCCTGAAAAATCAAAAACAAAAAAAAGAATTTTTATATGGAAAAATGTAGTAAGCTATTTTTGAAAAAATATGTCATTCTGGTCCTAAAAAAGTCAAAGTTGTTGTTTATTGCAAAAACTATACATTTTTTAAAAATTAAATGATGGAAAAATCGAAGGGCGTTAAGAAAATAATGCAAAATACAATCAAAAACAGTATTTGCATTATGAATGCATTTTCTCAAAAAAGAAGTTGTTTTTTAATTACAAGCAGTAGAATAGACAATTTCCACTTTCATAATCTATTTAAATCGTTGAAATAGTCTATCTACTTTGGAAAATATGGCTCTTCAAATTTCACTGCTTTCAGCTTTTTTTTTTATTTTTAAAAAAATTAAAAACGGGAATAAAACCACGAGTTTATAAAATTTGCAGAAACGGAAAACGGTAGTACCTAGAGAAAATGTTTACAAAATATAAAGGAATTTAAATACCCCGATAAGATTTTGGCCTATCTATCATGGAATGGACGATATAGCAAAAATGGCACAGAAAAATAATAATGTTTGAAGTTATGAAAGTTTTTAAAGTCTTTTATATTTTATGGCAACTATATATGACATCATATTAAAAATTTTCGACAAAAATAAATTTATATATGAATTTATATAATTATGTCTGGTTATATATACTGGCAGACAGAAACATATTTATGAGTGTATATAAAATAATGTATTATTATATATAAACGTTTTTACTCAGGTATTTTTATTTCCCATTGATTTCATTAAGGACACAATTTCTTGTTGCACAGTGTTATTTATATGATTGGAATTTGAAAGCAAAAAAGAAATACATTTATTCTCTTACATTACTAAAATATTAAGTAAAAAGGAGCTCTGTTGCATGTACGCTTTAATAAAAAACTGGTTTTTAAGAAATTTTTCCAGAATATTCCGTTTTTAACAATGAATTTTCTTAATTTACGGTTTCTAATATATTGAAGCTAAAAAGGAAAAAACCCGATTATTCGACAACAAAAAACCGGTTTATTCCATATTGGCAAATTTATGTTTTTAAAAAAACCAAAAACGACAGTATACAAAAAACCGGTTGAAACCGGTTTTGAAAACCGATTCGATCACCCTACAATTTAGTTGTACTAGAATTTGTTAATAACTTACCTTAAGCCTTCCCCCCTCCCTCGACCGACGTCATAAATGTTAATTTTTGCGAACTTTTAACCATTATTCTGTAAGTAGTTATTTTGGTTGGTTAACTGGGTTTTACAAATGACATGACATGCTTGATTTTATTTATTACACTGTGCAACAAATTTGTGGTCATCGATTGTATCCTGAATGAGAGACAAACGTGAAATGAAAAGAGACTATCAGTAGACGAAAACTCGCAAAGGAATTTAATTTTTATGAAGTTGGACTTTTTTCAAGCAAAGTTTCCAATTTTTTAATGTATTTTATTGTAATAAACTACCTAGGCGAAAATGTGATGGTATATGAAGATATATGGGCTTGTATATGATCATATATCTTCTAAATTTTCTACTTTGATTCGTATGGAAAAAACGGTCAAAGACAGCCCAACTTTATTTAAAAGGATATACAAATTAAATTCGAGAGAAATTTCCAAAATCATTTCGGGGCTGAGGTCTGCCCGATTAAAAAAAATGTATATGATTGCTTTTTATAATCATACGTAATATAATATGTGTCTTTATACAGTTTTAACCGAGAAATTGCCCCATATAATTATATATGTTTGCATTAGTTTAGTTATAAAATGGTAGAAAATTATATCTGAACTGATACAAACATATAAAAAATCAGTCACTAAAAACATAATTGAAATCCGATATATTTGCAGAAATAATTACCTACCAATACGGGTTTTGCTTCAGCTTTATTAATCCTTTCAGACCTTACCCTATGGGGAATGGGACCGGTTCTGCGTGTGCCAGAGGATCGGTCCCTTCTTGCCAGAGACCGGTCCTCTGCTAAACCCTACCCTATGTAAACAGCTGGCAACTTTAACATTGGCTTGTCTTAGGAGGGGGTCATTTGTCCTGTTTTAAACCACATAGTGGCATGCCACAGGACTAACCAAAGATGGGCATTAGATTAGATTAGATTATAATGGCACTATGCACCGCGACCAGAAATTGGTATTTTGTGCTGCCAGTGAATACACCCTATAGGTTCAGGCTCCCTACGAAGCCAATTATCCTACCAGGTGAACAGTTCCAAACGTCCGATGGCGTCACTATTCGATCACCAAAATAACGCACCCTCCTGTCGGAGAGCCTCGGACATTTGCAGAGAACATGCTCAGAGGTCTCGGGTTCCAAATCACAAAACCTGCACGCATCCGTAGAGGATCGTCCCATCTTGTACAATTGATACCTAAGGCCACAGTGTCCTGTGAGGTAACCCGTTACGGTCCTTAGTTCGCCCCTCGTCATAGACAAGAGTTTCCGCGATCTCTCCCCAGAGGGAGATATAAACAGCCTCGCCTGTCGTTGCCCAGGCGATCTGGCCCAATAGGCCCCAAACTCCGACTCCCTCCATCTTCTGAGCCTCTCTCTGACATACCCATTGGGTACGCCACAGAAGGGTTCCGGGCCAATGAATTGTCGACGAGCTCCGCAGTTGGCTAAACAGTCAGCCCGTTCGTTGCCCTCATGCCCCTCATGGCCTGGAACCCAGCCCAGTGTCAAGGAGTTGTTAAGTCCTAGACGATTTAGAGAGTCGATACATTCCTTAACCAGACCAGACGACACATCTTGAGCCCTCAAGGCACCAAGTGCCGCTTGGCTGTCAGATAGAATGTAGATCGTGGCCCCCCGTGTCCTCCTCCGCAGACACTCTTCCACACAGATACAGATAGCGAAGACCTCAGCCTGAAAAACGGAGGGATATTTGCCCATGGGCAGAGCACGCTGAAATCCGGGTCCGACGACACCCGCCCCCGTATCCATGTTCGACTATTTCGAGCCATCCGTGAACCAGACCTGTGCACCAACCTCCGGTACCCAAGATCCATTCAACCACGTGCTCCTGTCGAAAATCACAACAACGAAGTGCCTAACAAATACTTGCACAGGCAGTATCTTGTCACTGACCCTAATAACCGGGTCATCAGAGAACATTTTCGCAATCTCAAGATGCCCCTTCAGATCCCCACTCCTCATGCTGCCAATCTCCCGCAGCCTTAGGGATCCCATGCACGCGTTCTCCTTTACAGAAATATGCAAAGGAGGAATACCCAGCATGACTCCAATGGCATCAGTCGAACATGATTTTGAGGCACCAGTGATGCCAATACATGCCAGTCGATAAATCCTCTTAAGAGTCATCTGAGCCCCGAGTTGTTCAACCTTTGTCCACCACGCCAAAGAGGCGTATGTGACCATCGGTTTCACAATGGTGTTAAAAGACCAGTAGACCATTTGAGGTCTAAGGCCCCAGGTCTTGCCAAAGAGCCTCTGGCAGGCAAACATTGCCCTAGTGGCCCTTTTAGAGATCATATCAAGGTGCTCATTGGGCATACCACAAGACTGTCGCATACCACAAGACTGTCGCAAAAGGCCCATTCCGTATAAAATAAACGAAAACTAAACAGCTTGCAGTGGGTAAAATTCTGGCCAACTGCCTTTTTCGTGTTAATAAGCATACTGGTTACCAGTCACATTATTGGTAATTTTAGGACAACTGGCACTGCTTAACCCACTTCAGTATTAAATTATACCAGTCCTGTGATAAGTCCTTCTTTAACCAGTCACTTTTAGCTCAATTGACTCCTCATTCCCCATAGGGTAGTTACTCGCACAAAGTTCACTACTTTATAAGATGTAGAAAAATTGAAAATGAAAATTATTCAAAATTTGTAGAAAATTCGTTGCCATTTGGAAATTTTCTTTTTACTCGGATACTGATATTTTAATTTTATTTCCCATTGGTTTCTTTAAGGACACAATTTCTTGTTGCACAGTGTTATTTGTATAATTGGATTTTGAAAGAAAAAAAGAAATACATTTGTTCGTCTACAGTACTAAAATATTGAAACATCAGCATAATTATATAGAATGACATTGCAATCATATGAAATTGTAGTTTTCTTTCTTGAAACTAAAATACAAAAGCCAAAGTGGGAAAAAATGACAAAGAATTAATTTATTTATTAATTAAAATCGCTTTTATCCAAAAACATCGCCAAAATTAAAAAATGATTTTTTTTTTAATATTTTGCGTACGCATAAGATATGATTATGTATAATTATATACATATGAGCCAAATGACAATGTTTATTTTATGCAAAGTTATGTATTTCATGGGATTTAAGTAGATCCAATTAAATTTCAAAATATCTGATTCGACCCACCAAAAATTACCTTTATTTTTGGATCTAATTAGATCCAAATATATCTATATAGATTACATGGTATATTTTAGGATCTATCTGGATCTTAAATTACATATTATTAGAGTCCCCAATTTTGAGATCAATTTTGATCTAATTTAATCCAATAACTTGTTTGAGGGATAAAATTCGATATTACTGGAAACCCCAATTTTGAGATTAACTTAGATCAAATTAAATATCGATCTATATAAAATGGGACATGATTTTATGTTTGAGATATCATTGTTTTTTTTTTTTTGATCGAAATAGGTTAAAAACTGGACATTTTGTGTGCACCAAATTTATTTTCAATTGAACATTTAATACATATAATTAAACTTTTATTTAAAAGTGAGTTTGAAATCAAACAAAAGTTTAATTGAAATTTTTTGTCAATCATTTTTTCGGTGTAATGTTCAAAATAGTTTCTATCCGATGATATTTTTTGTTTCACTACAGCCCTTAATAGCGAGGTTTGGGGTATTATGATTCTAAACATGGTTTAACGACATCTAAAGTGTCGGTTTTTTAGTAAAATTCCAAATTTGTTATTAATTGCTTGAAAAATTCATTAAAAAAAATTACGAATAAAATCGTATTTGTTCGATTTTCGATAAAAAACATGGTATTGACTATTTATTATTTTATACATTACTTTGTAATGAGTACTTATTAAGTGTTGCATTACTTTAAATAATAAAATATTGGGTTACCGATAAGAAACTTATAATGCATTACTCGCATAAAAAGAATAATTGGTGAACTATAATAGGTTATTACTTCCAGCTAAATATAATGATACAACAATATTTTGAAAATCTATTTTTAGACTCATTATAATTCGTATTTTTGTAAGCTATATGATAAGGTGTTAGTTTTTGGTATATCTTGAACAAGAAGAATTCAGTTCTGTATAGAGTCGCCTGTTAATCAGACGACCCGAGATGGATTCTCAGCACGACCATGTTTTAAAAAAAAATAATAGCATATTTTTTTAAATTCGTAATTTTTTTCAAAATCTGTTTTTAGATCCATTATTTTTTTCCATGGCTTATAATTCATACCCGCGTATCAATGGTCTATCGAGACTCCTATCCATGTTGTCACGACGATAGATTGGGCGCTAGAGGCGAAGAACATTGCTATTTGTGCGTACAGGGCGCTTTTGACAATACATCCTACGATGCGATTAGTGTTTCCATGGCTAGAAAGGGCATTTCCCCAATTATAATTAATTGGACTTTGAAGATAATTTAGGTTAATCACGTTCAGCATAGGGACTATTTGTATTACCGTAAATGAGACCAGAGGATGTGCTCAGGGTGGCCTTTTGTCGCCATTACTATGGACACTCTAGGTCCTGAACGACCTGGGTTCCAGGACCATTGTTGTCTGGGATGACAGGACTATCTCAGAGCGTATGCAACAGGCACTGAACTTTACTCTTGCTTGGTGTCGGGAAAAGGGTTGTCTGTCAATCCATCAAAGACAATCTTGGAACCATTTACGGGGAAACTTACTACTAGAGAACTTAATACATTTAGGAGGAAACTTATTAAGGCAGAATTAGTTTGTACGTTCTGTTCCGTTACGAATCAGCTGTTTTGTTTCTGTTCAATTGAAAGTCTGTATGTGTGGTTAGTTTTCACTTTTTCGTTCTGTTCTGAAGTCCATATGAACAATGCATTAATTTCGAACCAAACGCTGTGAATTCAATCACATGATTTCACTGAGTGCGACTGATTACAGATGATTATATTAGAGTTTTATTAATCGATTAAACCAATTATTGAATTCAATCACTAAGGGTTATAATTATTATTAACTAATTTTGATTTTCAAAAAAGTAAATAATAAAAGTCTTATAAAAATGTCAAATTGACTATTAGCTGCGTGTTTTTAAAATCGAATGAGTTCACGAACAAATTTGTTTACTACCAATCACAAGGATTGAATTCGCAAAAAACTGTGAGAAACGTAATTCAATACAGCAAGATATTAATAGCACATTCGAAAAATATTAAAAATTTGGTGAATTTAAGAAAAAAATCTCAAAATTTTAATAATTTTTTAAATCAATATCGGCTAATTTTCTAAGTACGCACGGCTCGTTTTTACATAGCTTTATGTACATTTTTCCGAAAAGTTTGGTATTGGAAATGAGAAAAATCGGTCCAGCGGTTCAAAAGTAATGAGTGACAATGTGAAAGTACCTCTAAATTTTCCATACAAATTGGTGTATAATGCACTGTATATTATTAGAATTCATTGTAGTGTCTGGTGTATAAAATATGACGTCATATTTTTCCACCAGACGCTAAAAGGTGAATAATATTTAAAATTCACCGCAAATTTTTTTTTCTCCACAAAAAAAAATTTTTTTTCACCTCAAAAATAGTTTTGTTACCTCAAAAATGTTTTTCACGACAAAATTTATTTTTTACATCCAAAAAAGTTTTTCACCTCAAAATTTTGTTTTCGCATCTTAACATATTTTTTTTTTTAATATATTTTTGTTGTTTCATTTGTAATTGTTCATTTTGGAGGGTACAAAGATATGTTTGTTAATTTATATTTAAATTTTTTTTATACTTGTGATGCCGAAAAAGTACTATTTTATATGCAGGTTGGTACTATTTTAAAATCGCATTTATCATCCCTGATTTTAATGTTTTTGGTTGGAGTTTCTTTTACTTTTTAAAACAGCTGATTCCTTTCACAGAAAAAGTAATTACAAAATATTACCTACAGAACGACAGAACGGCAACAGAAAGTAACAACTAATGAGGCCTTTACTTGATACTTTGATGCGATGCTGTTTGACAAGGCCATGTGGACCAATCAAGCCTAGGAGCCAGAGCGTGATTCTCAGATGTGACTCACTGATGTGTCTTTGGACCCGGTTTCCAAAGTGCTATACCAATGGGCAAATATCCCTCTATTTTTCAGGCGGAGATTTTCACCATCTGTGTCTGTGCGGAAGGGGCTTGGTCAGATCTTACATCTAAATTCTTTCTCACAATCAGGCGGGTCTGTTAATGTCTGTTTTTGCTGTGGTGGCTGCATATTTTTGCACGCAAAATTTGATTGAAATCGCAAAAACCCAAGTTAAAAAAATTTCGTTTTTCATAAATGTCTCATGATGTTTTCAGTTTTTTTCTATCAAATTCCATTATGAGCTCATAACATAAAAATTTGACTTTTGCATTTTTTTAATGTTTTATTTAACCTACCAACTTAAAAATCCCCTGAAGAATTTTCTATATAAATGAAATAAATCAAATTAACAAATATTATTGTCAAAATTGTTTGGCAAAACAATCACAAATCACCGAACAAAATTCTTTAAAATTTAACAAAAAAAAAAAAAAAAAAAAGTGAATGGTCTGACAAAAAAAAACTAGAAATAATACAATTTACATGCCAACCCGCAGCGATAATTGACAAACATAAATTTTTCAAATAAATGATTGGCCTATGCGGGTTCTATGGTTAGACAAAAATCTAACATAAAGTCGATAATATTTACTCCATATGCAAAATGTCAATTGGAAAAATAATCATGATAATTATTTGAACCCTTTTACATGCAACATAAACGCAGATCGTACCTGTATCTCTCTCACTGCATGTTTCTGCACGTGTATGTGAATTTATGGTTAGAACAATTTCTCAAAAAATTTTAACAATAAATTACAAACATACAAAAATAAAAAACTTAAGCTTTCGCCTTAAGATTTGTTTTATTTTGCAAACGAGAAAAATAAAAATAAAGACTGGGTCAATTGCTTGATAATAGCAGCAGTCAAAATAGTAGGTACTATGTTAGGAGTACAGTAGTGCACAGTGGGGCATATCACAAAATTGTTGAAAAATATTTCGGCCATTTCTTAATTAGGGGTCCGATTGCAATAAAATTTGGAACAGGCACAGTAATATCGAGCTGAAGTTTTGACGTGAAATCCCACAGACTACTCGAGGTCTGTAATATGAGCCACCAAAGTAGTGCACTTTTTGAAAAAAAACAATTTTTTTTTAAATTATCATTGCCACAATTGTTTCGCTATACACAATATTTAATTTTCCTCAGTGTTCCCATAACACTTACCCCCACCGAAGTAAAACAACATACGAGGGCGGATCAATAAGTCCGTGACTTTCCGAACTTCCCTCGTAGTTATATGAAATGCAACGCTGCTCCCATCAAGTGCCACCTCTTAATAGACTACTGTCAAATTTTGAGCAAGTTCCGTCATTTACTTTGCGCTTAACAGCTGTTCAAAACATACAACCTCATGGATTTTTTTTTTAAATGGATTTTTTTTTATTTCTTGCGAAAAACAACCGTCAATCAATCCAAGGAAAAGCTTGATAAATACTATGGGGCACCATCGATTTCAATGGTAAAAAAGTGGTTTACTGACTTTCGTTGTGGCCGCACAAGTACAAGCGACGCTGAACGTTCTGGACGGCCAATTGAGGTCAATACACAAGAAAATGTCGAAAAAAATCCACGATATGGTGTTGGCCGATCGAAGAGTAAAAGTGCGTGAGGTTGTTGATGCCATAGGCAGTTCATATGGCAGTGTGGTTTCGATTTTAAATGATCAGTTGGGTTTAAGAAAGCAGTCTGCAAGATGAGTGCCGCGTTTGCTCTCAATTGACCATAAACGTAATCGTGGCCAATAAGGTGATGGCAACAGTTTTTTTGGGATGCACGCGGGATAATCCACATCGATTACCTTCACAAGGGGAAACAATAAACTGCGAATATTATGCCAACTTAATGGACCGATTTAACGAGGATTTAAAAAAAAACGACCCCATATAGCCAAGAAATGCCTATTTTATGGACATCGAAAAATCCTATTTTTTGAAGGGATACAAAAATTGGAGAAACGTTGAACTAAGTGTATTGAGCTAAAAGGAGATTATGTTGAAAAATAAATTTTTTTTTCCAAAAAATTGTCTTTCATTCAAAAAGTCACGGGCTTATTGAGCCGCCCTCGTAACTTGGCTATGAACTAAAACACATCAACGAGTTCGTCAAACCTCCATCAGATGGCGCTCAATGTTTTAACTTTTCGCCACCTTTTTGATCTCTCCTCTATCCCTCTTTAAAGAAAGCAACATATCAATAGAAGAATCTAGTTTCTCCTTAAAAAAAGCAAACCAGAGTCGAAAATACGACTAGCTTCTTTACCTTATAAAACATTAACTAACTTAGCATTTGTAGATTAGCTTTGTCTTAATATCAAACGATTTTCACAAATTTTGCACATCCCACTAATATGTAAATCAATAATCTATGTTAAGTTTTGTTTGATATGGACCAAAATTTCGGATATTCAACCAAAAAACTTTTCGCTAAATGGCACAAAATTATCAAACTTATTATTCTCTTTTAATATATAAACTACAATGATTCTTTCTCTGAATTCAATATAACCACACAATTTGATCGATTTGTACATTATTACGTTTTATTGAACCAAAACAGTGCCATCAGAGAAAACAATTTAGTACACTCAAAATAGTGTGTAGTTTAAATTAACTGAAAATAAAATTTAAATAAAATGATAATTCACTTAAAATCCGGTCTACTTACTTTTCATTTAAATCCAATGTTTTCTTGTTATTTAGTTTTAAATATTGTTTAAATAAAACAAATCCGTAAGAACAAATGTATAGTAAACGAAAAGTTAATGTTCAAATTTGAACTTCATATCGATAAAAATAAATGTTCGATTCAGTTATTTGAAATACTTTCAGTTTTTTGTTTTTGTTTGTTTTACAAAATGTAGACACACACACTACATACATATCTTGTTTGAATGGCTGTAGTATTTGTGTATACTTTATTAATTTCTTATAATATGAATTAAAATAATTAAAATATATATAAACAAACCATTTTAATAATAAAAAAAAAAATAAACTATATTTTTTTTTGAATATTTTTTTGTAAAGCAGGCAACAAACAAAAATTTGAATTAATAATAACTATAACGGAAACAAATAAACTACAATTGAGGTTAAATTTGAATTAAATTTTAAATAAATGAAAATAATAAATGAAACTAAAACAATCGGTAAATGGTAGTAAATTATTTTTAACAAATGTATGAAAAAGTTGAAATAAATATTTATTTAAAAAATAAATGCATGTTCCCCTATTTTTAGCTCAATTGAAAACCTTTTTATTAAACTACAAACAGTAACTTACATAATATTCTGAGTGCAGAATAGTTTATAACTATTTGCTGAAATAGTTCTAACAGAATATTGTTTTGATGAAATACGAAATAGGAAAAATTTCCCGTAAATAAGTATTCCAAGTTTCAGTTTCCGACTTTTTAACCCTTTCAGTAAATACCTTTTCTCCTGTTAGGTTCACCAAATTATAAAGCAAACGGTTTACATATAAAAATGGTCCCGAAAATCGAATTTTTTAAACTTCTCAGCCCATTTTTGCTACTAAATCGTTCGAATAACCAAAAATGCTTTGTTTGATTTTTCGAAGGGTCTAGCTTTGTTAGTTTTTATTGTATAATTAATATCAAAAACTAATATTTACACAAAATTCTTTGCGTCTTTTACAATAATTCCTTTTTAAACCGGTTTTGGTTTTTTAAAATTTAAAACCGGTTCGGATATCCGTGTTTTTTGGATTTTTGATATCGCTTTGTTTTCTGATATATAAAATTTTTTGTACAAACTAAAAAAAAAAATTATTAAAAACTAAAATGTTGACATTCGAGACGAAAAAATGGATTTCGGGTCATTTTCCAAAAACCGAAAAAATAGAAAAAGCCAGTTTATCTAAAAATTCGAAAATTGTTTTAACAACTCTAATTCCCTCGTTTGCTTCATTGTTTTCTTCTTCAGAATAATATTTTTCATAAGGTGTTGTCCTGTAATTTGTTCGCAACAAAAAAGTTATAACCCTAATGTATCCCTGCGGGAAATGGACCAGTCACTGGTATGGTCATGTGACTAGAACTTTGTGTGTATGAACCTGTCTTAGTTTCGGTTCTGTTATATGAAAGTGACCGGTACTTTTAACATGGGCTTGTCATAGGAGGTGACAATTTGCTACCTGTGAAGTACTGTGTAACGTGGCGAATAACTTGACCAATGCAACCTATCACCGTACCGACTGAAATTAATATGCTACGGGACAAATTAGAAGTTGGTAGTGTCAAAGTATGACCATTTTAAGATTTATGTGATATGTGACAGAACCAGTGGGACAAAAATTATCACGTGACTGTTGTTAGGTGTACGTATCATTGAACTGGAGAACAATTTCTGAAGGAAACCTAGTCACATATTAAGCGCAATGTGTTCTGTAACAGGGCTAGTTTGACTGAAATAGTTTTGAGACGTACCACTGCACTGGTCTAAGGGGTACATGTCTCCGGGCATGCGAAAAGTAATTAGCAAGTAACCTGTCAGTTTTTATTCAGTGTATGTCATATTATGCACGTGTTGCTAAATAGCCCGTCCGGAACCAATCACTGCACTTTTCCAAAACAGTGTGTCTTACCCCCTGTTCAAAAAAAACCTTAAAAAAGGCACGACAAAAATCAATTTTATAATTAGCTTATTTTTAGCTATACCCAACAAAAAAATAAGTTTAAGATCGCGACGTTTGGCGAGAAATCGCCATATCTGGCAGCCCTGGTCACAGTTCCGTGTTCAGTTCTTTTAAAGCAGTAAAGTGTTACGTCTTCATTTCTACTGTCACATAGTCGGTACATATAAAATTCCTTCAGTGTTATGTCTGCTGTGTAGCAGTCAAGGGACTGAATCCCTTGTCACTAATTGCCATGTTTTCATCCACTGCTAACGGTGTTGAACCAGCTCAATGACCAGTAGCAACTGCAACGACTCTTGTTGTGTCAGTACACTTTGATGTTATGTTACTTTTTCTCCAGTTACATGATATATCTGGTACCAACCAGTAAATGTTTTGTCACCATAACTATAGTTACGTGATTGTACATTTCACCTAAATTAGCACCAAAAACACCACAATTTTGGTTTCACCAATTTCGTGACGTGCCCCCAAAAACATATATCACAGATTTGTCACTTTGGATCAATCGACCCTTCGTTTCCCGCAGGGATACTTCTCGGAAAGGTATTTTCATGTAAAAGCGATTTGTGTTAAAAAAATCTTTGAGCTTTATATACTCCCCCCCCCCCCCCCCCGTAGCCGCTTCTACAGTTGCCACTTTTCTAAGGCCAATGTCAGCGTTAGCCCACAGTTTCAAAATGTGCACACCTCCACCAAAATAGCAAGAACTCAACATTCTGTATTCAAACAGTGCCGTACTTTGGGGTTGTCATATTGCCGCCCCGGATCTGTGGATTTCGATATTACTTCCCCAATGCCTGATCCAAATTTCATTGCAATCGCACCACAAGGTAATAAATGGTTGAATTATTTCCAAAAGTTTTGTGATATATCCCACTGTGTAGTTGTTGGTGGTGGCGGAATAGAAGGTGGTTTTTGAATGGAAGTTTTACTCTGTGATAACTTGGCTTAACGTAATTCGGTCATCAAAACAATACAAACTAACACAACAATCAACAAGCTTTAAAAAAAAAATTCTGATCGTGCTAAATTATCATTATTTATCGTAGCCTTAGGGAATCATCTTGAGAGAAGAAAAATACTGAAAATAACCAATTTTTTGTTTTTTTTTTTTAGTTTATAGGTTACTTTCAAACTTTGTTATTGTAGTTCATATTATGTAGTCTGCATGTGTAGTTGGTAGTATAGATTCTGTTTTAAACGGCCATGTTTAAAATGTCAGTTACTACAAATGTAGATATTTCAAACTGCTAAACTAGGTGTCCACCATTAAAAGTATCCACAACCGAATCCAAATCTACAATATGTAAAAATATCCCCGAGGTTTTAGTTTCTACTATTTTGTGATTTTAAATACGAGTTAAAAACAAGGTGAATTATGGTAGTTAAAAGTTTTAAACTGAGGGTGTTAAAGCAATATTTTTCTGGTTTTTAGTTTTTGGTTTGAAAAAAACTAAACCTTTCACTTGATTTTAGATATTTGTTTTATATTTTTGTATTAAGACCAACATACAGTTATTATTTGTCATTTTTTGTTATTAATGATGACAATTTTATCCTTAAATCTGTTAAAATTATGCTAAAAAATATAAAATCGGGGTTGAACTGAAATAAATCATAAAACAAATATTAATAAAGTATTATAAAATCTTATAAATTGAATGCGTTTATATTGAATATAAAATTAAGACTAGAAGCACAATTAGCTATAACTTAAGTTGTACACTGCGTTGCAAAACTATAAGTACACATTAATGTCACTAAATTGCGTAAGTAAAAAAAGTAGAAGAGTTTAAGCGGCATAAATGTAAAACTATTGGGAAATTAATAATATTCAACAAAAAAAAAAAAAAAAAAAAAACTATTGAAAAAAAATAATAAAATTAATAAGTGTTTTATAACTATAAATACACTTAACTTAATATATCAAAATTTACAAAAATTTAACCATCTAACCGGCAAGACCACCACGAGACGGGGTATTTTAAATTGCACACAAAGAAAAAACATGGAGGAGGTAACCATATTCGAAGAACATTTCTGGATTTATGATTGCTATAACTATGTTACTATGGTTGTAACAAGCATACTCTTATCTGTGTCTGTATCATAATATGATAATGAGAATATCATATTATGATTCTAAATTGATACCAACTTTATCATATTATTGTTCTGGAAATTTTTATGAATTATCATAATATGAGTAATACAGTATTCTCTGAAGCTGGATTAAAAAAGTATCCTTTCTTTTAATAGTTTATTTATTTAATAATTTACACATTTAAATAAACTTAAGTTTAAAATAGTTTAAGTAATCAAAGTGTCTTTGCGCTGAAGAATAAGCTTTGTGAAATATTCTGTCAGCTACACAAACTATATATGTGATTATATCATAAAGCGCTCTTAAACATATTGTTAGGGATACTATTTCAAAATGCATTTATAATGAACAAACCATGTTTGCAGCAGTCATAAAATTTTGCATTATAACCATATTATAGTCCTAGTTATCATATTATGATTATGGAAAATAATTTCGTCATCATTTACTACCATATAATAATTATTGCAAAAATATTATGATTATTTTGTACTACTAAATTTTTCTTAACTATTTCTTTATATTTTAATCTTTAACAATATTTTCACGGCGTGAGTGCAAACAATTAAAAATTAAATCACTTTTTTATCACTTAGGGCTGTAAGAAACATGGTTTTGTGGCCGCAATCATATTGCAACCATATTTTTTATCTGCGTGTAAGTGTTTTATAGCAAGAAATTAAGTGTTTTCGATAGAAAACCAAAGCGTTAAAATTTAAATTTCGAAAAATTTCAAAAAATAAATATTTTAAAATGAATACAATTTTAAAAAATTAAGCAAACATATTTTATGTTGATTATAAACCGCTGATACTAAACACACAGTCAAATTGAAGCTTAAACTTTAAAAAAAAAAACTATAATTTTGCGCCCAGGATATACAGCATTCCAATATTATACCTGTAAAAGACATCGTCTGAACTTGAAAACGTATGGACGGATTTTTATGGAATTTTTTCAGAAAGATTATATTTAGTAGTATTAGCAAAGCCTTTAACTGTAATCGATATATGTTGATTGTTTGTCTTGCTTGCCTTTTCGCTCAATTTCGCGTTTTTTGAAAAACGAAAGTCGCCATATCATCTCAAGCAAAAGCACAAAAAGGACAATTTTAGGAGTGTAGTTATATCCTGGTAGGAGAAATACTTTCTGCCTAAACATATTAATTTTTAAGGATTAGTTTTTGACATTCGCTCCAAACCTATTTTGGTCCATATCGCCTTAAGTAGGCAACGAAACAAAATTTGGTAGAAGAACAATAGTTTAATTTTCGTGCAGAACAAGTGGTACAAATTTCATACAAATTTAGTACAATTGATGGTAGTTGGCTGGTGTATAAAATATAACGTCATATATTTCACCAGACGCTAAAAAGTAAATAATAAAGGGTCCGCCAAATAACTTTTTTTTTTTGAAAATGCTATAAAAAAACTACTGAATATTTTCTCAAATTTCTTTTTTTATTTGAAAGTACAATCCTTCCGGTTAATAATGGAAAATAATTTCATTCAAATGGCAGCCTCGGCTGGCCATGCAGTAGCCTACACGATCGGTCCAATTTTTAAGCACATTATCGATTGTGTGCAGCTGTATTTCACCAATGGCTTCACGAATATTGTCCTTTAAAGCGTCAATTGTCTCTGGCTTGTTGACGTAACACTTATCTTTGACGGCATCCCACAAATAATAGTCCAACGGTGTCAAATCGCAGCTCCGAGGTGGCCAAACGACATCAGCTCTGCGGCTGATAATGCGATCTTCAAAAACAGGGCGCAAAACATCGAGTGTAGCTTCGGCTGTGTGGCACGTAGCGCCGTCCTGTTGAAACCAAATGTTGCCAATATCCTCCTCTTCAATTTTTGTGAACAAAAATTCGTTCAACATGGCCCGATAACGATCGCCATTGACTGTAACGGCCACTCCTCACACACATTCTGCAACATTACCATGATTTTCAAAGTAATATCGCAATATTTCCCAGCGTTGTTCAAGCGTATACACAACCATATTCGTTCAGCGGGAGAATAAAACTAATTATCTGTCTAATCAGACATGAGCTAAGTGTTACCATTCACGAAATAAGCACTAGTTGAAAAAAAAACGTTAGATGGCGGACCCTTTATTTAAAATCCACCTCAAACTTTTATTTCACCTCAAATGTTATTTCACCACAACATTTTCTCTTTCACCTAAAAAGTTGTTTTTCACCTCAACAATGTTTTTTCTCCACACGATTTATTTTTTTCATTCAAAAAAGTTTTTCATCTCAAAATTTTATTTTCACCACTAACATATTTTTTTTTAAATAGTTTGATGTCAGCAGCGGATCCAGATTTAGAGTTTTGAGGGGGATAATTTTGAAAACTTTCTAAAAAAAATTCTTTAAGCACTTTATTGAATATATTTCCAAAAAAACTCAGAAGCGTTTTTAATAATACAAAAGCTCAAATAAAATGGAGATGTATTTAATCCAAAAATAGAGTTTATGAAACATACAACAATGAGATGGATTTAAGCTAAAAATATAGGTTATAAAACATACACAGTTGTATTTTTTCTTCTAGGCTAATCAACCAAATTATTCGTGAATCAAATAATTAGTTACTGGATCTTTTTGATGACATTAACCTCTTCAGGACCAGGATTCTTTGGCCGCAGCAATGAAGTTTATTTTGACAAAAACAAATATGAACATTATGGTTATAACTTATTGCATTCAATTCGCAGAACTGTTTCTTTAACCCATATATATTGTAAAGCATTCTCAAAAATTTTGTCAAGCCAATAATGGCGCCCAACGTTAAGTAAGGGTTTCCTTAAGGTATCGCCAAAGAATACACTACATTGCATAACTATAATTACAAATGATTTTTGATATATATTCTAATATTACAAACATTCTTTTTACAAAAAATTCCTTAATTGAACCAACAAGTTAATGAAAGTAATAAAAATAAAAACTTTTGTTTTTAATTTTTTTATTAATTAATAATCATATAATTACAAATTATATACTATTACCCTAACCGAGCACTAACTACTATGGCCTTCGGCGCGTTGTAGCGAAAACAGACCAGTGCCTCTGGTGAGAATCGAACCCACGACCCCCGCACTGATAAGCCAGCACGCCACCAACTAGACTACCACTTGTTTTTAATAATTTGGGAGTTAATTTTTAATAGTAACAATAAAATAAAATCGTTTATTTTTACGAATTTGGGAGTCTGTTAAAATTTGAAGTTTTCTTCGATCTTTTCTATTTATATTTTTCTTTTTAAATGAGCTTGAGATCCTTTTTATAAATTATATTTATTTCCACTTCTTCAGGAAGCAATTGTTATAAGAAGTCGCCCAATGTGGAGACGAAAAATTGGAAAGGAATAATAATAAATAATTATAAATTATAAAAACGAACTCCAGCTCTTTTAAAACAGTAGTTTTTTAAAATTTTGTATTTTATTTTTAATAGTAAAAATAAACAAAAATCTTTTATTTTTACGGATGTTAATGTAATTTTTTAATAGTTAAAAAATAATGAAAACTGCATTTAATGTTCTCCCATGAAATTGTGATTTTTTCAAAAATATTTGCAATGTTTTAAAGTTTTTGCTGCCACATAAGAGTGAAAAAATGACCTGTCTAAACCCATCTCAATCCATTTGCTGCGTTGGCTGATCAGATCAGTTAGTAAGAAATTACTAAATTATTTCCAAAATTTTTGTGAAGCACCCCCATGTGTAGTGTTTGTTTTTTTTTTTATTTCTTTCTTATTTCAACACACATGCAAAAAATATAACTTTACTGTTTGCCAACTAATTTGCACACGAACAGTTAGTTCCTACAGTAGAGCGCACAGTATTTGTTGTTGCAGGTTTATTTCTATGAATGTAAATACTTTAAATATCTACATATAAGCTCATTTACGATTTAAATAACAACTCTCGTATTCTGTCAAAATAATAGTATTATTCTAAAATAATCATCAATATTAAAGGATGAATCTTTACGCCAAAATAAAAAGATATTTAGTTAACATCCTCCATTTTTATAAGTACTTAAAAATAAATTCCTCTGCTTCTATGTATTCCTAGACAGTATTAAAAACATACCTTCAAAAAAAAGAAAAAAAGTTTTTGTCTTTTAAAGCTTCCCTTCTAAAGAATCGAATTATTTTGATTGAAGCATTACAAGCAACACTACATATATCAATTTCATGCTAATTTAAAGCTAAAAAAAAAAATAAACACGCCAGCCAGGCAAACCAACCAGCATCTCTAAGAATAGTTGACATTCACATATTTAAAACTTAAACCTAAAAAAAAAATAATTCCTTGAAATACTATCATGTAATCTGTCACTTGTATTTCAGCGAATACGAAACCAAGCTACAATTTTTATAGATTTAACAATAACCTTAAACTCGGCATAAAATATTTTTTTTTATATTTTATTTTTTGTTCTGTTGCAACATAAGATAGATGTAGCATTAAATCACTTTGACTATCTATCTATAAAAAATATAGTAAAATAAACATTGCCACACTAACAAGGAAACTCCCCAGTGGTGTAAGCCACAACTCTTAATGAAATAAGGGTGTATTAAATGTAGGGTTGCCATATTTGAAAAGTGAAAAAAAAGTACATTGATGAAAAAAAAACAGTACTTTTCAAAAAAAAAACAGTACATTTTTGTATTTATTGTTAACATAACTTTTACTTCAATACATCACATATTTACTTAAAATAAGTTAATACACCGAACCAAATGGCGTAGGTAAAATCACCAAAAAAATTTTTGTAGATCTTTAACGAAATTTTGTCAATTTTTTTTTTTAAGATTTAACAAATTTTATTCAAAGCAACAAAATTTCGTCAAGTTTACATCCTCTAAAGAAGTAAAATTGACTAAATTTCATTAAATTGACTAAATTTCGTCAAATTGGCTAAAATTGTTAGTTTGGACTCCATTACTTTTTGCATTGGGCAGTGTCATGAAAAAAATTGTGTTTACAAACATCCATTGCTTGAAAAGTAAACAAACCAAACTTATATATGTACAAACAAACGAAGTGGAATTAATACAGGGAGATTCAAAATATTTATATAAAAAACTATTGTACACACGAAAAAAAACATGGTTAAAAAAATATATATTCTTTGTACATGCAAAAAAACTTGTTTATATAAAAATATGTAAAATATACAAGAAAACAGTACAAAAATAGTACAAATCCAAAAAAACAGTACTTTTGCGTACTGTTTTAGGTGTTGTGAATAAAACAGTACATTTTTCAAAAAACAGTACATGTACTGTTTAAAACAGTACGAATGGCAACCCTAATTAAATGGGTAAGAAATTTGTTCGAAACTTGTTTTGTTTGAGAACTTTCTAATATTTTCTATATCTCATAAGACAGATATCAGAAATACCTTTCGTTTAATACTTAATTTGCATATATTTCCTTTCGAACCAACATGGTAAAACACAAAAAACTAAAAATGTGGTCAGATTTGACCCCCCATATGATACCTTATGTAATAAATTTTAGGGAGTAAAAATGGGTTTGAAATTTGTTCAAAACATTTATATTTTCCATATCACATAGGATAGATCTCAGAAATACCTTTCGTTTGATACCTACTTTGTATATACAACAAAAAATTGGATCAGATTTGACTGCACATAGGTAATAATTTTTAGGGCGTAAAAATAAGTTTGACGTTTGTTACAAACGTTTTTTGTTTAAGAACTTTTTAATATTTTCTATATGCCATAGGATAGATCTCAGAAATACCTTTCATTTGATGCCCAATTTGAAAATATTTTCTTTGATACCAACATGATAAAACGCAAAAAAACAAAATTTGACCCCACATATGATAAACATGAGAAAACATGAGATTGCGCGTCATATTTTTTCCCCCCCTACAACATATCCAAGTTTCATTGAGATCTAACACTGTGTAGTTTCCTTGTAAGTCTAGAATATTGAGTAGTATAAAGAATTAAACAAAGTCTTAAACAAAATCACTGCAAATACAAAAAAAAAAGAGAATGAATGCTGCCACATTATCCTTGACCTCGAAAATATGTACAAAATGTAAAATGATTTTTTTCTTTTTCATCATCATAAGTTTTAAAAAGTAATTTGCGTAAAACAAAATCATTTGTCTCCTTTTTAACCACAAAAGCTAAAGTCAAGAGTACATGTCAGGTTTATATGGTCGAATTGTGAGCAGTCAGTAAGTAAGCGTAATAAGGGCACCAGTAGGGCAGAAGAGCAGAATCTAAAGTTAACAAAAGCACTTAAATTGATAGGGCTTAAATAGGAGAAACAAACACAAAAAACCAACAAGAGTCTAGTTTAGTTTATACTAAAAGAAAAAAAACTACCCACAGAGGGATTTTTGTTTTTTGTTCTTAGCGAGATGTGTGTAAATGAAATGAGGGCCACTAAGAAGACATGAACGTACGTGTTTTCAAACTTAAAAAAAAACTTTAAGATTTACTGTCAGCGATAACGTACAAGTGGTACTGAGCTTAACATGAAGAATATCCAACAAAAAGATGTTGTACCTTCAAACAGAGATGGCACGTCGCAATTGTTTCGTATTTTTGCTATAATTTTCTCCTGACTTTACTATCTTTTTTTGTGAGTTCATTTTAAGGAATTTTTAAAAAAGGGTGATTTTGTAGTGGTAGTTTAGATCTGAAATATGGAACGAATCATTGGGTAAAACTTTAGCCAATTAAGAAAAATAACTTTAGTTATCGCATTGGGCGCCATCTCAAATTGAATTTTATGAAGAAACAAATTATTCCGCTGTATTTACAGCTGAAATACGAAACAAATCGTTTGACAATTGTTAACTAAATTTTGAAATGTAATTTTAGTTTTCACTTTGGGCGCAATTTAAAACTTGAATTTTATAAAGAAACAAATAAGAAATTAGAAGTGTTATTCTTAGAGATGGCCATTAAAGTCAAATAATCTGATATTTTTTTTACATTTTTTTGCAATACAGGATCTTCTTTTAGATTATATACAGGATCTTCTTATATATTATAATTACCTGAGACTAATAAAACAGTTTCAGACACACTCATGAATATTAGATATAAGATATTCTGCATCATCTCTACTTTCTCACGAATTGCTTAGAGTATGGGAGGTCACTCTCATGGATCATTTGTTTAGAAAGCCTAATCGATATATCTGCGTATGCCTTAAATGGAGATCGTAACCCATTCCATATACCCCAGATCTTCCTCTTAGAAAGTGTTAGAAGCGCCATGGTACGTATTAAATGAAGAGCAGCCCTAATGTGTCTTGGCAAAACACAAATCACTCTAGTAGCACACATAAGATTGATCGCAATAATTAAGGTGTTCATTTTCCATGTTATCATGGGAATTTCGACTCTGTTTGAACCTTCCATCCTCACGCACACAGAGAAATTTAAATTTCGCAAATTCTACGTCGAATATTAACTATTAACGTATTCTTGTCCTTAAACATTTCATCGCGTGTGACGCTGAATTAAGAAAATTCGCGGATCAAAATTAAATTTTTCATTTTTTGTTTGGTGAAATAAATATTTCCACAATATTGATTCGAACATGGTCGCATGTGTTTATAGCACGCAACTGAACCTAAAGTTTCACAGAATCCGCGTGTTGCATCACTGGGCAGGAATGGGTTTAACTGCTTTTTTATCTCATTTAATTACGCGCGGCAGTTACTGTAGACAGATATTGATCACAAATTCTGTCAGAAAAAATGTTAAATGTTGTCCTCGACAAAACGTTACGCTCAAGAAGATTTCTAGCCAATTCCGTTCAGCCCGATGACAACAAAAACTTCTACTCATTCTGGTTATAATTTCTCCTAAATATACCCATGCCTGAATTGCAAATAAAATTGTCCAATACGTTCATATCAGGTGATCTTGCAGGTCACAGAAAATTAGATGTACGGCTTGTATTTACATCACATATTATAAAAGCTACATTACAAATTTCAAATACTGACTATCCCAAGCGCCATTTCCGAAAACCGTGACCCACTGTAACTCACCTTCTGTCAAATCATCACAAAGCTGCTTGAAAATTGAGTGTAAAGTAATGGGCCAACTGTGCATTTTCCATAACTCATTGGGATCTTTACGATTGCCCAGAGTACCAAGCGGAATATGGAAGCCGAAGACGTTTGCTTTATCGCACTGAAACCTATCCAATGCTCGCATTTAGTTAACCCAATTTTTCTCCTGTAAAGTCTCAGCTGTAATTTTCGAGATAATAATAGTCATGACACAAAAATTAAACCCTTCGTATTCCTAATGTTACTTTGATATATAGTCGTTTATGTCCATTTTTGATCAACCGTTATTCGATGCCAAGTATTATTGTCCCAATTAAGGTTAAATGGGACCAGGCCAAAAGTCAAACACATTCGATTTTTGTAAACCATCATGTAAACCACGACTTAAACCATCTGCATTCCCTCAACAACTCAAAGAGGCGAAACAAAGATATATTCCGCAAAATTTGCAGATCCTCGACAGATCTACTTCCCAAATTTATTAGTCTCCACATCTCCAATCTTAATCTCCACATCTCCAAGCACTTACAGAGTAAAATTAGCACTAACTCCTTCTTGTCAAAAAACAATAACTGCACGATGGGCCGGATGGATAAGCGCTGGTGTTGCTGGGAGAATCCTTGCAGAAAAATTGCTAATATCAGCAAAAAAAAGTTGCTAAGTTCAGTAAAATGTTTGCTCAATTTACTAAGTACACTTTAAAGCCCATCTCTTTAATTTTTTGTTTTTTTTTTTTGTTCTAAATATTAAAAAAATTTCAAAATTCTGTTTTTGTTTTCAAGCCTCATGCAATCAAAAACAAAACATCATGGAACATGCTGCAAAATCCACTATAAAAATACCAACATAAACTTTAAAAATACTTAAGATCCACATATAAACCGCATATAAAAAATAATGTTTTGCTTCGGTTTGTGTTTTTTTGTTTCTTTCTGACAATGATCAACTCTGAAGACCGGTGCAAAAAAATCGTTGGAACATGCAGAGGTAAAAAAGTAACTGACTGACTGGTCAAAGCTAAACTTAAATATTTCAAGAATTACACGAATGAATTAAAAGAAATAAGAAGGAATATTTAAACAGAAAAACAAAAGAAGCAGATGCTGTACTCAAAGATCACATCAGGATACAGTGGGACGGAGATTTTAAGTTTTTATAAGAAAAATTAGTAAATGATATTAGCAGAGCATAACGAAGTCATAGGTTAGGTATAATTGCCCACTGTTTACATGTTATATATCTAGTTTCTAAATTTACCCTCAAACCGGCTTAAGCCTTTTTGCAATGCGACTTGAATCACGTAAAACTAGTCCATTTAAATCAATAAGTTGATCCATAAATTGTTCCTTTTACCAAGATACACTCCAAAATTTACACTACACTCCAAAAATTACTCTATTTGTGCCTTTATTTAAGAAGTTGGAGATTTTCGTTTTTCGAAAAACCAGAAATTGATCGAAAACTTCTTCATTAGCAATGTTTTTTAGCCAACTGAAGTATATTTTTATGATTTTTAAAAATTGTGTTCGATTAAATATATTTATTTTTTTTTTTATTTAAGAAATTTTAATTTACAAACATTCTCGTTTCCAAACCGTTGACTCTACACGAAAAATTTCTTCCTAAAAAATTAAGCTAATTTTGTTTTCTACCGAAATAGTTTCTGAAATATTACTTACGAGGGTGGTCCCAAAATTAGCCGACCTGACAAAGAAAACACAACAAATTTTGGAAAATTTTTCTTTATTTCAAAAAACAAAATCTTCTTTTAGCTCGCTACACTTTTCCCAGCCATATTCAATAGCTTCAATACCCTGTTTATAGTAAGAACTGTCTAGCTCCTTAAAATAGTCATCAACCGCAGACTACACCTCTTCATTGTTGGTAAATATAGTACCAGCGAGCTATTTTTTTAAATTTGGAAATAGCAAATAATCAAAAAATTGGTCATCGCAATAGTGGATGTGTGAATTGGTGCATTGTCGTGATGAAACAACATTCTTTTTCGCCAAATGCGGAATTTTTTTTATTAATTTCATCATTTAAACGCTGCACTCAGTTAGCATAGTACTCGCCTTTGATTGTTTTTCCTTATTGAAGATAATCCAAAAAAAAAATATCCCATTCGCATTCCAAAAAACAGATGCCATAACCTTGCCCGCAGATGGAAATGAAAGTATTAAATTACATAAAGGTGAGCAATTAAAAACAATAAAAAACAAAGTAGCGCCTTGAAACTTGTAACATATGTTTTATAACGTTGCCACTATGCACCAAAGTAATTTTTTTCAAACTACTGTCACCATCTATACGTGAGGTAGGCTAATTTTGGGACCGCCATCGTATTTGACGTATTTATGGCCAAATTGAAGTACCCTGCCAACTCTAATACCTTCTACACTGATGGATCTAGTACGTCTAACGGTTCTGGATCTGCCTGGTATCTGGACGAATTGAAGAGATATTCATTTGTCATGGGCATAATGACAACCGTTTTTCCGAATGAAATTTTTGTTATTTTGTGAGCGGTTATCTGGATACTCGATAACGTATGATGGGTTAGGGGTATCTTTAATAACAGTCAGGCTTCGCCTGCGGCACTTAAGTCATCGGTCACTTAATTCAAGATTGTTCAGGAGTTCAGGGTCTGTTTTTATGGGTTCTGTTTTTTATTCCGGAAATAAGATGTCCGACTCGTTGGCAATTATATGTTTAGCTTCGACTCTCACAAGTCCTGAGCCACAGCTAGATATCAGTCTGTCATGGATAGTACGTTGGATCAACTCCTGCAGTGATGAAACAGTTTTTATTTATAGTTGATCCAACGTACTACCCATGACTGGCTGATACCCAGCTGTGGCTAAGGAGTTGTGATGACTTCTTTTTTATGGAATCTGTTCATAAACTTCGCCTGCCTGACTTTCTCAGTTTCATAAAGAAGACTAGGCAGGGACTCTTAAATTTTTCTTTATGTTTTTCTCTTCTGAGTTTAATCTCATATTTTTTTTCTTTTTTTCTCTCTTGTGTCAAAATACTCAACTCCAATAAGGAACACTGACTTCTGAAATGATAGATTTTTAAAAAGTTTTTCTTTACTCAACCCACTTAAGAGGTATTAACTTAGAAAGTAACAGTTCGTTTATACGTTGATCCTACGTTGGGCGCCATTTTTGGCACCTAGTTCAATTTGGGAATTAGAATGAGGGAATTCAAGTTAGCAATGAATTTGTTTTTGATATATTAAAGCTAAATTAGATAAGAATTTAATAATGATCAAGTTTTGGTGAAAATTTGTGCAGTTCTGGCCCATTGTTCCCCAAGTAAAAGAAAACCACAACAAAATTATTAACCAGAAGGAGTTTTTTTTTTTTTTAAATAATGTAGACAAAGATGAGCAAGCAGAAACCAATATCAAGCATTTGTTTTTTTTTTAACGTTGGTCAGTTTGACTGTCGATTCGTCTGTACTTTCGGTCTTTTAGTCTGTCTGATCCGTACGTCACAACCGCAACTAGTTTATGTTCTTTCTTCTGGTCCAACCACACATTCTTATTGATATAATGGTATTCAGTTGAAAAATATCCATTGAAATCCATTGGTAAAAGACAAGAAAACAATTTCAAAAGAAATCTAAAATAAAAGCTGCAAAATTTTTCTTAAAAGATATTTTTTTTCGGTGATTGTTATGACGAACGTACCAACCAACCATTCCAGTCAGTTGACTAGCCAACCAACCAAACATCACATTCGTTTAAACGCATTAAATGCCAAACAGGTCGTTGTAGCATCCATCCATCCATCCACTCTGTTTTTGAGTAAAGAACGTACGGAGTAGGCTGTCTGTGGTCTTCTCTGACTTGTTTTAGTTTTCTTTTTTGTTTTATTTTTAAGATTAGACTTAATCAAGTTGCCTTCATGTGAAGGTCATTGCAAAAAACTTTACAAAAGCCAACCGCAATTATTGGAATTTTTCTGCAACATTGTGTGTTTGTTGTTCACATTTCTCTTTTTTTTTTATTCGTTCTTTTATAGGCCTGGCTCTTTATTGTTTGTTTAGTGACTGTTTTCAGAGTAAAGTCAGCTTTTGTGATGTGCTGGTTGATAACATTATGTTCGGTTTTTGTTAGAGTTTTATGAAATCCTGGTTTAAGATTTCAGTTTTTTCTTTATTCTGCTACAATGGAATTTGTTAAGTTTTAATTTATAATGAAATTATTAAAGTTATTAGGAAATTATTTTTAATCCGAATGTATCAATAGAATAATTAACTTAACATAAAATTTGCAAAAATGTTATAACTCGAATAGATTTTTTATATTTATAGGCAAGATTTACATCGACACTCCCAAATAATTTGGCCTTCTGTATAGATAATTTATAAACCCAGTACCCTAATGTATGTGAGGGTATAAATATATGAAATTGTTATTCCACTAAGGCTCCATTATAGATTTTAAAACAAATGTAAGACAAATATCAACCACGCCCACAAAAAAGGGCGGTGTTGCACAAATAATTAATATGTATACAATTGTTTTATAGATATTATAAAAAATAACATTATTCCAAATCATAGCGATATGAAATGGAATAGGGGACGAATGAAATTCTAACATTTAACATGGGAAATGAAATGTAATGGGGAACGAGCGAATGTTGAACACTTAACAGTGGAAAACAAAATTGAATAAAACGGGGAACGAGTGCAATTGAAACACTAAACTAGATTTTTTTATCGATTTAATCATATTTTTTTCGAATTCAAAGTTTTGTTTTTTGTATTCTGCTATTTTTTTTTTTAGCCATATTAACGCTTTTCGAATTTCGAATTTTCAATTGTAATAATTTTTTTTTTTTGTGGTTAGTGATATTCAATATTGATCAATGAAAGCAGTTTTCCGTACACTCACTAACAGACCCTAAAGTTAGCAGAAACTTAGTTGAGTTAGCAAAAAAGAATCCTTGCAGAAAAATTGTTATATATATGCAAAAGTGCTTTTCTGACATCAGCGAGCTGATTTGTAGCAAAAAATTAGTAAATTCAGAAAAATATTTTGCTGATACCTACACTCAGCGAACTTCTGCTGTAACAATTTGTAGGTGTTTGAGTTGTAATACAGTATTTTTATTTTTAAGTGACAGTAACAGCTTTGATTACAACTGTAGTTCATTTGGAAAAACAAACCACATGAAATTACTGTATTATGATTTTACATTCATTTTATACTGTTGTTTTTTTTTTATTTAAAAAATAAAACAAATAAATATTTGTATAGTTTTTACTGCATATTTTTACTACAATTGTGGTTAATTGTTTGAATAGTAAAAAACAAATAACAATGTTAGTTGAATTTACTAAGATGTAAGTTGTCTTGTTTTCAAGGTCTTTAGTCAGTGGTACAATGCAAATGAAAATCTACTTGATGAAATCAACTAAAAATTTTTGATGGAAATTAGTAGATTAAAAAAAAATAAAAATCTTATAATGGAGGTACCATGACCTGAACTCTCAGATTTTAATGAACTTTGGATATGCTGTAAAGGAGCAAAAAAGAGAGAAACATATTTTTTTTACACATAGAGAAATAAAGTGCCAACCGAGTTAAAAAGTGTATTTCAATTTTGACAACTTATAAATTCAGTTAGTACAACGATATTTACATTAGATTTCTGAATATTTTGCGTGTTGCAACTAAAATTCTGTTGAATTAACCGAACTTTGTTGTGAAAACTAATGTTAAGTTGTGCCAACCGTCTGAAATTCGTAATAACCGAATTTGAGTAGTAGTAACCCAATTTCAGTCGGCAAATAGCTAAATTTTTCTCTGTGTGTAGCTGCCCAATCTTGCGTTTAAGGTTTAAAAAGTAGTTTTTGTATAAAAACTAGTCTTTAGTTTATGAAAACTACAATTTATTTGTACGTAGAGTTAACGTACTCAAGAAAACAAAAACAAAAATTTTGATACCCATATTACACATATAGTGGACCCAGAGTTGGCATATTTTGAATTATTTGCAATATAGGGGAAAAAGGCTCTTGGGAAAAGTCGCATAAAAACCAAACAGTTTCGAATATCGGAAAAAGCTCAGACACCCCCTCGACTGAATTAAATAGGTTTTGCTACGCATTATTTTTAACATAATACAGCTAAAACTCCTTAATAAAACGACAGATTTAATGTTAGTCAAAACACATTTTTTTTTAATAACAAAAATACTTGAAAGTCTTTGGGCATAATTAGTATACCAGTGAATGTGTCTTCCAAAAATCTTTCATTTGATACCAAATTTGTCTATAGTTACTTCTAATAGAACGAAATAAAACGAAAAAAAACTTAAAACGGAGATATTTTTGACTTGGATCAATTAGGAAATGCCTGTAAGTAATCTTCAAATTTCATTAGAAAACATAGCCTGCAAATGTGCGGCTATCATTGCTAGAGTTGATTTTCGACAAAAAAGCAATAAATAAAGTCATTTCATAATAGATTTCGATGTCTTTGCCTTAAAATGTAATCAAAAAATTGATTGAGGCAACGCAAACTAAAAATTAAATATGTCTACACAGAAAAAACTATAATTGAGTTTCAATTAAAATTTTTGTTGATTCGGTTAAAACTTTAATACAATTCGTTGCTATTGAGGATATTGTAGCGACAATTAAAATAATTTGTAACTATTTAATTGATATTATTTTCAATTATAGTTATATTCATATCTATTCAAAATTTTATTTTTTATTTCAAACAAATTTTTAGTAGATACTATTGAAACATTAATTAAAATTTAAAAATAAAAATTACCAAAAATTGGGTTGAAAAAATTTGCTTAAATTAAAAACAAAATTTTAAAAAAATTACAAAATTTTAAAAATATCTGCAAAATTTTAAAAAAAAAATCGCCAAAATTAAAAAAAAACAAAAACATTTGAATAAACCGCCAACTTTGAAAAAAAATTGTCAAAATTTTAAAAAACAATCCTCAAAATTGCAGAAATAAAAAGATATTTAAAATATGTTGCGCAGTATTAATGGTCAACTATTACAACTTTAATGATAAAAACTTAAAAAAAATGCATTTTAAGGAAATGCACTTTATACGGGAGGTTTTTGTTTCAAAATGTCCTGAAAAAGCCATTTATGTTATGAATACTTTATTGCCCATTACGTGATGATAAAAAAAAAAGCTGTAACCCTAGTGTGCACATATTTTTATAAGTTGCCCAGGGTTACAAAAAAAAAATGCATAATCAAAATAAAAAATTTAAAAAATTGCTAAAAATTTAAAAAAAAATCCATAAAATTGGAAAAACTTGCTAAAAATTTAAAAAATCTACAAAATTTTAAAGCAATCGACAAAATTTGAAAAAAAAACGCTTAAATTTAAAAAAATTACCTAAACAAAATTTAAAACGCTCATATCTTTAAAATGAGAGTAAGCTTTAAATCAAACAAAAGTTTATTTAAAATTTTATTGACAATAATTTCTTCTATATGGTTTTAAAATGCATATTTATATTTTTAAAGAAATACCAAAAAAACACAAAAATAGGTGTTCTAAGAAAGTTTAAAGAAACTAAAATATTTAAAAAAATGCAGGTGTACTGATGCGTATGATTAATAAATAATTATAATATTACGTGTCCGCAGAGTAGTAATGCATATATTTTTGAAGATTGCAAATTTTTGACTATTTTAGTATTCGCCTTTAAACAATTTAATTTAAAATATTCCTTTTTCAAGAACTTCATAGACATTTCTTAAAACAACTTTTTGAATTTAAGAATCTGAAGTTTTTAATATTTTTTGAATGTTTCTGAACAAAAATTGTTCTTATAGTTTCTTCAAAAAATTTAATTATGGGTCAAACTAAACTTCAAACTGCAACAATTTAATTTTTTTTTCTTTTCTTTAAAAATTTTAATTATATTTTATTACTTGATACATATTGTTATAAACATGAACTCTACATATTGTAATATTATGATCGTGACATTCATTTTGAAACTCGTTTTTCTGCAATAACGGTCAAAGGCGGTATAATGCAGAAATTAAATTTGAAAAAAAACATTATAGTTCAAGCTTATATTTGCAATTCACTGAAAATTTGCAATAACAGAAATTGGAAAAGAAAAAAAAAGAAGCATAACTCGAGCAAACGTGTCAGACGAATTAAATTAGAAAAAATAGAAACAAATAGAAATAACAAATAAAAATATAACAAATATTTCAATGCCATTAGAGTTTTACTAAGAAATAAAATCGTTTAAACAAAATCAGCATTAGGGTTATAACTTTTAAACGTTTTTTTTCGCGATTTTCAAAAAAGTTCCCTCATTAACCTTTTTGAAGTTTGGAGCAATATTTCAATCGATGCGTATCGATCTTAAAGGACACAAAAACTTTTAAATTTGACAGTTTTCGAATATTTTAATAAAAAAAAATTATTGCATTATTTCGCGATATGGGCATCACAAATTTGCAGAACAGAGAGCGCATTACGTAAATAGTATTTTAAAAAATTTTATTCATTAATTTTGGTTCACTAATGCCACTTTAATTGTAGACGTTGTGGGAGTTGTGGTGTAATGGTTAGCGCGTTGGACTGTTACACAAATGGTCCCGGGTTCGATTCCCGGAGACGACAACATCAATTTAGAAAAATAATGAATCAGGGCTATGAAACAAAAAGCTTCAATAAATTCGCCAACTTTACATCATATTAAACCACTCACCAGGTACAGTGTAAAAATCGTTTAATGTATATGCTCGACATATGTATTAACAAGAAAAAATCTTTAATGTTTGTTGATATGCTTTGCTTATGTAAAAGGATAGTATATGATGACATTAGAGAAAAGAATTGCCATTTAAAGTTTTAACTGAAAGTTAAACTGGCAATTATGATAATGACTATAAAAAAAAAAAAAAAACACACTATAAATAGAAATCGTTTGTGGTAAATTTCATTCTAACTCAGCACACAGAGTGATGTGGGATTTAACGTTACCCAATTTCTTTAACGTGTGAGTTAAATAGAAGATATTTACGATTAACACTAAATGGCACGAAGAATGTTGATGAAGACCGTAGTGGGTCAGAAAATGCATTCCATTCATGCTAGTGGCTAATAACTTTTTCTGTGTTTTTTTCTAATAGTCAAAGTAAATTATCATATAAAAATTATAATTTTCTGTTAATTTAGAGAAAAATTTGTCAAACCGAACGAATAAAATCTCACATTCATTAGTTTAATAAAAAGTTTCAATGGATCCAGTTGCTTATATGCTAAAATTCATTAATATCATGCAGACAATTAATTCTCTCAGTATCCGACCGAAGAGTTTGGCCAAAAAATATATTTTATCGTTTTTTTTTTTTTTTGGCACTTGCAGGCATTGTAGCCAAGTCTCGATATTGCATTGAGAGAACTATCTGCATGATATTAAAGAATATTTGGATTAAATCAATGAAATTTCACTGTAAATAGTCTATTGAAACTTTTCATGCAAGCTAACATAAAATTGTATGAAGAAATATTATCTTATTTATGTTAAGTTTCTTACACTCAATGAAAAAGTTTCATGAAAAAACTGGTTTCATAGAAAATATGAAACTGTTTATTAATTTTAAGAAAATTTCGCGTTTATATTTTGAAGAAACGTTATATTGATTTACTGAAAAACTACTGTTTTTTCATCCAACAAAATTTTTTGTGTGTGAAAAAATGTTTGTTGAACCGATTTTTAGCGACTATGATTGTCAAATTTAAGGCAAAAGGTGAAAGCTGTAAAGCAAACCGAATGCCAAACTTTTTCCGATTTTGCTGAAAGTTCGGCCTCCAAAAATAAAAATTAGTTTTTTTTTTCTTAAAAAAATAAAAAACTTTAATTACACTATGAATTAAGTAATTTTTTCTGTGTTCCAAAACATTTTTCTATAGAAAAACCACAAAAATTACTTAATAAAAGATATAAAATTTTAGTTTTCTTCTTTACGAAAGTTCTCCTGCAAAAAATATTTAGTTCAGGAAAAGATTCAGGTTTAAACGATTTTTTAAGATTTCGAAGATAAGATTACTTGGTAATGAAAACTCATAAGTTTGATAAAGTTTTTATTAAAAACCTTTAATTGTGCAATAAAAATGAAAATTATTCAAGTTCGAGGCCATTACACTATATTTCTTTATTAGGACATTGTCCTAACAAATATTCTATAGAGTTTTTGTTTTCAAATTTATTAATTGACCACTTTCAGGAATGTGTTGATAGATCTATTTCGGGAATTTTCTAGGTTCTCATCATCAGGACACGTTTTGAAAGAAGTGACAATCCCATGCAAAACATCAAACATTCATATAACCTTGTTATCCCACTAAATGAGAACTAATATATGAGCTCGAAGTTAAAGAATATCACCATTGATCAAAAATAAATTGAAAACTTGTTCGTTATGTACAAGCTCTACCTCTGGTTGATATACAGTACACGGTTTATGTTTTTATTCTCCTTTTTATTTTTACACTTCTTTTTTTTTTTATTTAAAAACTATATGTAAATGGGGAGTAAACTAGACCGTACTTTGTCTTTTTTACAAATTTGATGTAATTTTTATTAAAATATCAACACATTCGTAAAAGTGCTCAATTAATAAATTTAAAAACAAAAAATTCTATAGATAATTTGTTAGGACATTATCCGAATAAAGAAATATAGAATATGGCCCCGAACTTGAATAATTTTCGTTATCATTGAAAACTCATAATTATAAAAATTTTAAAGTCAAATTTTTTCATCAAAAAATAAAAGCTTTTCTTATAAATAAAACTGAAGTGATTAGGTATTTGTCCCCAATTTTGATAAATTTTTTAAGATCACACCCTTCGATATCACAAATGTTCATAAAATTGTGTGTACTTTTTTCCTAAAATGCACTTACATGTCGAAATACATTCTATACATTTCCTGAAAATTTAACTATTCACTAAAGATCTTTTGGATAAATCAGGTTATTAACTCGTTATTGTCCTGGTGGATCAGTTGGTTCGCCACGATTCAGTTATCAACGTCGGTGGCATCGGCATTCCCGTTTGGATTTTTAACTTGCCTGTGATAAACGATCGAGTTATACTGCCGCAAGACTTTTCTCTTTAAAACCGTTTTCCTTTTCTTTTTTACCATTCCTATTTTTCCTTTTATTTCTCTTTTTTTGGTTTTGTGGCGTGATGTCCTCCCCCCCCCCCCCCATATATCCGCTCCTACAAGTGGTGATAGCTAAAATTTTTGCAGATAAAATAGTTATAACCCTAATCAGCATGTTAAAAACATTTAAAAACTTTATAAGGTCCAGTAAAACGTCATAATGCCTGATGATCCTTTGGAAACATTTAAAATTGAAAATGAAAAAACTGCATGACTCACGCTATATTTAAAGTTACGGGAAATTTCAAAATCAAACATGTTTTAGAAATTTAAAGCACAACAGAAAATTGAATTGAGCAAAAAATAAAATCGAAAGAAATAGAAAATCATGAAATGATTTTGTGTAGAAACATGTATTTGCGTGCAATATTATACATTTTATTGTCAAATTAAGTCGTGTAAATGGAAATTTAAATTGACTTAAATCACACTCTTCTGGTTTATAACCAAAAGCTTGACGGTCTGTCTTTCAGTCTGTCTAAGCCTGTCTACAACTTTAACTTTAGTGGCAACTAAAAAAATTTGACAAACATTTTTCACCAAAAAATACTGAATATTTGCTTCAGTTTTTTTTTTTTTTTCTAGTGAAAAACCTCTTTTTTTAGCATAAAATAAACTCCATGTCGTGTTAAAAAAAAAAAAAAAAAAAAAAAAATTTTATTTTTTTTTCCTTGGCTGGTTTAGTTTAATATTGTTTGGTTGCATAAATATTAGGGTGTCCCTTAAAACTAGATTTGTTAGTTGCAGTTTTATTGCAAATGGTTCCAAATGGAAAAAAACTATTAAAATAAATATATTTTGCTGAAATTATGTTTTCAGCTAAAATTTTAGTTATACTTATGCAGCACTTAACTGTTTTGAACTTATGTTTTACTAATATTATACTAATGTTTTACTAATTTATTTTGCTAAAAAAATAGTGCTGATTAGCACATTAATGAATGAATTAGATGTCGCGGCATGTCAAGATGTAGTATTGACTAGGAAAATGATACTAAAAGTAAGACATATAAAAAAATCAAACATGTGAAGATTTTTGTATCTGTTTTTCAGACATAAAACAAAATTGTGGATTGAAACAACTTTAATTTTGCGTTGTTACCGGCTTGTGAATGTAATTGTCTATTTATTAAATAAAAGACAAAATATACTGTCTAAGAAGACGATGAATAAAATTGAAAAATCCCCAATAAAATATATCAAAAATTTGCTCCCTGGCAACTCTTCCCTAACTACGTGAATAGGCAAACTACCGTATGTACAAAACATACATCATAGTTGTCGGTAACTCACAAAATTTGGGAAAATAGTGGATATTAGATTACATATGATTTTTTAACAATTATGAATTGTTGTGGTGTTTGTATTAGCTATCTTCTGCAATTACAATTAAATGTAAAATCGACCCCGTGTAATAGAAACTGGTTTTAAGCCACAGCAAAAATCGACCTGACTTTAGATCAAGTGGTTAAACGCCTGTCTAAAGTGTAGTGCGAAGTGCATGTGGCAAAGAAAGCATTTTCAAGCCACGGTCAGGATTGCATTTAATAAATAAACATTTCATATAAATGCAATCAAACAATAAAAAACCATAACAAATAATTACAGTATTGTCAAAAAAGGATTACTGATGAAGGTTGTGTTACCAGAAACTGCGCAGTCTAATTCAATAAAAAAATTTGCAATGTAGTTATGATTTTTAGAAAAGTATGCTTAATCTTCTCTACCACGCCTATCTCAAACTCATAAAATATTTTAATTTAATAAAGATTAAATGTGTATTTGTAAACCAAATGTTTATAGAGATTAATACTAGATTATTAATGGAGATTAGAGATTAATACTAAATTAATAACTAGATTATTGTGGTCAAATTGCAAACAAATATACAGCAGGTAGACAGACTAAAGCGAAAGACAAAGACACACATCTTAGTTAGATTTTTATATTTCGTTTTTCTTATTGCAAAAAAAAAAATTTTTGTACAGTTGACTCGCAGAAAAGTGAACATCCAGTAACATGAACGTCCCAGAAATATGAACACTTTTGTTACATTGACTATTGCAAAACGTGAACAAAGTTCAATAGCTCTAAAACGTGAACACATTTTTTTTATAAGAAATGTTTCTATTTCTTCAATATTTTAGTAATTTGGGTAATTTCCGAATAATAATTTCATAGTAAACACCTTTTCTAACGTGAACAAAAAAACTCATTAAATCTTTTCCTGTATCTCAGAATTTAAGAATTTTTTATATAAAAATTGTTTTTAAAGCGTATATAATTAAATTTAACTGGATATAGCAGTTATTTTTATAGTAAATGTATTAGAAATTATGAGCTGTTAAATATCAAAAACGTATTAAAATCAATAATTTGGGTATGCCAAAAATTGTCTTAGATTCTGAATTTGGTCTATTTAAAAAAGTCCCAGAATTAGAAAGTTTTCTAATACGAAAAATGTCTTAAAGTGTTAATATTTTTCTATAGGCAAGTGTCTGAATATTAAAAAAAATTTCTAAAAATGTATGTTTGAATTTCAGAATTTTTCAGGAGAAAAATATTCAAAATCTTTGCATATTTTATTTTTTTGTTAAATAATCAACATAGAATAGAATTTATTCTAAGTGGAGCAATTCTGTAGTAAAATCAGAAACGCAAACACCCCTTGCAAAAATTAGTTTAAGTTTTTCAGAGTTCACTATATGTATATGTTATATTTTGTTATTTTTTCGTTTCGTTTCTATTATTATCTGCAGCATTTGCTTTCCTTTAAAATATAGCATCATTTAGACAACCATTGATGTAAGTAGTTGAAACATAATTTTGTTTATGTTATATATAATTATTTCTATTTTTTTAGATATTACATTAATTCATGTCGTTAATTCGGGAGTATGAACATTTTTATATTTTGTAACGAATTGCAAATTATTTTTAAAAGAATCACAAAAATATATTTTTCTGATTTTCAGCAAATAAATTAAGTAAAGTATTCTAAAAAATTTGTTGAGTTTTTTTCAGTCTACTAATATTCAGCAAAAATTTTATTAATTTTTAGCAAGGGTATTTTAATTTCTAATCCACTAAGATTTTGCTGACATTAGCAACTTTTTTGCAAGCATCCTCCTGACTAAAATTTTGCTGACTCAGCAAAATCTTTTGCTGACTTTACTAACTATTTTTTTTTTTGAGTGTATCAATGTTGTAATGAACAAAAATCGACAATCGTTATTTAAGAGACATCCTAAGAAATATCGTTCAGTGGCAACAACAGTTTCAATTTTGGTTTTGTAGCTTTTGTCTTCCAGATTGTCAGAGTATAATCATCATTATTTGCACAATGTGCAAACATCATTTGGTTGCAAACCATAAAACCACATTAACATCACATCACATCATCACCACCGCCGGCAGCAGCAGCCTTAGTCCAGGCCAGATCAAACCAGACCACTAACAACAGCAACAACAGCTGCTGCTGTTTACTTGAGACTGTTGCTTGATTGTTATACTATTGATGAGCTTCATTTTTAAATTTAGAACACTAAGAAAAACGAAAAAAAAAAAAAATAAATAAAATTAAAAGAAAAACTTTCTCCTCTATTGAACTGTTTTGAACTGCCTCAAGATCGACAGCTCCTCTTAGACATGTCAGTGTATCCAGAGTCAAGCAACAGCACAAAAGGAGGACTTGAGCAAATGTAGTGAACAAAACAACAAAATGTGTTGCATATCATCATCCTCATCATCGCCATCATCATGATCAATCAACATTGTTTATTCTGGTCATGTCGTTTTTCTTTTTTATTTTCATGGTATAATTTTGTAGCTCCAAGAAGTAATATCTTCTTGCCAAATTAAAATTTCTTCTGTTCTGTTCTGTTTTGTTTTTTTATTATTTAATGAAGTTTTAATGATGAAAGTAAAAATATGAATTAAGCAAAAAGGTTTTCTTTTTCTTAATTTGACATAAAAGCAAATGATTATATATTAACGTTAATTAAAACATGATTGGTTATGGTAAATGCACCTGGCTGCCGTTTTAAGGGGGTCTTCAGTTTTACAAACATTTTTTGTGGTAAAAAAAAAACGTTGTGGTGAAAAATTATTTTTGAGGTGAATTAAAAATGTTACCCTCTAATCGTCAGGAACTTTTAGAGAAACGATCACATTTTCACTCATAGCTTTTAAACCGCTAGACCGATTTTACTCATTTTCAATACTAAATTGCTGGGGATAATGCTAAATAATCTGGGTAAAAATGATAAGTCCCGATTGCGTTTTCGAACCGTAATCGCCATTTCCATAGACAGACGGACATCGATAAATCAGCTTTGAATTTCGAAAGAATCAAAAATTTATATGAGCTACTTCAAAAATTTTCTTCACCTATTGAAACTGACTTAATATTAGTGTTGGCAACTTTTTGAGAGCAAAAACCTTAATAAAAATTGTAATAAGGCTGAAAATGCGTTTTTTTTCTTTCCTAAAAAGGCGTATAAAAACAAGAATTTTTGTTAAGTGCAAAGTTGCAAAGTTAATAAAAAGCGCTCTGTCTAACGTGTAATGCGAGCGCATGTATCATTAGAAATCAGTTTATCTATACCACGGTCAGTGATTGCACAGAAAATATCATATATACGCAATCGAACAAATAGAAAAAAACATAACAAATATTACATTATTCAAAAAAACAGGGTCACTGACGAAGATTCAATACCAGAAACTGCGCAGTCTGATTCAGAAAAATTGAAAATTTACAATGTATGTAGTTATGATTTTTAGAAAATACACTCATTCTTCTCTACCAAGCGTTTCGCAAAAGGAATTCAAGTTGACCATAAAACTGCTTTGCTAAAATAAAGTAACCACATTTCTTCACCGACCATTTCGGTGTTTTATCCGGTATTTTTTCGTTCTTTTACGAAAATATCTGTCAAACTTCGTATCAAGACAAGACCATTTGAAATGTAGCGAAAAAGTGACATTTGATTGTAATTTCCTTAAAATTTTAAAATATTTTAGTTTTTGATAGTATTATATATTGATTACCATTAAAAAATTGGTTAAATTCATAACCATTACTTACAAGAGTTTTTTTTAATAATTTTATTTTTTTGCTCATATTTAGTTTTACACTTTCAGATCCAAACGAAAAGACTAAAAAGTAATTTTTACAAGTGAAACCATAGTTCCCCGATTTTTAAACTTTCGCAGTTTTATCCATAGGTGGGCGTTGTCGTGTAATGGTTAGCGCGTTGGACTGTTACACAGATGCTCCCGGGTTTGATCCCTGGCGGCGACAACATCAATTTAGAAAAATAATATGTATGAGTTTTCTATCCCTCATATGTATCGCAGCGCCCACCTTCGGTGATCCCATAGCACTTAATCCCACCAAAGTAAAATAATGAATCAGGACTATGAACCAAAAAGCTTCAATAAGTCCGCCAACTCTCCATCACGTGGCGAGCAACAACTGTTCTAAGACTTATTATCTCGCGCAATAACAGTGTTGCCGTGTCTGAAATATGCAAAATTTCCTGAGTGTTGCTTTTCTTAAAAAAAAAAAACTCGTACAAGGAATTTACATACATTTTTTGAAAATGTGTGTTTTTGCGTTTGACATTTACAATTATATTTGAAATTGGTAAGCGCATTGCAGGAACTGAGCATCTTAGTAAACAGCACTAGTCTAAAAGGAATTTTTAAATGCAAAAATTTTATGAACTTTTTAAGAACTTCGCGAAATTAAATTATTTATATTTTTCTCATTTTCTTTATAAAAACCATGTCTTGAAAACATAGTTTGGTAACTGGAGAGAATTTTCGTGACGTATTAAATTAAAAAACTGCAAAAAATTAAATATACTTCATTCCTAGCATTTACAACGGCAGTTTTCTACCGTAATATCAATTTCTCCAAAACATCCAATAAAAAAATATTTTAATAAGCTTAATACTAAAGTCGAAAAAGCATCAACAAATTTTTAGGACTTTTATGGAGCAAACAACATTTTCATAACCTCAAAAAGCATTCTTATATAAAATTTTTCATTTTGCGAATTTAAAAGTATTTAATATTATCTCCTTAACCTAATTAAATATGAAAAACAGGCAAAAAAAAATGCAGGGTTTCCAAAATAATCACAATTTTCTTTTTAAGTTCTAATATATGACAACAAACACTTTTGAGTGTATTTTTATATTAGCTTTTTTTAAATACTATGGGACCTGTAAATTGATGTAACTTCAATTAAATATGCGGTGTTCCTCAAGGAAGTGTCCTTGGTCCGTTGCTGTTTAAGATTTTTATTAATGACATTTTCAATATAAGCTTTTATGGATAATTATTCATGTATGCTGATGATGTTTGCCTGTTTTATAGATATAATCATTTAAAAGTTTTGCAGACCCAGATTGAGTACGATGCTGCAATACTATCAGAGTTCTCGAGACTCAATAGACTTATTCTTAACACAGATAAGACAAAATTAATAATATTTAAACCATACCGTTCTAGAAATGAATAACAGATGACTGTTCACATAGATGGTAGTTCGATTACTGAGTCTGATATGGTGAAATATTTGGGAGTAAACTTGAACCACAACTTACTATGGGATTGACATATAAACATGCTAAAGTCAAAAATTTCTTCCGGGATTGGTATTCTCTACAAGTTTAAAAATAAGCTCAGCCTTGATGTAAAAATGCTGCTTTACCAGTCACTTGTACATTCCCATTTGACATATCTTCCAATAATATACATTCCCATTTGACATATCTTCCAATAATGCCTCTTTTAAGCCTATAAGGCGCTGAGGCGTTAATTTTGATCAACTGTTACCTAATATTTTATTGAATTAATAAAATATATATTAAAAAAAAAAATTGATTTGCAGTACATTTTCTTTGACTTTGCACATCAACCTCCCACAAAAATGTTCTGTAATTTTTTTAAAGTAGTTATACAGTAAAATTTTACTAAAAATACTTTTGTAGAACGTTGTATAACTTTATCGGCTATTTCAAATATGGTTAATTTCAAATTTCGTTAATAAAATACAAAAATGTTCAATAAAATGGACATTTCAAAGGTTAAAATTTAACTTCGCTCAAAAAAGTCAGTAAAGTCAGCAACATTTTAGTCAGGAGGGTGCTGTCAAAAAAATTTGCTAATGTCAGCCAAATCTTTTGCTGAAAACCATTGAGCTGAATTTTATAACTAAAATTTTAGCTAAAAACAAAATTTCGGCATAAAATTTGATGAGAAATAGTAAACTTGATTTACAAGACGTTTTACTAATTTTTCTACTAACTTTTTTTTTTGAGTGTAGTAGTCACCGAAAATAGAATTAGTAAAAAATAAAATAAAAAAAAAGTTGTTTTTATTTTTTCATTCAAATTTATTTCTAACAAATTATTTATTTGAAATGCTTGTAAATTATTGTTTTTCATATAAAGATTCTTTAAAAACAAAAATTCAAAATTACAAAAAAATTAACAAAAATGTGTTTGTATTTACAAAACCCCATTGTTGGTGAAACTTTAAAAAACTTTTTTTTTGTATTTACAAAAATTCTGTATGACATTTAATATTACAAACATAATTTTGTATGATCTCTTTTAGTATTTTTTTACGAATTCAACAAAAAAAGAGCCACCTTAATTATTATTTCTTTCATCATAAAAATCAGATGCAAAAAGTTATTTTTTGACTTTTATTTTTTCCAGCAAAAATAAAGGTTATTCTTTAATTTTTTTCGAGCGAAAATAAAAGTTACTTTTTTACTGTTATTTTTCGATCAAAAATCAAAGGTTTTTTTTACTTTTATTTTTTTTAACCAAAAATATAATTTATTTTTTTATTTTTATTTTTTAAGCAACAATTTTCTCTTCCTTTTCTTAAGTTGTTGGCATTTAATCTGGATTCTTCACATGTTAAATCGTTTGTTATGAGCTTTTCAAAATATTTTTTTTTTTGAAAAAAATAACTTATTTTTGCTCGAAAAACTAAAAGTCAAAAAAAAAATTTTTGTTTTTACTCGCAAAAATATAAATTTAAAATAAAAACTTTCATTTTGGCTCAAAAAAATAACTTTTATATTTGCTAGAAAAAAAAATGTACTTATTTATGTATTTATGAACTATTTTGGTCACGTGTACTGATTAAAAAATCATTTACTGATTTGTACTGATTTTTAACATTTTCCGAATAGTGCACAGAAAAAACTAAAAACGGGTTTCAATTAAAAAAATCATTGAATCAATTAATATTTTAATTGATTTTGCACCTATCACGGCAATTATACTATCAATTAAACCTTTTATTAAAATTAAGAAGGAAAAAAAAGTTATAAATAACTTCTACAAAAAAATTATGATACTCACAAAAAAAGTGTGTGATCTATACGCTGGTATGTGTGTTTTTTGCCTGTTTGTGTGTGAGCTTGTTTTGTTTGTTAACTTGAAATGTATTTGGTATTTTATATTGAAAATTTTCTATTTATGCATACAGCGTATGAAAAAATAATATGATAATAGTGTCTAAAATAAAATATGTATTTATATATTTAAAAGCCAATTAAAATATTAATTGATTCAATTAAATATTTGTTTAGAAACAAATTAAATTCAAATCAAATCTTTAATTAGATATTTGATAATTTTTTCTGTGTATATTTTTTTTCAGTGAAAAATCTCAAGAAAAAGCTAGAATAAAGTTTTGTAAAAAATTCATGAAAACTAAAATTATTTATGTGGGAAACCACTATAAAATTTGAGATTAGTTTGGAACGAAGTGCAAATTGCACAGATCGATTTTTTTCGGACGAATTTCGATAAAAAAAGTACGAACCTATTTTGTTGACAAAACATACATTTTTTATATTTTAAATATCGTGTGGTAACCTTAAAGTACCTTCAAAAAAAATCTTGTTTTATATATTTCGGATAAAGCTCTCCAGTACGCATTGTTTGATTGGTATTACTTAATCCAATTCGTAAAAACTTAATCCAATTCATAAAAACACCTATCATACAAATAATGCTCTCAGTGCGTAATTTAATTCATAAAAATTACCTCAGTTTAAATTATGTGTATTTTCAAAATCTCTAGATTTGATTTTGTAGGCAAATTTCCCCATAATCTAAAATTTTTTATAGAAAACAATTAATTCTCTGTTTTTAGAATTCTCACAAAAAATTTTTTTTTTCAAAATTTTGTATTGATTTCATGTCAGAAATAAATGTTGACCCTACTTATAGCTGGGCTGCTTAAAATTCCACTCACAATTGAGTTCCTGTGTCATATTTGCATATTTTATTCCCTCTTCAGATTAAGTACTTATAAAAGAACAATCAAAATACATGCAATATATTAATTCTGATTTTTATTATGTAGTCTTTTTACCATAATCAGATTAATAATTACTTCTTAACTTTTATATAAACTACATACGACAAACATGACATCAGTCAGTCAAGCATACTTCCCGAAAGTGTTTGTGGCGCCAGGTTTAAACGAAAACAACAACAAAAAAAACGCCAGCTGTAAGCCACAATTCCTAAGGCAAAAAAAAAAAGTAGCAAAAATAAAAGAGTTAACAAAATTCCAAGCAAGTAATCAAACGACAACCAACGCATATGGTTAGCTGGTTACTATTACACTACACTGCGTTGCAAAACTATAATAACACCTAAATTTCACTACATTTCACAAGTTAAAAACAAGTAAAAGACTTTAACCGGCATAAATGTAAAATTAATAACATTTAACAAAAAAAAAATTTAATTTTTTTATTTTTTATTTTAGTATTTCAAATGGAATAACAAAATCAATTAGTGTTTTATAACCATAAATACACTTAACTAATAATATATCAAAATTTTACAAAAATGTAAGAAAAATATTTTAAAGTAGCAGTTTTAATTCTGCGTAAGGCCTATTTGTTTTTTTTTTTTTATCAACTCGAAAATTCGATCGGACTTATTGTCTACCAGATTTATTCGAAGATATTTAGTTATAGATCTCCACGCATAAATAACTGCTTCTTTTAGATGAAAACGCTTTCATATTGACGGTTTTCTGCGTATGTTAATACTCCCCAAATATTCTCAATGGGGCTGTGATCCGGAAAAAATGCGGGCCATTCCGAATCTGTTCATACGATTTTAAGTTAAGACGATGTCCTTTTGAGGTATCCTATTGATATATTGTGCGTCCTTGAACCAAAATAAGAGATTTTTTAAAGGCCTAAACTGGAATCTTACTTTATGTTTACTACCAAAGGTTTCTGGTTAACATAAATATGTTTTAAGGATTTTTGAAAATTGTGAAATTTTACGAAATTTGAACTTTAACACTTTTTCGCTTACAAAAAACTATTTCGGTGTTAAAAAAAACATGAGAATGTAATAATTTTTCTATTGCTTTCAAATAGTTTGATAGCAAAAATATAGGGTAGGGTATTTTTCTGTCAAAACTAAATGCTCTTTGCCAAATGCTTCAGAAATAATTTGATTTATTTTTAGCTTTTATATTCAAATTCAGTGGCCACAACTGAGACTGTTTCTGGGTGTGCCTTTGTTAGTTGTTTTTCAACTACATTTTTGTCGCTTTTTAACTGAAATTACAGTTGTTTTTACTGTAATTTTCATTGGATTCCACTGTTAAACTTTTTTGAGTGTACCCAAATATTGGGTAAATGCCGTTTTTGGACCGAAACTCTTCGGTCAGACTTAATGCATTTTATAACTTGTCTAGTTTTACCATTTTTTTTAAACTTTTTTTGTATTATTTTAAGTTTTTTTTTATTAGTGGCCGACCGAACAGTTGAGCCAAAAAAAAACTATATATGGTCCGTGAGAGGCAATGAGGATAAATTCTGGTATTGGAAATTCGATTTTGTGTATAAAATTTAAGGAAAAAGCCGAAGTTTCGTTATAAAGTTAAAAGTTTAGCCGCCTAACTATTTTCGATTAGGCCGAACAGTGAATTAATTGCTTAAATACAGACTTTTCTTTAAATTTGACACTCAAAACCGAATTTATGCCCGTAATTTCAAGCAATAGATACCTACCGGTGCTTAGATATCTACCCGTATACACGAACAAAATCGGGTAGGTATCTAAGCACCGGTAGGTAAATATTGCTTGAAATTACGGGCATTAATCAGCCAAATAAACATTTTTCCATTCCACAAATTTGTCCATTAGCCAAATTTGTCTTTACAATACCGAACATAATGCAGTTTCTGGCCGAACTGTTCGGTCGGACACTAGTTTTTATACTAAAATTTTTTTTTTTTAGTCAGACTCTAAGATTTAGAGAATTGCTGATATATAATTTTTGAAAATTTGAAAATTTTGAGATAAACCACAAATTTATATTGGAGACTTATTTTATAAAAAAAATCTCAGGTCGAGGAAGACATTTTGCATACAAAAAATATGATTTAATATAAATTATTTTTTCATAATGTGCTACCTCAAGTCAAAAAATCTAATATAATATTTTCATATTAGATTTTAATTGTTGCTTTTCAAAAAGTTTGATAATTTTCGTAAAAAACAATACAATTGTTTCATTGGCATCACCCAAGTCTTGAATTATTTTATCCAAAAATGTTAAAATTTTTTGTGTCAATTGTTTCCCCGGAATTTCCATATTCTCATATATTCAGCCAGAACATTGTCTTTTTCTTTATCTTATCTTTTTCTATTGCAGATAACTGAAGATTTGAGTGATGCCAATGAAACAATTGTATTGTCTATCATGAAAATTATTCAACTTTTGAAAAGCAACAAATAAAATATAATATGACAATATCATATTAGATTTTTGGACTTGGGGTACATACACAAAAAAAATTCATACTATTTATGAATATTTTATGAAAAATTTGCCAATGTACTAATTCAGGAACTTTTTCATAACATTTATGAACAGTTCATAAAAAATACTGGGAAAGTTTGTGTCTCGTAAATTATGACAAGGTTTTTAAAATATATGCAGAAACACTTAATATTTATGAAAAAGTACTTTAAAAATTTGCCAATGTACAAAATCCTAATATTTAAGAAAACTTGCATAAATTGCAATAATACTGGGAATTTTATGTACCTTTTCATAAATGCTAGGGGAACTAGGAACACTTCATAAATTATAAGTAAATTTCATAAATAGTATGAATCTTTAAAAATATGAACTTTTTCATAAAAAATTATGAATTTTATTATTTTGTGTGTAGGAATATATAAATTATTTTATAATTATTTTTCGAGCGGCATCCTCGAATCCCGGGAATTTCTAAAAAATTTCCCAGTGGTTTGACGTTTCATTCGATAATATATAATTTGACGTTAATCGAGGTTTACCTGTATATATTGCTAAAATATCAACTCAATTCAACCATCCATCCATCTATTCAACTAACTACTTTACGTACTCCATGAAAATGTATTCGTAACTTTGCCACTTCATTTAAATAAGCCATGTCTACAAGTATTAGAGACATTTATTTAAATGTGGTAAAAATTCATAGAAAAAAAAAGAAGAAGCAGAATGTAGTTGTAGTTTATTAGAAGACAACAATCAATGGCTACAACAATACAAAACTGCTCTACTAATAATTTATACATTTGGCCAAATGCACTTAACAAGTTTACAAGCGGGCTATATTAACTTAAAACATCCAGCCATAGGGGGTTAGAGAAGTTGTGGTGCCAAAGGGGTATTTGAAACCTAAAAAACCCGCCAACGTTTTTTTTTTTTTTTTGTTGTTATTACTTTTCAATACAATATTTAACTAAAATGCTGTTGTTGTTGGTTTTTTGTATCTAATGTTATAATAATCATATAAACTAACAATAATAACTTTAAAAAAGTTATAGGTTTTTGTTTTTTCTGCTGTCATTGCTAGAGGGGGCTTGGTTTGTATTTTTTTTTTTTATATTCGCAAGTCGCCATCGTCCATAACTATACTTTAAAACTACTTAAGATTTAGATTTGAAATCGAAATATACATAAAAAATAAATTTTAAATTATTGGCATACTATATTGAAATACATGCAGTAGATTCATTTATATGAACAAATATACTCACAATTTTATATGACTGTATTTTAAATTTGTATAATATTCAAGTTAAAGCGGGTGCACGAAAATAAAATACAACATTTTTAATTAAAATTTAAAAAAAATATCTCCAAAAGCAAAGATTGTTCGGGAAGTAAAATAATTTTTTTAGATTTTTCCGCAAATTCTACAAAATATAAACCTTCAACCCTACATTCAGGGAACTTCTGCTTTAAAAATTTGTAGTTGCTTTTGTTGTAAAACAGTTTCTTTAATTTTAATGTAAATGTCAGTCATTTGTAGAACAAATTTAATTTTTTACTAACTTTGTAGTTCATTAAAAAAAACTAACCACATCAAATGACTGTTTTATGATTTTACATTCATTTTTTACAGTCATTTTTTGTTATTTAAAAAAATAAAAAAATATGACGTTAAAAAAATAACACTGTACTAAAATACATTACAAAATGTGCCCTGTGGCGATGTCTCAACTTAAACGCAAAGTTGTGACATCGCCACAGGACCGGAGAAGATTACAAAAAAAAATCTAAAAATAGAATATTTGTGTTTTTTAGTGTTGGCCACTTCTGATTACAATAAACAATATCAGAAAAGCTAATAGGAAAGAAAAGTGCAATTTAGCTTAGCTGTATTACATTCGAGGCCATACTTGGGTGTGATCGCTAAATGGTCATGACTTGGTATTGTTACGTTTGTACGAGGGCGGAAAAATAAGTCCGTGACTTTTTGAACGAAACACAGTTTTTTTTGCAAAAAAAAAAAAAAGTATTTTTCAACATAATCTCCTTTTAGCTCAATACACTTAGTCCAACGTTTCTCCAATTTTTGTATCCCTTCCAAAAATTAGGATTTTTTGAGGTCCATAAAATAAGAATTTGTTTGATCAATAATTTCATCGTTGGAGCTAAATCTCTTTCCATGGAGCCATTTCTTTAGGTTTGAAATAGGAAATATTCACTGGGGGCTAAATCTGGAGAATATGGCGGATGAGGTACCAATTCGTAGCCCAATTCTTGGAATTTTGCCATTAAGACTGCACATGTGTGCACCCATGCATTATCTTGATAAAAAAGAACTTTTTTCTTGGCCATATGGGGTTGTTTTTTTTGTTTTTAAATCCTCGTTAAATCGATCCAATAAGTTGGCATAATATTCGCCGTTTTGTGTTTTTCCCTTTTGAAGGTAATCGATGTGGATTATCCAGCGTGCATCCCAAAAAAATGTTGGCATCACCTTATTAGCCGACAAACTTACCTTGGAATTCTTCGGAGCCGGTTGTTTAGACTGCTGCTTGGTCTCCGGAGTGTTGTAATGGATCCATGTTTCCTCCACAGTTACAAAACGCCGCAAAAACTCATTTGAATTGCAGTTAAACAACTCCAAATAATCCTTTGAAGTTGTCACACGATTACGTTTATGGTCAATTGAGAGCAAGCGCGGCACTCATATTACAGACTGCTTTCTTAAACCCAACTGATCATTTAAAATCGAAACCACACTGCCATATGAAATGCCTATGGCATCAACAATCTCCCGCACTTTTACTCTTCGATCGGCCAACACCATATCGTGGATTTTTCGACATTTTCGGGTGTATTGACCTCAATTGGTCGTCCAGAACGTTCAGCGTCATTTGTACTTGTGCGACCACAACGAAAGTCAGTAAACCACTTTTTTACCATTGAAATCGATGGTGCAGAGTCCCCAGAGCATTTATCAAGCTTTTTTTTTGGTTTGATTGACGGTTTTTCTAGCAAAAAATAATGTTTAATGAGCACTCGAATTCACTTTTTTCCATTTTTAAAAAAAATCCACGAGGTTGTATTTTTTGAACAGCTGTTAAACTCAAAGTAAATGACGGAACTTGCTCAAAATATGACAGTAGTCTATTAACAGGTGTTACTTGATGGGAGCAGTGTTGCATTTCATATAACTAGGGGGGAAGTTCGAAAAGTCACGGACTTATTGAGCCGCCCTCGTAATATAAGAAGAAGCGCAGGTTTGATTCTTACAGCCGCAGGTTGTTCAAAAATGTATCATATAGAGAGACAATCTGACAATTATAAGACACAAATAATAATACAATTTAAATGGAAAATCAATGATGACGCCTGTCCATAAAAAGGCAGAAACTAGTCTAGTCTGATTTATAGTGTGTATAATTTTTAGAGAAAAACATTTATTTTTCTTCTTAACCCCAACCTTTCTAAAAAAAATAAATGTTTATTTTTTACTAACATATGTGGTTTATTTTTACTACAATTGTTAGTAATTTTTTGAACAGTAAAAACAAATGACAAATGTTAGTTGAATTTAATGAAATGTTAGTCGTTCTTTCTTCAAGTGAAATTTCATTTATTTTTGACTACAATTGCTGTCGTCTTTACCTACATAGTACCCTTAGTGTACTTAGATAACGTTATTTTTTTTGTACTTAAAAGATAACGAGAGAGACTTATTCTGGTGTATGTCCTTGTAAGGACATTAAAAATTTAAATATTGATAATTTTTTGATTGAGAACCTTTCTTTTATTCAGTTTCTTTTCGTATAAAAAAATATTTTAAAAAAATTAAATATAAAATAAAGTTAACAACAAAATAACATTTGCCTTAAAATGTTATGAGGACATAAACAGGATTTTCCAAAAACGTTCGTTTCGGTTTTAAAACCTAAAAAAAAAATATTTCCTTTGTACTTTTGATTTATAATGTATATTTACTAGGGATGCCAAACGGGAAATCCCGAATCCCGATATCCCGGGATTTTTCGGGATTAACAAATCCCGATTCCCGGGATTTTTTTTTTCAATCCCGGGATTTTGTTATTTACTTTTGTTTATAAAATATAGCGCATCATTTTTTCTCCAACACTATTTTTTAATTTTTGTTTCATATTTTTTACCTAAGTTTTATATTTTTATATTATTATAACACTTAAAAGATTAATGAGTATTTGGTACACCCTGTTAACAAATAATACAAAGGTAAGCTATTTTGGCAACTTTGTTACTTTTCATTAAAAAAAAAACAATTACTGAAAGCAAAACAAATCAATTGAAAAGAAAAATATAAATTTCTATGTAATATCAAATGATTTGATATTACACGAAATTGATGACAGCATATCAGTTGAAGACTTAGAAGAAGACCATGATATTTCCATTGTGCAAAAATTGAACGATGCTATCAAAAAATGTAAAAGCCCAATGAAATCAGTTCAGGGACATAATAATGATTTAGACACACAACTTGGCATAGAAATTGACCTGTTTGTTTCAGGAGGTGTAAGAGGTAAATATTTGCAAACTGCATACAGCTTTTTGCAAACCATTTTACCCACAAGTATAGATTGCGAAAGATGCTTCTCAACGGCGGCGTATGTAGGCAACAAAATCCGTTCAAGATTGGCTGATGAAACCTTAGACGCTTTGATCTTCCTAAGAAGCTATTTAAAACAGTAAACAGTATTATTTAATTATATTTATTCACCATTTGAAAAGTCAATGGAAAAAACGTCATACAAAAAAACAAATTTAAATCAAATTTGCTACATTCTTTTGTTATTTGAAATCAAACAATCAAATGTGATTAATCAATTATAAATTGATATGAAATAGTCTTAAATTTTGTTATTTTTTTTTTTTAAATTACATAAAATGTAATCTTTTGTTTTTGTACATCTATTCTTTTCAAATATACATAAAATATGTATTGTAAAAGAACTATATTAAGTAAATGTGAATTAAATGCATTTAATATATATAATTTTTTTTTATTTAAAGAAATAATATTAAAAAAAAAAAAATCCCGAAATCCCGAAAAATCCCGAAAAATCCCGAAATCCCGTTAAATCCCGGGATCCCGAAAAATCCCGAAATCCCGAAAATCCCGGGATCTCGGATTTTTAAATATCAATCCCGATTGGCATCCCTAATATTTACAAAAATAAAGCAAATCAAACATATTAGCTAGGTTGATACTAGTATTTCGATCTGGCTAAAGATCTAATCAGAACCAGAAGTTTAAAAAAAGCCAGAGCATCCATAATTGGCAGAGCTTTAACAAAAACCCTATTAATCATAAATTTTGCTAAAGATCTCATCAAAAGATAGATTCTTCAGAATAGGCAGAGCTTTAATAAAAAACCTATTAATCTTCAATTTTGCTCCATTCATTGGTAATGAAATTATTTAGCCATGACCAGCAGTAATGCCAATTTAATTTGCCAATGCCAATAAAGAATTCTCAAGTATGGATAAACCAATACTCTAACGAAATATATGAAAATATAGAAAATCCGAAAAAAATGTTAATACAAAAATTAAATCATTTGTACAATATTTAAATAAAAAAAAAAAAAAAAAAAACAGAATAACTCAGATACGCAACGAGATACCACATTGACACTTTTTACAAATATTGAAGGGAGCTCAGTAATAAACGTATAGTTTTTAAGAATTTAAAAAAAAAATCCGCATATTAAAATATGGTCATTGAAACTCAAAACCACAAAAATTATCTTTGACCCTTCCAAGAAAAATCGAATATGCGTATAATTTTTACTTAAAGCCAACTCGATATGTATGTTGTATAGTATTAAAGTCGATTTTGTAACGATATTTTAGTAAAATTTTCAAGTTTTTTGTTGTTAGAATTTATATTTCTTCAAGTTCTTGTAGAGAATGACAGTTATAGTAAATTTCATTGAAATCGGAGTTAGTAATTTTGAAAATTGAGTTGAGATGTTTTTCCTCTATAAGTAAACACATTCCTTTCTTTCGTGTACATCCTTTATATCTTATGTCTTGTAAAGATTTATTTCATTTCAAACATTAAATGTTTATAGTTATTCAATTGAAGTTTTAATTTTCAAAGAAACTTTAAAAAAATACACGTTATTACGCAAAACCTTTAAAAAAACGGTTGCTGTTGTAACCAAGGTTGGCCATCGAAACGAATAACGGTATTGGTATGGTGTCGATTTTATGTCTGTTTCGGCGTTGGTGTCGGTGTCAGTTTTCCATTGGTATCGGTATAACCGATACCGAAACATTAATAGCGGTATGTACCGGTATTATTGAAAAATTTCAAAAAATTAAAAAAAAAAGTTTTAAACCTTCGGCGGCAAATGGTTGAAATATGTCCCATTTTTAATTTTTGGCTTTTGAGGATAACCTGCAGGACGATTTAAACCAAAATAGTTGTGATAGAAAATAGACGGATGCGGCTTTTTAGCGATACCTATCTATTGTAGCCTAATAGTCTCAGAGCCTTACAAGGTCAACCCAAAGTAAAAAAATTAGTTTTTTGTTTTTTTTATGATTTTTTTTTTACGTTTTTGGTTTTAGTTTTTATAATGTTGAAAATTCAGTTTAACGTTTATACAAAAATGGTTATTATGGTTTGGCATAACTTATAGCAAACTAGAAAATTAAAACTGAAGCAAAATCTTAACCCATTAAAAAGCGGCAGCCCATTAATGATTTACCTTTAGCACTATATTTTTGCGATAGTGGGAGCAGTAAAGCACCAAAAGCAGAACAACATTGATTAATAGTTATAAGCCCAAGTCTCCACAAAGTTTCGTAAAAAAATCTTTAGCGGTTTAAGTTCGGTCGTTAAAGGGTTAAATTATTTAAAAGAACTCAAATTTATTAATTTTTACATAAAGTACTTGTAGTACTTCTTTAAAAGTACTTCTTTAAAAATATGAACATAAAATTAAAAAAAGAAATATTTAATATTTCATGTTTTACTTTTTAACTTTTTGCTGGCTGACAAAAATTTTGAAACTTTTCTAAGGGGTCATATGCTATGAGCCAAACATGAATCAAATATAACACATATTTTTGAAATTAAAAAATTTTAAAGTCATAAAATACTAATTTTTTGAACGAAAATATAAGCCATCTAAAAAGAATCATAAAAGACACAAAATTTAGAAAAAAATTATTTAAAAACAAAAAAAATTGCTCAGAAATGTAATTGAGTTTTTTGCCTCCATAAAAAGATTAATTTTTGAGCCTATAGAATTTTTTTAAAGATCTTTTTTGAGTAAATTTTGGATCAGAAAAGACGGCATTTTGGATGTACCACTTTAATACAAAAATTTTAAATTTTAATAAAATATTTTGAGCGCATATTTGACTCATTTCGAGCTGGTTTACTGGCAAGGACACACATTTTTTAAAGTTTATTTGGAACACAATTTGGTTTACAACAAATATTTAATATTTGTATCGAGATTATATAAAAAAAAAATATGTTTATAAATTCATATAAAAGTGAAAATTAAAAGCTCGCAACCTTACGTCAAAAATTATAAATTGATTAAAAATTTTGGATGTTTAAGAGGCAATTTACACGATATATACCCCTGTCCACCAATATCTACTTTTGCCCTCTATTGGTGATTCACTCATAGAATTAAACCTATTAAAATTGAAGAAAACCCTACTAAAAATTAGTTAAAAATGATCTTGTAGAAAAAATTGCTAAATTTAGCAGATTTTTTTTGCTAAATGTTAATAAAATAAAAACAGCAAAAAAAAATCTATTAAGTTTACAAAATTTTAGTTATATTCGATGTGAGTAGTAGTTAATTGAAAATAGCATTTTACATTGTAGAATTAGCAAAAACTTTTACTAAATATTTGTGGACTCAAAACTAAATATTTGTAACTTCAACAGATTTATTTTTGCTATACTTGCATTACTAACATTTATTAAAAAAAAAATCTGCTAATTTAAGCAGTTTTTTTCAGCGAGAACATTTCAAACTAATTTTTAGTAGCTTTTTTTGCTATTTTTACAGGTTTATTTCTGTGAGTGCACGAATTGTCAAATTATTGTAAATTCCTTTTAGAAAATGACATTTCGTATTATTCATACTGGGAAATAGTAGATATGGGTGGAATACACGCCGAAAAAAAAACACCATGCTGGAAATATAAATGCTGGTAATATATCCGTTTCCCATGTTTCTAATATAACATGTTTGATGGCAAATATAATTATGCTTGCCTGTAAACATATATATGTTTGGAAAAAGTGAAACCCGTATGCTTCCTTGCTTGCAAATATAATTATGCTTGTCTGTATGTTTGGGAAAAGCGAAAACCGTATGCCCCCAAACATATATATGTTTGGCTGTAAATATATATATATATGTTTATTATATGTATATTTGCATGTCCCAAAACTTAATATCTAAACATTTTAAAATTGCAAATATATCTTTGTCTAAGTTTGAAAATTTTAATCCTTGTAAACATATATATTATTACCTGCAAAATATTCGAAAGTGTCTTTTTACTGCGTGTAGGGGTGGAAATCGTGTGAATCAAGCTTTATATAAAAAAGTTTATATTTTTTAGCAGTGCGCCCCGGGCTAGTTGGTAGCATGCTGGTTTATCTGTGCGGAGGTCGTGGGTTCGATTCCCACCAGAGGCACTGGTCTGTTTTCGATACAACGCGCCGAAGGCCATAGTAGCTAGTGCTCGGTTAGGGTAATAGTATATAATTTGTAATTATATGATTATTAATTAATAAAGTAAAAAAAAAAATATTTTTTTAGCAAGAACCATATATTTTTTTAAACCCAATTCAATACCGGTATCCTGCCGGTATTAAAGGAAACGGTTGCGGTATACCGGTATTTTAAAATTCATGTGTTTCGGTAGCGGTTATTAATTTAAAAGTTATCGGTGGCCAAACTTGGTTGTAACAAATGTAGCGTTGGAGTTATCTGCCACATCGAAAAATGCAAAAAAAAATGTTTGATGAACAACATCAGTAACCATCGAACATTATCATCATTATCACAGTTAACAACCAACCAACAAATGCCTTTGAACTTATAATTTTTGGAAATTTTCGGTTGTTCACAGTGTGTAAGATGATGATGGTGATTGACTTTCGCTGACAATTCCTCTAAATAAGAGCTCTACTATTTTTAACCCTTGTACACATTTACAAAAATATATAAAAAGTTCGATAATGCACTAAAACATTATATTTTGGTTTAAAAATGTTCATTAGAATATTATTAAATGAAAAAAAAATAATTATATGCATACAGTGTACATCAGGTTAATATAGTCGCGATATTTGTTCACAGAAAAAACTAAAAACAGGTTTCAATTAAAAATTTTATTGAATCAATTAATATTTTAATTGATTTTGCACCTACCACTGAAATAATACTATTAACTAAAAAAATTTGCAGACAGTTTATTAAAACTCTTTCAATTAAAATAATAATAATATCAATTAAAAGAGTTGTTGTTTTTCTTTACAACCTCAATTAAGAAGTTTAGTTAAATTGATTAAAACTTTAATTGAAACTTGAGAAGAAAACAATGGTAGTTTTAATTGAAAACTCGTATTATTTATTTTTGTTATATGCCCCCATTAAATAAAAAAAGAAATGTAGGTTTGTAAATTAAATTGACATTTTATTTATAATAAAATTAAAGCTTTTTAATATAAAAATGTATTATAAGAAAACAAATAAAAGTAAAGACAACATTTTTGTTTTGCTTGTCTTGTCTTGAACTTTTTCTTGAAATTGAATTGTTTTCTTAAAAAAATCACACACAACTTTAAAATGATAGTTTAATGACACTTATACTTATTGAAAATTTAATTATTTACAAAAATAATAGTTCAATTGTCCTTTTTCGATAAGGCTTATTTAAATCCACACGTGCACTTTTATTACCACAGATAAAACACAAAACTAAATTAAGTTTTCGTGAGTGTTGCAAACTCTAGTGAAATAACTACGATTTTGCGTGTATTTGAAATCGGTAAACTATTCAACTTATTAAAAGTTATTCATTTGCGATTTTTTTTTTTCTTTTTATTTACAAATTAAATAATATATTGATATAATTAAACCTTTGTTTGATTATTTAATCTAAATAAAATAAAAAAAAATAGTTTGACAAATTTTTAAAAATTTTGTTTACTTGTTGTCAACACTGTATAGATATATTAGAAAATTCAATAAATTTTTTAATTGAATCAATTAAAAAAATTGTTTAAATTGCCATTGATATTCAAACAATCGATTAATTAGATATTTTTGGCCCATACTTTTTTCTGTGTTAATAAAGTTTGTTTTAATCAGTCTTTATCTTCGAAACTAAGGGCGTTTGGTGTATCTCCTAAAATGTCAAAGCTAGAATGTCGAAAATTAGCACGTAGCTTCATCTAATAACTAGAAAAAAATCAAACGAAGCCTTTTTGGTTATTCGAATGGTTAAGCGCCAAAAATGGGCTGAGAAGTTTCGATTTGTGAATCCATTTTTTTTTTTGTGTCGGGTAGGATGGGTAGGGTCATCCTATTTATTTTTAATTTAAGGACGCCTAATAAGAATCTGAAGTCGAAATAGAAATATATCCACAAACAAAAAGTCGGTAGTGAAAGGGTTAAGTACTTTTCAGTTGGATTATGGCTCTATTGTTATTGTGATTTTCAAAAACTCTGCTGTTTTTTTTTTTTTTTTTTGTTTAGCTTTCTTCGCTAATTTTCACTTAATGACCATTGTAAGCAGCTATACAATTTCAACAAGCGCATTTATTTTTTTTTCTGTTACTTTTTTAACCAGCCAAAACAAATTCGACAAAAAGATAGATCAATTCGCTTTTTTTTGTATGCTTTTATTTCTTTTTTTTGTCGTACTTTAGTTTAGTTTTTTTTTTTAATTTTTTTTGGCGGGTTTATTGTTAACAAGATGCTCTTGAATTATTTCATGATAATCATGTTTTTTTTTTTCTTCTTTTTTCTTTTGTTTAATTGAAAATCTATAGTTTCTGTTACATATAACAATTAAAAGCAAACAATGTAAATTATAGTTTTTAAAAATTACAAAACAAATAAACAAACAATATTGTAAATTGGTCGGAAATTTTTCAATAATTCAAGGAAGTTGAACTTCATATTTGGCTTTTATATAGTATTTATATTTTGTCTTTACTTTTTCATGTAAAAAGTCCAAAGCAATTGGAGTTTTATTCATTTAAACATCTCTCCTGTAAGTTAGACCCCGTGGTTGGGCGCCATTAAGGTTACACAACTGTTTATATACACTTGTATAAATAAGTCTGTAAAAAAAGCAGAAAAAGTTACTAAAAACTAGTTACAAATTACGTTGTAGAAAAAATCTGTAATATTGGCAGAATGGTTTTGCTCAATACAGGGTGTCCGCCGGGAAGGTATACTACTTTGTTTGTTTAAAATTTTTGATTAAATAAAAGAGAATGGATCTTATATTGATAAATGTTTTATTTAATGTCGGCAATTATGTATGGAATACTATATCAGATAAATGTCCGCCTCTGTTAGCCTCACAAATGCGAGCCCTTTTCAGCACATTTTTCATTACATTCTCACACATTTCACGCGGTATTTCATCAATTTCATCACGAATATTTTGTTTGAGTTGCTCAAGCGTTTCTGGTTTGTTTGCATAAACCTTGCTTTTCAGATATCCCCACAAAAAGAAGTCCGGAGCAGTCAAATCAGGCGACTGTGGAGGCCAATCAACATCACCATTTCTTGAAATAACTTGTTGTGGAAAGAGGTCTCGCAGTAATTCCATTGTAATCCTGGCTGTATGCGATGTGGCATCGTCTTGTTGTTACCACATGTTAATCAAGTCCAAAGCATGCAGTTGTGGAGTTAAAAAGTTTTCAATCATATCACGATATCGCTTCCCATTCACAGTTACCGTTACGCCGTTTTCATTTTCAAAGAAGTAAGGTCCAATGATTCCTCCTGACCAAATTGCACACCAAACTGTCACTTTTAGTGGATGCAAAGGTGACTGATGAATAATTTGAGGGGTTTCCATTGCCCTGAACCGACTATTCTGTTTATTCACATATCCATTCAAATGAAAATGTGCTTCGTCACTCATTATGATTTTTTCATGAAAATCGGCGTTGTCATGGGCGAGCTGTAACATCCTATTGGCATATGTACGGCTGCGTAAATGGTCTTGTGGAAGAAGCTCTTGTGTCAACTGAATCTTAAATGGAAACAAAGGCAAATCCTTGTGCAAAATTTTGGCCAAAGTTGTTCTTTGAAAACCAAGCTGCTGAGCACGGCGTCGAATTGAGGTTGATGGATTGTTTTGAACACTTTCTTGAGCAGCCGTAATGTTTTCAGCCGATCTTGCAGTACGTTGTGGTCCATGCTTAGGCCTATCACCTACAGACCCTCTTTCTTCGAAATCATTCACTGCACGATAAATAGTGCGTTTTGTTGGCACGTTGTTCCTCCCAAAAATTTCACGTAACTTTCTCATCGTCACAGTAATCGATGATTTATTTTGATAAAATATTTTAACAATTAAAACACGTTGGACTATCGAATATTTTTCCATAATAAATTTGCCACGTGTCTACTTCACGACTGCCAAATATGAACTGTCAAGACTAATGTTTACCAAAATGGCGGCAAAATAAAGTAGTGTACCTTCCCGGCGGACACCCTGTATTAGTAAAATAAAAACCGCAAAATAACACTGTAAATTCTACTAAATTTTAGTTAAATTTTTAGTTGTTAGCATGAAAACTAACTGCCATCTATTCGTGAAAATTTTTATTATAATTTTTATAATAAATAATGCTCTGTATTTATAAGATAAATAAAATACAGAGTTGTATTTCTGTTTTATTTGTATTTTATCATTTCCGTTGTTTCATTTCAAAGACTGAAGCATAATTTAAAAGCAAAAATTAATTAAATAAGCTATAACTTTTCCAAAGCTTTCAATATCTCTTCATTGTTAAATGAAAAATATTTTTTTAATTGTTTTATTACTTTTTTTAAACATTATAAATTATTTCATAAAAACTAAAACCACTTAATATAGTCCCTCAATTCAGAAAAAAAAACTTTTCCTTTTTTCATTTTTTTTTTTTTTTGAAAATACTCTTGAATAGTTTTTAAAGTTTTATTTTGTATTAATTTTTAATAAATATATCACATTTCAACGTGAAACTTTGTATATCATAGATAATGTCATAAATAATAGGCATCTAAAGTCAGTTACAACTGATGGCGAACATTTTTGAAACTGTGTATGATTAATATATAATTATTAAGAAAATATTAATCATACGTAGCATAGTATATTTAGTATACAAGAAAAAGGTGTATTTGTTAGTTAACAAATTAAACGTTTTTTTTTTATCAGATTTAAAATGTCGTAGGCCCAATTATTAAATGTCCATTTAAAAATTTAAAAAACGGTTAAATTGAAAATTCATATGGGAAGCAACTACAAATGTATCAGTTAACATTCCAGTTAGTAGCTTACGGGACATTTGTGAAAATGGAACTTAAAGATTAATGAGTTTTAAATTCAAAATCACAGTAATTTATTTATTTTATCCCAGAAAAATTCAAACTATTTAGAAAAAAAAAACCTGTTATTTAAAAGATTAAAGACATTTTAACAAATTTAATGAAAATCTTTGTTAAATGTGACAGTAATTAATTCAGTTAGAAGAAGCATCTTTTAACCGCAGGCTTGTACAAATTTATCATTAGATCTAATATGTATTCTATATATGAAACAATATTTCAACAATATCATTGTCTTTTAATCTCAACGAACAAAATTTCTCTGTATATACAAAATAAACATGCACTTTCCAATTTTAATCTTCTTCTTCTTCTTGAACAACATTATGGTCTATAAATGTTAGACTCGTACAAAACATAAACATGACTCTATTTTATCAATGTTATCTTTACAATGAGATCGTTACAAAAATATATAAAAATTTACGCATATCTCAATACAAAGAATCTGCAATAATTTATTTTCTAACGGCAGCGCATAACAAACAACAGCAACAACAGATCAAAGGCTAAACAGGAAATAAAAATTTTATACTATAATATAAAATTTAAAAGCTCATACACGAGATAGAAAACTTGTAGAGATGGAAAAATATAACTGCTCTATACATAGACAAAAATATAGATCATGAGTATCATATTATGATTAGGAATATATAATTATTATAGAATATTCCTAATGATCAGTGACAATGCACTAAAAAAATGTGTTTTAGGCGCCTATAATATGCATCAAAAATCTTAAAATATGCACTAAAAATTAAAAAAATATGCACTTAAAATATTTATTTCGTTAAAACCAAAAACATAATAAAAAAAACATACACACAGAAAAAAAATTAGCTACTTGCCAACTGAAATTCGGTTACTATCACTCAAATTCGGTTATTACGAATTTCAGTCGATTGCTACAAAAGAACATTAGTTTTCACAACAAAGATCGGTTAATTCAATAGAATTTTAGTTGCAACACCCAAAATATTCAGAAATCTAATATAAATATCGTTGTACTAACTGATTTTATAAGTTGTTACCATTAATATACACTTATCAATTCGGTTGGCACATTATTTGTCTGTGTGTAATAACAAAAATTAAGTTTTAATTCAGACTCATTGATTTCTTCAAATACAAAGTATATAGAGATTTTAATTCTATAGTTTTCAAATGTTTTTGAACATGACCGCTCAAAGTCGGTGGTTGTGATCCATGCACACGCTGAACAAACACTGGGGAAATTTTATCAAAGTTATAGTCGAAGTTAATTTTGTGAAACTTAAAAATGAGATTGAAGATTAATTATAGCAAGATCTGTATATTCTTAAAACAGGAAACTCAAAAACAGAAAAAAAAAAATATTGAATATCAGAAGTTGAAGTTGCAAACCCCAGAAACTTTGGAATTAAAAAATTCAAAAAATTTTATTTTTCGAAGAAAAATAGGGAAAACAAAAAAATTAAAAAAATGTGCTCTTAAAATATAGGTTTGTTCTAGAAACTACAAAAATTTGCTAAAAACTAAGATTTTTATTAAAACTGTGCTCTTAAGATCAAAATATTCAGAAATATCCCTATGCGGAATGAGGAGTCAATTGACCTAAAAGTGACTGGTTAATGATTGACTTATCACAGGACTGGTATAATTTTATACTGAAGTGGGTGAAGCAGGTTCAATTGTCCTAAAATTACCAATACTATGACTGGTAAAGGAAGGACATACCACTTAACCAGAATGTTTATTAACAAGAAAAAGCCAGTTGGCCAGAATTTTACCCATTGGAAGCTGTTTAGTTTTCGTTTATTTTTTAAACTAAAAATTATTAATTTCGTTTTTCTTTGTCGATATTTATGTTTTTTTTTTTGGGTTTATTAAAAAATTATCGGCATGCAAAAATTGACCTAAGAAAACCTGGACTGTTGGAAAAGGACTTATCACAGGACTAATATTATTTACAATTGATGTGAGTTATGTAGTGTAACTTGATCTAAAAATACTAGTTTCGTGACTGGTAGACGTAGGACATATCACCTAACTGGTATACATATTGACTAGAAAAAGCCAATGAGTTAGAAATTTATTGTTTAATTTTCTACCATTTTTTACATTAAAAATTATTAAATTGTACGGCATGTCCCTTTCAGGACAGTCATGTGGTGAGTCCGTTTTGGTTAGTCCTCCGACATGCCCCTTTTGCGACAGTCTTGTGGTATGCCCATCTTTGGTTAGTCCTGTGGCATGCCACTATGTGTTTTAAAGCAGGACAAATGACGCCCTCCTATGACAAGCCCATGTTAAAGTTGCCAGTTGTTTACATAGGGTAGGGTTTAGCAGAGGACCGGTTTCTGTCACGAAGGGACTGATCCTGTGGCGCACGCAGGACCGGTCCCATTCCCCATAGGGATTCTATTAAAAGCAATATATGCACAAATATTCTCTAACAATTCGATACCAGAATTCGTCAATAATTCTGAAACGGAATAGAAAAAAACATATTGCAGCATAGTTCTGGTTGCCCTGATAATTATACAACTACATGAGTTTGAAGTTAGTTTTACAAAGTTCTAGTAAAATATTTACAAATTTTTGTAAAATATATACAAGCATAGTTAAAAATTTTTAAAAACAAATTCATATATTTTACAAAAAATTTGTAAAACTAACTTGAAACTTATGTAGTTGTATAATTACCAAGCAATTCTATAATATTCCCCCGGTTTTTTTTTCTGCGTGCAGGTTTTAAACGTGTTAACTCAATTGTTGTGTATTGATTTTCCGATTTTGTAGCACAATGAGTAAAATTAAACATAACAAATATTTTTACTACAGTATTGGAACCATAATTTTTTGAATAACAGTATCGAGTTATTGAATTTTTATTGATAAAAAAAGCATAATTTGAAAAAATAAACCCCAAATCATTTTTAATATAACGTGAATTTCAATTTGTCAAATATAAATTACAATTAATAATATTTTTTTTTTACGAAAACTAAGAAAAATGCTATAACAATATGTATTTAAAGCAAAATACGTAAAGATATGCAATAAAAAATTTAGAATGAGGCTGAATGCGGCACTCCCTCTAGCGCTGATCGCCACAAGATTTTTTTTGTTCATCTTCTCTAACATTTATTAACAATTAGTGTTTTCCATTTGATTATGATCTCTAGCCTACCAATTCAAAATGAAGATCAACAATACATACAAAATTCTCAATATGCATTTTTAGCAAAATAAGTAAAAAACAATGCAATAAAAATATGCAATTAAAGCAAAATATGAAAACATATGCATTTATAGCAAAATGTGCACTAACAAATCGATGCCATTTTAACACAAATTCTTTGATACGCAATACTAATATGTTTATCCTCATTTCAGACATAATGGAGAAACATGTATTTGCATGATCTTCCAGTCCCTGCTAATGATTATAATCTGATCCGTAATTATCATAATATGAGCATCAGTGATCATAATCGGATTAGTTAGGATAACATTTATTATCATATGGATCATGGTAAAATCAAATTTCTAAGAGAAAAATATTATGGTCGCAATGATCATATTATTATGATTTTGAATACGTAATGATTATAGTATGGTCAAAATTATCATAATGTGATCATAATGTGATCATTAATTATCTTAATATCAGGCACAGTGATCACAGTAGGATTAATTATAATCTTATGAATTAGAATGAGGCTGAAGATGACCTACACGCTGAAAAAAGAGCATCATATTATGATAGCTTAAGAGCATCATGTTATGATGGAAACACGTAACAATCATAATATTATTCCCATAATCATGTTATATTTCTAGATGATGATAAAATCGTTCCCAGTGATCATAATATGATCAGCCAGAATCATGTTTATGATTGTTAGTATCATAATATGATACATTTGTTTACAATTTGTATTTTCTATTTGTAATAGTCACATTTTAATTATGATCTCAAATGCATGATCTCATGAAATGCAATTTTACAAAAAGATCAACAATACATACAAAATTCTCATTCATATTTATTATTATAAGGATCACACTATGATAAAATCGAAATTCCAAAAGCATCATATTATGATTGGAAATACTTAATTATTATAGTATGATCGTAATTATCACAAAATGATTCTTAATTATCATAATATCAGTCGCTGGAATTAGTTAGAATCATATTTATTATCATAAGGATCATACTATGGTAAAATGTAATTTTAACATTTTTTCATTCTGAAACCATATTTTTCCCCTCTATTCAAAAAGCTTTATTAAAATGATTTGAGCTATTTATTGGTATTTTCTCTTTAAGTTTTTTTTTTGTGTATAAAAATTTGTATATTTTCTTTCCCATATTTTGAAATATGTAAAAACTTTTTCTTGTTAACACTTTTAAAGTTTATTTTGTTTCGATTTTTATTTAATGTAAAACATGCATACAATAACAAAATACATAACAGTAAATTGTTTACAGAAATTAGAACACGCAGTTTTACAGTACCAAAAACCAACACTTGAGTTTTTACTTCATTTCAAACTATTCGCTGGCATCACGCGCAGAGCAAAAGTTATAGCTTTTATGAAGTGATGCAGTTTCTTTTTCTTTTTTCTTAAAACTTTAGTTTAATGCGTATCAGCAGCAAACATTTTGCCAACATTCATTTACTAATCGCATTTATTTTTATTTCTTTCCTCAATTTACAGGATGATATTGGTGATCAGTGTGGTTTAACGAAGGCTGGTTTGGAAGAATATACTATGAGATCAAATTCATTTTATGATAATCCAGTATTGTATCATCATCAAAAACAATCATCATATGCTCAATCAGAAGGCTATCACAGTTATGTTTCTAGTTCGGATTCAACATCAGCAACACCAATGTTAGATAGGTATGTATCCAGTGGGTTTCCATTTTACTCAGTGTCGCTCATTCTGCTCTCTTTTTATTTGTTCGTAAACTTGAACCAAGCAAATGAAAATATGAGCAGAAATTTAAAAGTTTAAATTAATTTTTATCATGTTTTTAAATAATGATTTAATAAAATTATTAATTATTTCAAACATTAACGATAAAATCTGCAAGATAAAATTAAAATATATTAATTCTTAATAGAAAATAACAAAATATAAGCAAAATATAATTCACTTACTTGCACGAGTTCGGTATTTGTTGCTGAGAGGCGTGAGAAGTGTAGTTTCTCTATTTGTATATACTCTTTGTTGTATCAAATGTATTAGAAAAGCTATTAACTAAACAACATAAAATAAATATTCGCTTATATTAAAATCACCAATACTATGGCGTCAAAGAGACTAAATTGTCCTTTCTTCTTATAACGCATAACCGTCTAACTAAAACTTACGTTGGGCGCCATATTCGTATAAGATTCTTAAGTTTAAATATTCCCATAAAATCAAAGTAGTTCTTGATAGATGTAGAACACAGATGGGACTAAATAACTGAGTGGTCTAATTAGTGAATGAGTTCATCAGCATTGTATTGATATCAACTTTTATCCAATTATTTGTCTTACAAACAACTCTTTTAACAAGCTATGTGAAAATTGATTCGCATATGAACATATATGATCATATATGGGCTTGTAAATGATCATATATGGGTATAGCTGGCCAGCGGCGTACCCAGGATTTTGTTTCGGGGGGGGGCCCAATTTTTGTTTTTTTAATTTTTTTTTGTTTGAAAAGCATATAATTTTGGTTTAAATTTATTGATCTAAAAAAACAATTTATATTTTTTTTTTATTAAAACAAAAAGTTCAGCATCGGCTTCGGCCGAACATTGATATTATGGCCAAAGTTCGGCTTCGGCCGAAAAAATGAGTTCGGTCGGATACTAATATTTTGTATCTGTTAAATAAGTTTTGGATGGGAAAGTTACCATTGACGTTATACCCAGTTATGATAGCAATTTGAAGCAAAAATGTTTTGACATGTCTTTGTTTTTTTAGTTTTTTTATATCTACAAACAAGTTTTTTTTTTTGAAATATTTAACAAATTTATGTATCAATTAAATAATTTTATTTTGATTTTTAAAGTGAGCTATCATATTAATTAAGATTCTTATATACTATTAACAAAGCTCTTAAAATTTAATTCAACGATTTTTTTTCATAAAAGTGTCAATCTCAGGTTCAACCTTTTCTCCAGGGACCGTAAAAATTTATTCCTTTTTTCATAAAAGCCAGATGATAAAAGTTATTTTTTGATTTTTATTTTTTCGAGCAAAAATGAAAGTTATTTTTTGATTTTTATTTTTTTCGAGCAAAAGTTATAATTATTTTCTGATTTCTATTTTTTCGAGCAAAAATAAAAGTTATTTTCTGATTTTTATTTTTTCGATCAAAAATAAAAGTTATTTTTTGATTTTTATTTTTTCGAGCAAAAATAAAAGTAATTTTTTGGTTTTTATTTTTTCGAGCAAAAATAAAAGTTATTTTTTGATTTTTAATTTTTCGAGCAAAAATAAAGGTTTTTTTTTTTTGATTTTTATTTTTTCGAGCAAGTATAAAAGTCATTTTTTGGTTTTAATTTTTTTTTACCAAAAATAAAAGTTATTAGCTTTGTAATTATGATTTTTCAGTGATAGATATACAGCAAATATTTCGCAATGTTATTTTTTGTGATAACTGTATTAATATATATTATTATACATTTTTTAAGTATCTAACTACAAGACAAACATCTCTATTTGTACGAGCAGTGTGCCAATTTTGGAAATTAAATTCGTCATTTTTAAAACAAGAATTCTTCAAAAAAATCGTCATATTAAAAATAAGTTTTACTGATTATAAAACTCGAAAATATTACAAAAGGCAACCATAAAATTTATATATTATATGTATATATTTATATATTATATATATATAATATAACTGCGTTATTTGTTATTTATTCGTTATAAAAATAAAAAATTATAACTTATGGAATTTCAACTCAAGACATTGAAATAAATATCAAAAATAACTTTTATTTTTGCTCGAAAACATAAAAATCAAATAATAACTTTTGCCCGAAAAAATAAAAATCAAAAAATAACTTTTATTTTTGCCCGAAAAAACAAAATCAAAAAATTACTTTTATTTTTGCTCGAAAAAATAAAAATCAAAAAATAACTTTTATTTTTGCTCGAAAAAATAAAAATCAAAATATAACTTTTATTTTTGCCCGAAAAAATAAAAATCAAAAATAACTTTTATTTTTGCTCGAAAAAATAAAAATCAAAAAATAACTTTTATTTTTGTTCGAAAAAATAAAATCAAAAATATCTTTTATTTTTGCTCAAAAAAATAAACATCAAAAAAAAACTTTTATTTTTGCTAAAAAAAATAAAAATCAAAATTTTAAAAAGCAATGCATTTTATTATAGACTAGTTCATAAGGATCAAAATGGTATACTTGAAACAGTTTTCCGACATTTACTTCTAATTGCTTTTTTTGTTTAAAAATTTGGAAATAACTGTTATTTTCGGTCCCTGCTTTTCTCGATACACTGATGCAAGAGCTAGAGCACCAAGTCTAGCTTCACCCATAGAATTCCTTAAATATGTTTTCACTCTTTTTAGGGTGGAAAAACTTCTCTCCGCGGATGCAGTTGTAACAGGAATTACTATCAGTAAATGTAAAAACATGTAAACGTTTGGAAAAAGTTCCTTGTTGCAATCTTGAATAGCATCTAGCGGATTTGATGGTCTTTATGGTAGTGTTTCCATAGATCAATTTCAGTTAATATATCATTAGTTTGAAAAATTATAGTCTCAAAAAAGTATTATAAATTCATTTATTACATACTAACCAAAACAAAAATAAAATATATTTTTGTTTTGGTTAGGGGGGGCCCCCAGGGCCCCCCCCCCCTGGGTACGCCACTGTAGCTGGCCATATATGTCCATATATAGTTCAATATATGATCATATTTTGTCTCATATATGACCATATATGTATATGCGGATCCGAAATTAGAGGGTATGGTATGGTATTTTATGTGTGAGCCCCGGTAGGCTAGTTGGTAGCGTGCTGGCTTATCTGTGCGGGGGTTGTGGGTTCGATTCCCACCACAGGCACTGGTCTGTTTTCGCTACACCGCGCCGAAGGCCATAGTAGCTAGTGCTCGGTTAGGTTAATAGTATATAATTTGTAATTATATGATTATTAATTAATAATAAAAAAAAGTATTTTATGTAACTTGATCTATATACAATTTTTTACAATTTTGGCCAAAAAAGACCCACTAGGAAAATTGCAGAATAACACCTTTCATAATTTTCGGAAAATTTTCACTTAATTTTATTAGACTATTATTATCTTTACATTAATTCAAAAAATATTTAACCCCTAGTGGCCGCGGGAAAAAAATGACAAAAATTCAGCAAAAAAAATTATTTAAAATTTATATGAAACACTATTAAGTCAAAATAGCAAAACTTTTAACTTAAATTTCAATTTGAACTAAAAATGTATTTAAAATTGTCAAAGTCGGACTACTAACGGATTTACTAACTTTTTTCTATGAGTGTATTGTCAAATATTTTTCGGCTGAATCTTTACGTACAAAAAGTACTTTACATGTACTCAGAAAAGCTCCTGACTGACATCCAGTCCAACCCAGAATGTTTGACATTCCGAGTATTTCCGAGTACTCCCGACACTGCCAGTTGATTCTTCCATATTAAATAAAAATTCTTCAATTGGATTCTCAAATTGTTTTTTTTTTTTTTTTATAGGGCCACAGTTTTTCTTTTTCTTGTTCTCCAACAGATTTTGTTTTCTTTATGAAAATTTCACATGTAATCAAAGTTATCAAATACCATCTATTTGTATTTGTTGTTTTAGTAGTTGTAGTGTTTCCAATTCCGTTAATCGGTTAACCGTTTCAAATAATTATTTGAACCGAATAATCGGTTAAATTAGGTCGATTAACCGGTTAAAAATTTAATATGTTTTTCAATTCTTTTCCACAAAAAATTGCATAGTTTTCATAAGTTTGGCTAACAAAATATACGGTTCGCCGGAGCCAATTTCTGTTTCTAGATAGTCTAAAAACTATTTGCCAACGAAAACGAAAAAAAATCTAGGTGATGCCTTTTTCGCTGCCAATCAAAATTTTCAAAATTTGACCTATTTTTATATTAGGCGACAATTCAGATAATAGAGCTGAGTTGAGAATTTTATTTTTTTTGTGTAATATACGCCCCATTTGAAGGCGGAAATACTTACTTATCTGTTTGGGACCTATCGAATCACTTAACATTCGATCAATTGAAAAATCTAAGAATTTTAACAGAATTTTAGGTACTTTTGACTGAAAGAAGGTTAACTGTCAGATGCCGAAACATATTTGAAGTTTGCGGTATCACGATTAAGAAAAAAATTTTAAGTCTTTTACCATATTCTTGTAAACAAAATAGTTGTAAGACTCTTTTTATAATTAATTTAACAATATGAAATTCATTTTTTTTGGTGGCAATTGTTTTACCAGCCCTGTATTAGATAAGTCAATTAAATGCAGCCGGCTTAACCTGATATTAATGGAACAAACAAAGCCTAGCATAAAGCACTTTAACTTACATTAAACGAATAGCCGGTTAATAAATTGTAGCGATTTTTCGAATAATACCTTAACCGGTTAACCGCCTTGGTCGAATAATTGGAAACACTATGTAGTTGTTATTACAAGCCTGCTAAACCACTTGTTAGTTAAGGTGTTTTTTTTTTTGTTGTATTTGGAATTAACTGAAAACTAGTTTCCACATTCTTTTCCAACATTTATATCTGTAACTATAAAGCGGCAATGTCGGTGACATTCATAACTGATTTCATGTTTCGCCATAAGTATATTCCATAGTTACCACCACCACCACTACACTAAGGGCCAGACAAGCCGTTTTTTTTTTTTGCCAAAAGTCGTTTTCGGGAATTTACAAAAACTGAGTACACCAATGTATTGAGGACCTATTGGAGCAGTTTCGGTGAATATTTCTAAGTGATTCATCAACTCAAGAACAAATGGCAGCGTAACAAAGTTAAAAATTTGATATCAAAATTAACCCTCTAACGAGAAAGGCTGCCTCAGGGCAGTCTTTATAAAATTTACCACAAATGCTTCAAATGAGCGTTTTATTAATATATTCCGATACAAAACTAAATTTGCTAAATATTTTGCAAAGAAATTTTTCGTGTGCCGTCCACATTTTGGAAGCGAGAAAGCTTCAAAATCAAAATTTCGTAAAATTTCAAAAAATAATTATTTTTGAAAAAACATAGTTTTCAAAAATCTAAAAAACCAATTTAAGTTGACTAAAAACTCGTTAATAATAAGTCCTTACTTTGGTCGAAGAACTCACAGGATTTTATATCATCAACTTATAAACTAATAGACGGGTTTTTATGAAATTTGGCAGAAGGAAGACATTAAGTATTAATAGCAAAGCGTTGAAGTTTGAACAATATAAATTGAAGTTTCGATACTTTTTCGCCTAATTTCGCTTTTTCCAAAAAGCGAAATTCGTGATATCTTCTTAAATAGGAGCAGAACAAAAATAGTTTTTGGAGTGTGGTTATATCTTTGTAAGATAAATAATTTTTGTTTAAAACTTCGCATTCATATGATTTAGTTTTCAAAATAAAATATTTTGGCTCGTATCGCATAAATTAGTCAACGATAAACAATTTTGTTGAAGAACTTATTATTTGTTTTTCGGGTGGAGCACATAGTATGAATTTCGTTACAAAACATCGTTTGCCAGTTAGAGGGTTAAATGTTTGTGTGAACTAACTTCTCGGTTTATGTAAACCATTTTTTTTTTTTGCAATAAAAGAGTTGGATTTTTTGCAAAAATAAACCAAAATAACGGGTTATTATTTATGTAAAAAATTTTATGAATTCCGTTTTTATTGCATAAAAATTTTGGCGGTTTTTTTACTACAATTGCTATTATTTTTTCATAAACATACTTTCCATAACTAATAGCAAAATCCATATCGATATTTTAATATTTCATGTATCAGTACACTCAAAAAAATAAGTTAGTAGAAAAGTTAGTAAAACGTCTTGTAAATCAGGTATACTATTTTTTAGCAAATATTTTTGCTAAAATCGTGTTTTCAGCTAAAATTTTTGTTATACTTATTCAGCACTTAACTGTTTTATACTAATGCTTTACTAATATACTAATGTTTTACTAATTAATTTTGCTAAAAAAATTGTGCTGATAAGCAGATGTTGCGGCATGTCAAGATGTAGTAGAGAAGAGGAAAATGATATTAAAAAGTACAACTCTAACAAGACAAGTAAAAAAATCAACCATGAAAAAAACATATACAGACATGTAGACAGAGTAAAGAGAAAGACAAAAACACACATCTTAGGTAGATTTGTATGGTTTCTTTTTCTTATTGCAAAAAAAGGGTTGTTTTTTTCGTTTCGTTTGTTTTGTTTAGTTTTTCGTTTCGTTTCTAGAATTATCTTCGGCGGATAGCATCATTAAGACAACCATTGATGTAAGACAACCATTGATGTAAGTAGTTGATGAAAATTTTTGTTATGTTATATATATTTATTTCTATATATTTTCAGATATTAAATTAATTCATGTCGTCAATGTGGGAAAATTAAAATTGTTATATTTCGTTATTATAGTAAATTATTTTTAAAAGAATCACAAAAATATGTTTTATGATTTTCAGCAAATAAATTAACTAAATTACAATTTTTCTACAAATTTTTTGCGTTTTTTTCAGTCTACTAAAATTCAGCAAAAAATTTATTAATTTTTACCAACGCTTTTTTATTTCTAATCTACTAAGTGTTAGCAAAACTTTTGCTGAATCTACAAATTTTGTTGCTAAAAATCAGCTCGCTGATTTTCAGCAAAAGATTTTGCTGACATTAGCAACTTTTTTGCTAGCATCCTCCTGACTAAAATTTTGCTGACTCAGCAAAATTTTTTGCTGACTTTACAAACTTTTTTTTATGAGTGTAAGTAAGTAGATTAGTATGTTATGTTCCAAACTAATTTGTCCATCAGTGCTACTTTTCACATTTGGCGCTTCTAGAGACATTTAAAATAAAATAGCGACTAAACTGTCAAAATTTGTTTGGTCTATTTTTTTTTTATAAATCGTAACTATATCATAATTTGTAGAGATTTCATTAAAATTCGGTATTAGGCAGGTTTAATCTTTTCGACCGAATTGGCTATATGGCCAAATGTGTCGGTATATAAACATGTGTTGAAATCAGTGAATTTTATCAGAGATGTCACTTTTCGGTATTCCCCATGCTTTAGCTATACGGCCTACTGCCACATATTAGTACTATTCCGCCGAATTATTCGGTTTATTCAAATCAGAGAATTTTTAATAAAATAATTTGAAGATAGATTTTTACAGAAAGTAGAAACCATTTTATTTAAAAATCTAACTGACACAATCGATATGCCAGACTGCCGGAGTTTCACCCCTCCAAGGACTAGTCAGTGGTTAATTTATGTGTCAATTGAGCAAAGCATATTATATTGTTAAATAGTCGTAGTGAGTTTCGAACCCACAGCCATACAACAGGCTATGACTCATAGCACCACCTTTTTGCGAGTTTTGCCACGGTCGACACAGCGCGGAGAGTGGTTAAGTGAAGTTTTGTCAAGCACAGCTTTCACAATGTATTGTTTTTTAATCAGAAGAGACAAAGTTAACTAATACCTGTGAACAATTTATTTTTCAACTAGAATGCTTCCTGTTTTTAATCCTATTGTTATCTCTTTTTCACAAGTAATTATCACATTATGATGCGCTTTATTCACATTTATTAGTTGGATACCAAGTGTATGTTAGCGATAGAGTTTGCCGCTGGGAAAATTTTTTTAAGTCGGAACTGTGTACAAATAAAATTTTTTTATTTTAGTTAAATTTGGCTTTGATCGTGTATATAAAAATTATATGGAAATTTTCAGTCTTAAAAAATGTTTAACTGGTGACTAAAAAAACAACTTAAGTCAAGTTTAACTACAAACAAGACTCCTTTATTTTGTGCGCCCCTGTAGGCTAGATGGTAGCAGGCAAACCTATCAGTGCAGGGGTCGTAGGTTCAATTTTCACTGGTCTGTTTTCGCTGCAACAAGCCGAAAGCCATTGTAGCTAGTGTTATGTTACGATTATATGATATAATTTGTAATATTATCATTTTGAATTATCAAAACTCAACTGAAAAACTGAAATCAGTGACCGTAAATCCATATTATCACAAAATTTTGGTGTAAGCGGACTAAAATTTAATTGTTTTGTCGCCATTTTGAACTTTAAATATAATTTTTGAAATCACCGCCACCGAAAACTCCATGATGCATAATTTGAGACATCTGTATGTACGAAAAAGACTTTGGCCAAAAAAATTCAAGTTCTGGCCCTGTGTGCACCATCTACCAAATCTATGTCTCTTCATTCCATACCACACTCTATGTAGCACTCTGGTATGGAGTTATAACTAAACTACTTGTTGTATACTACTTATATTTGTATTTTGTAGTCATAAATAGCACATGTTTTACATTTTAATTTATACCTTTTATACTACAAACAACGTACAATTGCAAGATACATACGACAACATCTCGTCAGCTTACTATTGGTTTGACCCACTGACAATTTTTGAAAAAATTGAGTTAGAAATGGATATTGCGAATATCTTCTTTCGAATTCCGAAACCAGTTTCTCGATATCTTGTATTATATCTCAGATATTCAGAATTGGTTTTGCATTATATCCGCAATTTTAAGGTTTAATAAACATTGGCCAGATGCATCAAAGACCATTGTTTGGCATATGGAGCAAATTTTGTATACAAAAATTAAAAAAAAAACTCATTATTGTTTTGCTGCAATTGACATACTGCATGCAAAAGTTAAAAAATGTATTTCATTATTATTTGGCTGCATGATCAAAAGAACAAACATAAAATCAAAACAAAAAAAGAGAACTGCTATTAGACGTCAAAATGTATAGACATGCAGCATAGAAAGTCGAATTACAAAAAAAAAAGTTCATGTGGGCTCAAAACAAGAATATTTATTTTTTGTAAAACTTAATAACTTTTGATTTAATTTATATAAAAGTATCAAAATTTGTAGTTTTGTTTAAAATATATGGAAAAATAATAATTGATCATGTAGATTTTAAGAAAAATTTGTGTAAACCTTCTTCATCGTTTTTCTCGAATTCGACTTATTGGTGTATAGGTCAACCCAATAATAAGCTCACGATCTTTGTCATCTTTTTTATTTTTTGCAAACTCGGTATTTTTAGTGTTAACATTTATATATTTTATATTTGAAAAAAAATCTTAGATTGTTGCATGGTTTTTTTTTCCTTTCCTATTTTTTTTTTCCTGTCTATAAGATGAAACTTTAAATAGATCAGGGAACAGGTTTACTTATTTATATCAAAGGAAGTGTCATTAAGGAATTTCTATATTTGTTGTCTTTATATTTATAGCATTTAATCGTTTACAACTACAACTAATATTGGAAATTATGGTTTAATTATAATCATTGAGGATCATAAACTCACCCATAAAAGTTTATGGCCCTTGTGCTTATTATTGGCTTGACCCATACTCCAAAAATTTGTTATCGTGATAAACGATGTGTGTACATTAATTCAATTTTTATATTGAAAATTGCAGGTACATCAATCTCATATGGATATCTCATATATGATACGAGATATCGCAAAACGGGGTTCGTAATCAGAAAGGGGATATTTACATTATATATAATCCATTCCTAACTCAATTTTTTTAAAAATGGACGGTGGGTCAAACCAATAATAAGCTGATGATCTGTCTCCGTTCGGGCACTTTGAACACTAATAGCTCATCTAGCACTTGTACTTCCAATTTATACTTAGTACCTACAATTTTCGCATCCAACAAGTTCCTCTAAAATTAATGCTAAAGCAATGTCGTTTACACTCAGAATATGGACTCAGTAGTAACAAGCGTATTTGTAGTAGTAACAACCGTATAAATTCATGTCGTCAATGTGGGAGTATAAACATTTTTATATTTTGTAAATTATTTTTAAAAGAATCATAAAATTATGTTTAATGATTTTCAGCAAATAAATTAACTAAAGTATAATTTTTCTACAATTTTTTGAGTTTTTCTCAGTCTACTAATATTTAGCAAAAATTTTATTAATTTTTAAATTTTATTAACTTCTAGCAGGGGTTTTTTATTTTTAATCCACTAAGTGTTAGCAAAACTTTTGCTGAATCTACTAATTTTGTAGCTAAATGTCAGCTCGCTGATTTTCAGCAAAAGATTTTGCTCACATTAGCAATTTTTTGCAAGCACAGCCCTGACTAAAATTTTGCTGACTCAGCAAAACTTTTTGCTGACTTTACTAACTTTTTTGAGTGCAGGGTTAATAATAACTCAACAATACTGACAAGGAAATATATATAAGTAACTTTTGAAATTTAATTTCGATGCCTCTTATTTCTCAAGGTTTTTTGACTTGAGAGAATAGTTAGTTCTTTTTTAAACAAATCTTTTCTCTGGTTTCGCAGGGTCATAATGCAAATAAAGAGTTTTTCAATGCTCTAAACGGAATAAGCAAAGTATAACTCTTTCCTTACGACTGCGTAGTAAATAAAACAGTACGTTTAGAACTCAACTACACTCAAATAAAAAAGTTTGTAGTCAGCAAAAATTTTTGCTGAGTCAGCAAAATTTTAGTCAGGAGGGTGCTAGCAAAAAAATTGCTAATGTCAGCAAAATCTTTTGCTGAAAATCAGCGAGCTGATTTTTAGCAACATAATTAGTAGATTCAGCAAAAATTTTGCTAACACTTAGTAGATTAGAAATACAAAGGAGTTTGCTAAATATTAATAAATTTTTGCTGAATTTTAGTAGACTGAAAAAAACGCAAAAAAATTGTAAAAAAAATTGTAATTTAGTTAATATATTTGCTGAAAATCATAAAACATATTTTTGTGATTCTTTTAAAAATAATTTACAATAATTACGAAATATAAAAATTTTCATTTTCCCACATTGACGACATGAATTAATTTAATATCTGAAAATATATAGAAATAAATATATATAACATAACAAAAATTTTCTTTCAACTACTTACATCAATGGTTGTCGAAATGATGCTTTCTTTTAAATGACGCAACTGCCGAAGATAATTAAAGAAACGAAACGAAAAAATAAACAAAAACAAACAAAACGAAAAAAACAACCCTTTTTTTGCAATAAGAAAAAGTAACCATAAAAATCTACCTATGATGTGTGTCTTTGTCTTTCGCTTTACTCTATCTACGTGTCTGTATATGTTTGTTTGTTTGCAATTTGACCACACTAGATTATAAATCTATAAACATTTAGTTTAGAAATACATATTAAATTTAAATATTTTATTTTGTCTTTTATTTAATTAAAAGACAATTATTTTCACAAGCCGGTGACAACGCAAAATTTAAGTTGTTTTAATCCTCAATTTTGTTTTATGTATGAAAAACAGATACAAAAGTCTTCCATTGTTGATTTTTTTATTCATTTCCTCTTCTCTACTACATCTTGACATGCCGCGACATTTGCTTCATTCTGCGTATATCTTTCAATCTGGTTGTCGTCCACACTATTAATGTGCTTATCAGCACAATTTTTTTTAGCAAAATTAATTAGTAAAACATTAGTATATTAGTAAAACATTAGTATAAAACAGTTAAGTGCTGAATAAGTAAAACAAAAATTTTAGCCGAAAACACGATTTTAGCAAAAAAAAATTCTAAAAAATAGTATACCTGATTTACAAGACGTTTTACTAACTTTTGTACTAACTTATTTTTTGAGTGTAGCTTTCCAACGGTACCTAGTACTTCATCTTAATGTCAAATTCTGGAAAATTTGTTGTATTTATACAGCACGGACCTATTTTTTAGAGAAACCCATCTTTTTTGTACTTACTTGCAGCGTGTCGCAATCTTCCCCATCAATAAGTTAAAGATGTCGTATGATAAGATAACTTCCGCCTAAAACACGGTAGCGTCATAATGCAAAGTGGAACGAGTTTGGCATGGATATTGCTCTTAGATATTCAGATGTTAAATTTTTTCTTATCAGTTATGCTTTGACTTTCCATACGATCTTAAAAATATGTGATTGATTTTCGAGATAAAATTCATTACAGGAGAATTTCGATCCGTTTATTGATAAATGCACTGAGAGAATTATTCTTTATGATATTAATGAAACAACTTCATAGTTTTTTTTAGAGCTATTTCTTAAAATTTCATAATTTCATTAATTTTCATAAATTTCAAACTTTAGGTTTAAGATTTAATTCTCAAGTGTTAAACATCCCAGCAAAATTTTTTAGAACAGATTACCTTTCAACCTGTTCTAGAACAGCTTCTTTTATCACCGGTTACATGGAACCGGTTCTAGAACAGGTTCCTGGGAGTCGTAATTTAACAGGCCAGTTATATAACTGGTTCTAGAACCGGTTCTAAAGCAACTAGTTCCAGTTTGGAGGTAAATAACCTATTGCAAATAGGACAAACTCCCTATAAAAAGAATCGATTGCAGAACAGAAATTAGAACCTGTTATAATACACTATAAGTTGTTCTGCAACCTATTATTTGGATTTTACTATTTTACTGGGATATTTTATAAAGTGCTTCATTGTCTTAGTTTTAATGAATATTTCAAGACATTTATAAAGAGTTTTATTAATTCAAGGAATTTCTTAATATTAAAAATTGTTATGAAACTGTTTCATAAATTCTATAAACGCTTCATTGTCGGAATGATTCATTAGTTTCATGAAGAATTTCATTAATTCTACAAAAATTTCATAAACATTCGAACGCCTTAATGCTGCATAAAAATAAATCTGAGTTTAGTAAATTTCAGACCTATCCACACAAAAATATAATAATTTTTGACACCACCTTTTAACCTTTTAACGATAGATCGTGCAGCTAAAAAATACGTATCCCTTATTTTTTTCTAATCTAGAACATATCCAAATTTTATTAAGATCGGAGAGAACCCATCCGGAGACTCCTTGAGAGTCGATTTTTACATCTCCCTTGGTCCACAATTCTAGTGTAATGCCTACCCGATTTTGTTCGTGTATACGGGTAGATATCTAAGCACCGGTAGGTATCTATTGCTTGAAATTACGGGCATAATAGTATTTTCAGAGGTTTTCTTAAAAAGGCTAAATCCGACAAAAAAAAATTACGTCCAATGTATTCTCATTTTCATTTGTGGATCCTAATTTTCTTTAGACAATTAATGCATAGTAGGACGAATTTTGCATGAATTCTAAGCACAGCAAATAATATTTTCTCTTAGAGTATGCTATAACCTTCCATATGATTTTGAAAATTCGAACATATGATCTGTGGCGGGTTTTCAAGATGCAAATCTCCACTGAAGAAATGCAATCCGTACATTGGTGAATGACTTTAGTCAATGCGATTAATTAAGTTTTTTCAATGATTCATTAAACAAATTAATTTGAATTTACAACTCCCACTTACTTGCGAACTAATATATGACAAACGAATTCATTTGCATAGAATCTTTTTTTGACAGTTTTTGTCTATTGATTTATGAGATGAGCTCAACTAACGATGAAAAGTTGAAATTTAAGTATACACACTAGGATGTCCCTTAAACTAACGATTTATCGATTTTCGTTCATTACACCCCCAGTTTTATTACAAATGATTCCAAATGTAAGAAATCGATTTTTTTGTATTTCCGAGTTAAAACATTTACATATAATCATGCATTATTTTATATAAATATATATGTTATTGCATGATATTATTGAGAAAAATGCATAAAAACAACATATTTATAAAAATGTGACCAAATATATAGAGGAATGTTCGAGCGAGGCAGATATGGATTGAAAACTTTAAACTCGTTTTCCGCAAAATCATGTTTTTTGAGTTATGTCAGTCTTGCAGTAAATGAGCGATATATTTATGTATGTTCATATATAACACTTTTATCCTCCAACTTTTTCAATACGATGCCACATATAATTACATCTTATACAAATATAAGTGGTTAATAAATATCTATAATTAGATATAACACAAATCAAAATTATATATAATCACATATAATGTAATATCCAAAAAAATCTTTAATTTAGGATAACACGATATCTTGAACTATTCATAGTTATATATCGTTCCATACCTGAAATATGTAGATCTTTTTTTGGATAAAACTATATATTGCTGCAGGCTATATATTAGCATGTCCCGAATTTAAAAAATTTGCGCATTTCGTCATGTACTCAAACGATAGGTATAATTGTGCTGTTTTTTAAGGGTACATACTTATAGTTGTACATACTTATAGTTGCATACTATACTTAGTTGCTACTGATACAATTAGATACAAAACTGATGCAATCAAATACAATTCTATCGGGTCATAATTCGGTTAAAAATGTACTGGGCATTTATCTAATTGCATCATATTAGATCTAAATCCATACAAACGGATACAAATATATGGGCCCATATTTCTGAAGAAATTAAATAAGAGTACATATAGCGTCACATAGAAATTGATATGACTACATAAAGCTCCATATCAATTTTTTTTAATCGGGTTATCTATTTATTTATTTTAGATTATTTTTTTATGGGGTAAAAACTTATTTTATATTTCATTTATTCATTTAATAGACTCAAACTATTCAGATATGTAATTCTGATATCATTAACCCCATTTAGCCTGGAATCAAGAATTACCCTCGAATTTAATAAAAATGCAAAAACGTTTTTTTTTGAAATTAATGTTAAAGATTTTTTATTTGGAGATTTTTATAATACAATTGCAATTTTTAAAGCGTAGCGACTCATTTCCATTACATTTTATGAAATTTTGCTTATTTGTCAAAAATTTGACATAATTTTGATGTTTTCTTTAAAGTTTACATAATTTTCTAAAATATCACTTAAATTTGATAAGACCATAACTATCATTACCTTTATCTAATAAATATTTAACCCTTAGTGGCCTGGGGACAAAAAGGCCGATGAAGCAAACTTTTAATTACTACGAAAATGTAAAACCTTTAAATTGATATAAAAAAAATTCCACTTAATAAATATAATTATTTTATGTAACTTGATGCATATAGGGTAATTTTTACACTTTTGGCCAAAAACAAGACGCACTGAGAAATTTACAGAATAACACCTTTCATAATTTTCGGAAAGATATCATTTTATTAGACTATAATTAGGTTAATTCAAAAAACGTAACAAAAATTACCCATGAAACTGAATTTAAATTATAACCACAAGAAGAGAATACAAAGCCTTTAAATGTATAAAAAAAAATGTTCGACTTGTTAAAATTTTTTTTTTTTGTGTAACTTAATCCATATAAGAATAATGTTTTCACTTTTCACCAAAAAATACCCGCTAGAAAAGGGGGCAAAACCAACGAACAAGAGCAATTCTTTATAGTCCCAATATTACTTTTAAAGCTTACTTTTGACCCTACCTTTTGAACCCTTAAAAATAGGATTTGGACTATAAAGAATTGCTCTTGTTCGTTAGTTAAGTACCCTCTACCACGTATCCAAATTTAGAAAAAATCTGAAAAATGTTATTCTGTGATTCTTGCATGTTTCTTTATGGTGAAAAGTGAAACCACAAAAAATATCGATTTAATCCATTTGCCACCATTTGCAATAATACTGGTGGTATAATGCCGAATCTATTTTTAAAGGACACCCTAATACACACCTTAGATAACTTCTTATTATTTAATTTTTTTTTAATTTCTTTAGACAAACAATAATTGAGTCATGTAGAGGTTGACTTTGTCTTTATAATAGCTAATTAAATATTTTTATAATCAAAGAAACTATAGCTCTAAAACTACACGCAGAGAAAAAATATGGTTGCAATATGATTGTGGCCACAAAAATATATTTCATACAGCCATAAATGGTTGATTCATTTAAATTATTATTGTATCAATCATAGTTCACCAATAATATGGTTTCTTTAATCATGTTATAGTAAAAACCTCTCTTTTTTCAGTTATCATATTATTCTCTGGTCTACAATCATAATATAGTATTTATTATCATATTACTTTCTCTAACGGCAGCCATATTATAGTTGCGCCAACTATAAGATGATCAGTCTGTTTTTTATGAGCATCTTTGCTCTTTTAGTGTCATTCTTGTTTAAGATTTTGTGAGAAGAAGTTGTGAGAGCAGTCAGTCCGAACAAATTAAATAATATTAAACAAAAAGACATAAAAATAGAAAAACAAGGCAGTGGTGTTAATTGTAATGTTGATTTTTATAGTGGGAAAAGGAATAATTTTGTAGTCTCAACCCGGTCTACCATGGGAGCCTAGGCAAAAGTTAAATTGACACACATCCCTTAAACGAAGTTATTGTTCATTGTACATAAAAGTGTTATAAATTAAATAAAAAGTGATAAAATAAAAAGTGATTTATTTTTAAATTTTATGTACTCACGCAAAATTAATTTTTTTTTTTTTTTAAAGAGAGGCAACACTCAGGAAATACTTCCTATATTTAGTGTGTTGCTTTCTTTGGAAAGGTATAGTATAGAGATGAAAGGTGGGGAAAGATGAAGTGCTTCAGACATGGCAACACTGTAATTGCGCGAGATGATAAGTCTTAGAACAGTTGTTGCTCGCCACCTGATGGAGAGTTGGCGAACTTATGGTTCATAGCCCTGATTCATTATTTTACTTCGGTGGGGTTAATTGCTATGGGAACACCGAAGGTGGACATTGCGATACGTATGAGGGATAGAAAAACTCATACATATTATTTCGATGTTGCCGGCACCGGGGATAGAACTCGGGGCCTTCTATGTAAAAGTCCAACGCGCTAACCATTACACCACAACGCCCAACATAAAAACATAAAAAAATTTCAAGAAATAATAAAGAAAAATTTTAACAAAATACACGTGCTTTTGAGTCTGTATTACGATAAAATCATAATATATTTGCAATAATCATAGTAAATGATGACGAAATTCTTTTCCGTAATCATAATGTTACAACTAGGATTATAAAATGGATATAGTGCAAATATTATAGTTGCTCCTAACATATTATGATCATTATAAATGTAATGTATTCTTAAAAATATTTGAATGTGTACTTATGCTGTAATCATTATTTTATTTTTTTATTTTTTCTGACAAAATAAGATTTGTGCTGAAAAGAGAAATTTTAGTTTTACTGTTTTAGATACTAAAATAAAAAAAATTATGTGAACATCGTATAGCGACAAAATAATGGTTTATATAACTCCTTAATAACCTAAATCCTATTCGTCAGAGCAGAGACAATTTTATTATTTAAATGATTTTAAAATAAGTTTATTTAAATGTGTAAACTAGTTAATACATAAATATATGTTTGTATTATTTAGAAACAAAAAACATGCACAACATTTTAATCCAGCTTCAACAGAATGCTGGGAGAATAATGTAGGAATCATACTTTGATAATTTATAAACATTTCCATAACCATAATATGATTATATTAAGATCAATTGGGAACACTAATATGGTAATCTAATTAACATATTTAGATTAAGAATAGATAAGTGTTTGGTTGGCACAATCATAGTAACATGGTTGTCACAATCATAAATCCAAAATGTATGATACTCTTCTAATATGGTTGCCCCAACCATGTTTTTTCTTTCGTGTATAAACTAGAACAAGACGACAACGAGACTGGCTTTAAATCCTCCATAACATTTTAGACAATTATTGAAACTAATGGTCAAAAAGTTATAAATCAAAAGTTTTTTAGCAGAAAAGTTCTTTAAATAAATTCTTAATTAAAAATCATAGTTATAAATGTTTATTACTGGTATGAATTAAGTACCCAGCTTATGAGAACTATATTCTTTGTGTTTTTTTTTTTTTTTAATGACTCAAATACATATATTCAACTTTAACAAACTTCAAATACTTGAACGAATTTGATAGAGGTGACCTTCAAAACAAAACAAAAAACACTTAAATTACACAGGCCAACGAAATTAAAAAAAAAATGCCAGGTCTTTGATACTGGAGTATATTTTTCAAAAAGTTTCAGGTGCGCTAAATTCGAATCTGACCTCAGAATTTCTCCATCACATCAGGATATATTAAAATGAAGTTTACAAAACCCCGGTTTTCGCTATATTCGGGATGTTACATAGCCAATTGAGCTTCATTTACAAAATGTATGTCACCTGAAAGTCCTACTTGTTATCTTCAAAAATCGTGTCTATAAATATAAATTTCAACGAACGATATGGCAGAGAATGAATAATATAACTTTAAAATTCCAAATCCATTTTTAAAGGAAAAAGTACACAGAGAGAAAAAAGTGGCTATTTGCCAACTGAAATTCGGTTACTACACTCACAAAAACTTTTTCATAAAAGTTCAACGGTTATTTTAAAATTTAATCGATAAAGTTGTTTCAATGGAATATACAGTTAAATTACCAAAGAAATATATTTTTTACCTTTCTGTCTGTTATTCAATAAACAAAAAAAGGACTTCGTTAATAGTTACAATATACAGTTAAAATTTTCTATTTATAACAAAAATATAAAAATTTTTAATTTTTATTTTTAATATAAATTATATCAAACTTGTATAAAAGACAAAGTACAGTCTAGTTTACTCCCCCTGTTTTTGTTTATAGACAAAACAAAAAATAAAAAGGAGAAAAAAAGAAAAAACGAGTATTGAATATCCACCAAAGGTGGGCCTTGCACTTAACAAGCAAGTTTTCAATTTATAGTTTGATCAATGGTGATAATCTTTTACTTCGAGCTCATACATATATTAGTTCTCATGTAGTGAGTAAACTAGTTTATATGAATGTTTGATGTTTGGCATGGGATTGTTACCGCTTTCAAAACGTGTTCTGATGATGGGAACTTAGAAAATTCCCGAAATAGATCTATCAACACATTCCTGAAAGGGTCAAATAATAAATTTGAAAACAAAAAAACTATAGATTATTTGTTAGGATAATATCCTAATAAGAAGTATAGAGTATGGCCTCGAACTTGAATAATTTTCATTTTCATAACAAAAATATAACAATAATATTGAAATATCCAAAAACAATCTATTGTTTTTTATCGATTTTGTCAATTAATTTTGCAACAGTTGAAAATAAACTAAAAAAATACAATTGTTTTAAACGAAAAGTAAGTAGTCCTTTTTCTAACTGATTTTCTATTAATTGAATGTGTATTAGGGTCGACCTATTTGTCGATATTGTGCCATCGATTTTTCGATAGCTTTTTTCATTAGGAAAAAAAGTTCCACTACGACATATCAAAAAAATCATTTTCGAGACTCCCAAATTTAAATTTTTTTCAGTTCGTTTGACACTTTATTTCTCTGTGTGTGGAACTTTAAGATTCTAATAAATTCGACGTAAAATAAAGGTAAAATGTAGCGAAATTCCCATTTTTTGTATTAATTGCTAATGGATTTCAACAGATGATATCATAAAGAAGAAATAAGAAAGCTTAAGCCTGAATTTTAATGATAATAAAGACATGACAAATTTTGTGAATAAAGCCTAATACGTGATATTATAAAGTTCCGATTATAGCGAATTCCCGGAGTTTTTAAACTTAAGATTTTATGTCTCCAAAACCTAACGTGATGGAGAAATTTTGTGATCAGATTTGGATTCACCGAGCAGAGTATACTTTAAAAAGTATACTCTGGGTAAAAAAAATTGTTGGCCTGTGTTATCAAATTTACTAAAACATGATTTGGAGTAGTTAGAGTACAGAGTGAATGAGCGGAATAAAGTAGTGATAGCCGTTGGCTAAAACAATCAAAAAACCTCAAATACAATTTTAATTAATGTCAGTAATAACGAAAAGTATACATACCCTTAAAGCTGAGTGCAGTTTGATAAATGTAAACTCTTCTTAGCTTTTGCTGTTGCTTAGCTAAGATGTCTTAAATGTAAAGAGTTCCGCTTTCAATTTTTATTTAAATTTCATTTTTCTTAAACATGTCAAGTTAATCTTATGTGTGTTTTCTGTTTCGTTTCTTCTTTCATAGATTACGTCAGGAAAGCGAATTACTATCACGTCAGACATCATCGCATCACTGGTCACAAAATGATTTGTCTTCATTGGCTTCTACATCAGTGGCGGCATCACCTACTTCTCTTCTATCAAGAGATAGAGATTTAAGTGAATTAAGTAACTGCACGCAACAGCAACAACAACAACAGCAGCAGCAACAACATAATAATAGTTCCGAAAGTACTTCCTCAACGGAGACACTTAAATGGTTGGGTTCTATGAGTGATGTATCTGAAGTAAGCCATGCTACTGGATTTTCAGCTATATCAGAATCAGGTATGTTCAGAATTATATGGAAATGGTTTTGAAAATTGTTTAACTGTACTTCTTTTTGCAGTTTCTACTTCGCAATTAATAGTTCATAGTTCACGCGTCTTAACACCCAAACGTCATCAAAGTGAAAGCGTTTTATTTCCCTCCGAAGAATCACAACAACAACAACAAGTTTCAAGATCTTCTCACTCTCAGCAACATAGTCCTTCAAATTTGCCCCAATCTTCGGCTGTGACCACAAATTCTTTAACTCCAAATCATCGGCATAGTCCCAGCTATCCTCCCATACATCAAACTTCACATTCTTTATATCGTCATATAAATCATCTTAATAATTCCCCAGAATTGTCTAAAGTTACAAATGAGAAGACCAGTTCGCAAAATTCTTTAATTAACTGTGATTTAACAGCTCAAAAATCTAATATTTCCGCTACCATATCTAATAGTGAGGCAGTTGTAACCATAGCGCCCCATCCTCCTCCGGTGCCAGCACCTAAACCAAATCCAAATGGCTGTAATGATACTAATAAGAACTTTAATAACCTCGCAAATACTACAAATGAAAGAAATACCCAATCTATATCACCTTCTAGATCCCAAGGAGCTACATCCTTGGGAGGACATAAATCAGTATCAGCTTCTATGGATTCTTTGTCGGATATAAAAAATCCTTATCGCAACAATCATCGTTTGTTTCCTGTCAGTACATATACGGAACCCGTACATAGCAATACCTCGCATTTTGTACATCATCCGAAACCTCAATATAGCACGGGTTTACAGAAACCTCAGAAAACATCACAATCGCAGCAGCAGCAGCAGCAACAACCACAATCTTCTCCTTTAACAGGAAGTCAAACAAATTTGCATCCGGCTAAGCTAGGTTCTCCCAATTATCCACAACCAAGTTGGCAATCGGTGGCGGCCTTAATAAATGATTTTGAAAGATCCTCAGATCAGCAACAACAATCACAAAAGTACACCTATCTCGATCCTAACAAAACACATCGTGTTCCAAATCCCGCTTTAAAAGCGTTTCAAAAAAATGCCGTACAATCCTACTTTGAAAGACAACAACAGCAGCAACAACAACAGCACCAGCAACAACAACATCATCATCAACATAATCATTCGGCCGATAGTCCCTCGCCCAGATCATATTCACAATCTACTATGAGACCCAGTTCTTTACAAAATGTCAACCAACCTAATGAAGGTGTACAAACTGTTTTACTCAGGAATTCACTGCCTAGTAATTATAATACCACAGCTGGCCAAAGACCTTTATCGGAAGATAAAAATGCCTTTCGCAATTTGAATATTATAACAACCAATAAACCACCTTCACCGGCTCCACCACCGCCACCACCCAGATCACGTTCTATAATGCCTACTCTCTTAAGAAGATCTTCTTCGGCATCCGACTATGCCGAACTAAGAGATCAATTTATTTCGGCCTCTCAGGAAAAATTACAATCACAATCTATTAAAAACATATCAAATTCAGAGAAATTCTCATTTAATGACTGTGGCATGCCTCCACCACCGCCTCCTCCAAGAGGCAGAGCTTCTATACAGCCTCCCAGAAGAACATCCTCAGCTTCAGATTATGCTGCTATAAGAGATAAGGTATTATTGCAACAAGCTGCGGCCTTAACTCATCAACAATTACATCCTCACCAGCATACAAATGTGGTGCCCACACCTCAGCATTTGGCTATAATAAATACAAACTATCATCATCATTCTCCACATGCACATCATCACCATCATCATCATCAACAACAACAACAGCAACAACAATTATATCAAACAGGAGTTCCTGGCATACCACCACCTATACAAGATGGTTGGGTACCAGAAAGACCTCCTAAGAATCCGAATTTAAGAGTGCCTTCACCAGATTTGCCACCACCACCACCTGGTTTAGAATCCGAAACTTTAATACCGGATGAACCTTTGCCCCCACCACCACCAGAAATCTTACAAAGACAGCCTGTAGTTGATGCCTCAATGGATATAATGGCTAAGCCTCCTTCACCCAATAGACGTAATAGTTTTGCTGGTGCTTCCACCAGGAAATCCAACTTTTTTAATAGATCTTCCTCAAATGATACACCTATAAATAAGGGTCCTCCTCCCCTAATACCACGTAAACCAGCCAGTATTGAATTATTACAAGTTTCCAGACCATCGGCTGCTTCTCTTAATCAACTTCACAGCACAAAAGTTCAATGTGAACTAACCAGAGCTACTCCCATATCGTCTTCTACTCGCAAAAGACCTCACAATTTGGCGGTGGCTTCTTCGCCGTCCTCAATACCAGCCATACAAGAAAATGTTCTCATGGCTAACACTCATCCTTCCAGACAGTCTCCTATTGGTAATAGTTCTCCTTTACCGACAACTATATTAAAATCTTCACCATCACCACCACCATTAATGCCAAGAATGTCCAATGTGCCGCCACTACAACAACAATCGAACATTTGCAACATTAAAAATTCTAATATGTCTAATCAGAAATCAAGGTAAGTGGTAAATTAAATTTTACATTTAATTAATTGCAAGTAATTTAATTTATTTTGTAAGAATAATAGAGTCATTATTTTTTTTTTTTTGTAATATGATACTTCAGCATTTTATTATAGCGAAAAAAAAACACTATAAAAAAAACCGCCAAGACTTTATGCTAGTTGACAACCTGAGCTGTATGCACTGTGATTTTTAGTGAGTGAAATGAAATTGACTTTAAGCCATACTGTCGTTTTGTCATGTTGTCAATTGTTGTCAAAGTTGATGTATAGCAACTAGTCCACTCCCACTTAATTGATCTTATTTTTGTAGTAGTCGTTAAATTATATAAGGCATGGTTTGGCAATTAAAAACAAAAATAATTTAGCTTAAAATTACACTGAAATAAATCTTTGTGTTAAAGTAACACATCTGAGAAGGATGGATTGGAAAGTTGGTATTCAATATCACTTTCTCAGGGACTTATTATTTAAAACTTCCCAGAATAATAAAATTGATCGGCTTTGTTTCGGCACCAATCCAACTTGCCATAATTGAAGTCTTTCATATTTCACCACCTGTCATCTCTCCTCTATTTCCTTTCCAAAGGAACCAACATATTAGTAAATAGAAATAATTCCCAGTATAGCCTTTATATAAAAGCTTTCTGCCATCGATTAGTTTAGAAGGGAGAGTCTAGTACTAAGTGATTCTTAGGAAAGACACACTCAAGAGATGACATCGGGACTTAAATAAGACAAATAAGAATTCTTGATCAACGAACGAATTCTGCTTTTGTAATAGATTCTGAAAGTGGAGGGTTATTTAGTTAAATTTGAATAGTTATTTTAGTTATTTTCACAGATTATTTGGAAGTTGATCTTATTCAACCAAAGATGTATTACTTTTTCCACCGGAAAAGGTATCTTGGTTAGAATAGTAAGACATTTGACTTAAACTTATTTAGAGGGTTCTTCTGAATCTCAACGTAAATAAGTCAGTGCGCCCGGATGGCATACAGCACTAGTGCTGAAACAGTTTTCTGCAACGCTTTCTCGTCAATTAAAAATCCTCTTAAGCACATCGTACTTTAAAAAAATTTAAATTTGTTCTGCGCTCTCAAATGTGGAGATTATGGTAATTATGTAGAGACCTACTCACTTGTCAGCATTAGAAAGTTTGAATTTTAAAGAAATTGTTTTGCGAGAGACCTTAAGGCGTTCCTTTCGGAGCTTTGGACGTTACTGTAGATATTTTCAAGGCGTTCGATCTTGTGTGCCACAAAGCACTTGTGTTATAACTTATAACTCATTGCTTTTGGTGTCGATGATGAATTCTCTTGATGTGATGAGTTTCATCTAAATTTGGGGGGTACCGAAAGGTTCCGTTCTTTCTTTCTCACTTTTTCATATCTTTCGAAGTGATTTATATCGAGCTTTATATGGGATCCCACTATAAGAGTTGTTATAGTTGGGATCCTATGTTGACATGAGTTTCAGCCTGATTCGGGTGTACTCCAAGGTTACTTTCTTTCTACTTCACTTTTTATTTTCTTCTAAACAACTTTGTCGGTCAAACTCAAATCCTATCTACACTTTCACAGATGTCACCAACATTTGTCATTCATATTTATTTTTGAGGTTGACAGAAATATACACTCAATCAGATCCTAATTACAATCCCTTAGTTGGATCGTGTGAATACGGTCAATTAAAATGCAAACAAGACCAAATGTTATGTTAAATTTATAACGAGTTTTCAACCTCCGTATATTTATAAAAATGAAGCAAATCAAACATGTTAGCTAGGTTGATACTAGTATTTCGATCTGGCTAAAGATCTCATCAGAACAGGAAGTTTTAGAAAAGCTAGAGCCTTCATAATAGGCAGAACTTTAACAAAAACCTATTAATCATCAATTTTGCTCCAAAGGTTGTTTGTTGACCCATAGGACATCAGTGTCATCTGTACACATCTGTAGTATTTATATCAAAGAATATAAAGCTCTTGATGTTCTGGGCATGAGAATTCAATGTGATGTCCTCAGGAAAATCACATAGTTCAAGACAGAAGCATTCAAGTGTTTTTAGTTGTTTTTATTTTTTTAACCGCTGCAAAAGCTATTTCACTTCATTATTGGGTAGGGTAACCAGCTCTAATGACCTATTATAATTTATTGCGATATACATATTGTAAATCTTTGTTTTCCACATCTACAATAAGATCATTAATCTCAATCTAGACAAATCCCAATCCAATGGACCAAATTTGCCAGTAAGCATGGCTCTTTTGCTAAAGTTTGATGACAAATAATAATATACTCTTATGTTGATGTTCTTTATTTGAATCCCTTCTTAAAGTTTGATTTATTTTAAGAAATTTATTTGGATCTCGGTATGGATCAATCACAAATTTCTAATCTCAGGATTGTAGACTTGCAATGGGACAAGGTGATCTCGTATCATAACGTTACCCTTAAAAGTAGACCATGTACGAATTTCAGATCTACAAGAGAGTTAAATCTGAAAAACCACCTCTAATCTATTCAGAGCTGCCTTTGCTCTATAACTAGCAGATTTTATCTCTCATGCAGATGTTCTTTAGGAGAAATTAGTCTTTCATATAAAAAAAAAAATTGCGACATTCACCACTCTTGCATAAAGGGGAAGAATAATTGGATTAGATTCTTTCAAATTTCTTAGCTTTTCAAGATTTAACAACACAATTAATAGTATAAATTACCTTCTTTTATTTCAGAACTTAATGAAGGGAATTTATTCATATCTTTACCACTTTGTCAAATATTTCATTTTATTCAGTTTTTTTTTTTTTTTTTTTTTTTTTGTGAGACTTTCAAAATTAGTAATAGCCATAAACACTTAAACAAAATATAAGACCACGTTTTATTTTTGCATTTATTTCCAAGAGAAGTGACTGTTTTCTTATAACAAACATGATTTTTTGCATGTAATATAAGAAAATTGCAAAAGTGACACCCGCAAACGACCTTTATGGCACGATTTATGATGCAACTTCTTACACTCATACATTCATGGCATAAAAAAAAATGCTTCTTAAATCAACAGCCAAGAAAATAAAATATAAAAAAATAAAACTTGTGATTTTTCATTGTATCGAAAGAAAAGGAAAAATTGGCAGAAAATTAAATTAAACACAAGACTTGTCGCATTAAACTACCACCAGGGTAAATCTGCCCATATCTGTGCGACATACTCAGGCGCAAAAACCATTTAAGCTGAGATTCAATGAAAATTAAACGTGAATTGGGTGAAATATTTAGAGCTCTAAGCTTTTGAGACAAGATATATTGGCTAAGATAGTTTTTGAGCGTGTTTAGGCAGGCCAAGTCAAAGCTAAATTGTACATAAGCATAACTAAGCCAGGCAACACAAACACATCAGGCGTGTGCCGTTTAAAAACGATTTTTATTTGTTTGTTTGACTGTCTGGGGCTGCTTAGATCGTTGGTTCAATGTGTCTTACATACACACACACAAACATACATTTTTGGTTAGTACTCTTATGCACGTGGGTCAAAGTGTTGCCACTTCTAATTGTTTACACTCGAATGGTTTTTTGAACGTTGTTTCATTTTTTCTTGAGAGGTTTCTGTAATAGATTTATATAAAAAAAGGCTTTAGATTTTTCGTTTAATTTGGAGTTGTGGTTAGAAAAAGAGCGGTAAAAGCATAGATGGTTGTAAATTTATATTATTGGGCAGTTATTATTCGAAATTTAGGTTATGTTAGTTTGACAATGGAATGGTGTGGAGAAGACTGAGAAATTTGATCAACAGGACGGAGTTTCTGAAATAGATAGGGACGGAAACCATGTGTAAATGTCAAATTTTTGGACATGAGTATCTCATACTCATTGATTGTATTTACTTTCGATTCCTCTTTTTCGACGTAACGTAACGTAGGTTGACAAGACGAAATGCTGTTTTGCCCTTCATGATCATTTAAAAGTATGACAAACTCGTATGCCTGATAACTGGAATTATTTGCGCTCTCGTCGCAATAAACCTCCCGGTAAACCTTAAAATATGGTGTCCTTTATGTAGCCTACTAGTAAACCCTAATGCATTCCCCGGAAACACTACGGTAAAGCACATCCCCTCGTCGCACTGTGTCACGAGGGTGGCCAAAAATGGTTAAAGTCAATGTTAGAATTTGAACGTTTTTTTTTTATTTATTTTTTTTTAACACTCTGGTTAGATGATATCTAAAATATCATCTTAAAATGTTTACAAATTGTAAAGTTATAGTGGTTCAAAGTTAAGATTTGTTTACAGCATACGAAATTTATGGAAAAATCCCAAATTTAATGTTCATTTATAATACTAAGAATTTAAGTATTTGAATATAACGGCTACCAAAATTTGTAACAGGGTTGTAAGTGATGCTTCTAGTTATAATTACAACACTGTGTTTGTTTACAAATATTGATCATATGTCAGATACCGTTAGAAAAAAATAGTGGTGAGGCATTGTCAAGATTTTTCAGCAACCGTGAACTTTCGTAGAGAATTTAAAAGAAAGTAGAAACAACACTTTTCCTGGTTTTTTGTATTTTTTAGCTGCAAGTATGTATTTTAATATATTTAAAGTTCAGCTGCCCGATATTGCCCGAATTCTTTTTGTGATTGTTTTTTAGTGTCAACCTCGTTGCGGATTCGTACTATTTTTCAACTGTGGCTAGAGATAAACCAAAACAGACCCTGCGATGTTATGCGTTATGTTAAAGAGTTTGTAGAAAATCATTTTAAACGAGTATTATTAGAAAGGTAACAACAGAAAATAAGGCTTACTCTTTTAAAATTTTCTAACAATTGGTCTAAATATCATCGCATGAGAGATAGATTTGAAACTGAGTTGAGTGACTGGCTAGATAGCGAATTATTTGGTGAATTCATTTGTAATGTAAGTTTCCGTATAAAGTTTTGGTTTTGCAATAAAACTAAATTGTGTTATACTATATTAGGAAGCAAATACAAGTGGTAGAGGCCGACCGAATGTTTCCTACGAGTAGGGTTCAATGAGAACAAAAAGGAGGCGAGTGGAAGAACTTGTCGCTTCTACTTCATCTGAAGCTCTTAAAAAAGCCGCAGAAAGGGTAACAGGTTCAAATACTAATAAGAAAATTTCTGTCGAAAGTGCTCTAGCATTATACATTGAAAGTAGTAAATGCTCTTCACGAAGATTGCTTTCCGTCATACTATATGATTGCAGATGCTAAAAAAAAGATTTTGCCTGATGACATTCAAGTAACAGAAACTTCTGCAGAGGTTCCCTTACAAAAAATTTTAGACAAAACTGTAAGAAGCATTTTAGATGTTCATGATATTGATACCGAAAATGATATAGTTTTGGAATGCAAGTGGGGATTTGACGGCAGTAGTGGTCATAGTGTATACAAACAAAAATTTGAAAATGAGGAAGCTAGTGATGAATTTATGTTTGTTACTTCTTTCGTTCCTTTACGCTTGTTGGATTGGGCAGATGATCAAGTAGTTTGGGAAAATGATAAACACTCATCTTGGAGGTTATGTAGACCATTTAAAATTATTTTTACAAAGGAGAATCCAAATGTAATACAATCAGTAAGGGATAGCATAAATTCAGAAATTGAAGGTCTAGATACATATAAATACATTTCAAAAAACAAAAATCTTAACGTTCATTATAAAATGCAGTTGACGATGATAGATGGTGCAGTTTTAAATGTATTAAGTGGAAACAGTAGTAGTTCAACTTGTGCTTTATGTCGAGCTAAGCCATCTGAAATGAACAGCTTATCGGTATTCGAAAGGCCTGTGAATGAGCAGTGCTATCAGTATGGATTGTCGACATTACATGCATGGATCAAAAGTTTTAAATGCATTTTGCATATTTCTTACAAACAGCATATAAAGAAATGGAAAGTGGTAGGAAAAGAAAATAAAGATCAGGTTGCTGAGCAAAAGAGAAATATTCAAGCCAAATTTAAGTCTGAAATGGGTATTATAGTTGATAAGGTTAAGACGGGGTATGGCACAACGAATGATGGCAATACTGCAAGGCGCTTCTTTTCTAATGTGGAACTTTCAGCTCAGATTACTAATGTAGATGTAAGGTTAATAAAAAAGTTTTCCATTATTTTAAGAACACTTTCAAGTGGTCATTATATAAATATATCAAGTTTTGAAAAGCTTTTAAAAGATACTGCACTTTTATACTTCGAATTTTATTGTTGGTACTATATGCCTTCAACTGTGCACAAAATTTTAGTTCATGGTATAGATTTTATTAAATATTCTACCATTCCCATTGGAATGTTATCAGAAGAAGCAATAGAATCAAGTCACAAAATTATAAGAAATGCAAGATTAAGACATACGAGAAAAATAAGTAGGATTGCCTCCATCATAAATTATCTTATTTTGCAGTCAGAGCCATCAATTTCGATGCATAGTCAGAAAATACTTTTAAGAAAAAGTGATTTAAATGATCTGAAAGGGTATTTAGTTAAAAAGAAAAGATTTAACGACATAAAAACAGCGAATGAATCATTGGTAGAATCTGAAAGTGATTACAGTGATAATTGTTAATATACTTTGATTGCCTGTAATACTTATATGTATTTTATGTATGTATGTTAAATATGCTATGTTAAATAAATAAAATTTATGTTTCTAAATTTGTTTTTACTGAGCGGCAAGGACTTACGTACTAAATTTACTTTTGTAAAATTTTGCTCTTATCTGATCACTTATTTACAAATTATAATAATTTCTTTATTTGGGTTGTATGGGAGATGGGCGTGGCGCTTGTCCGATTTTTTTGAAAATTGGAAATATGTTAAAATAATAATAAATATATTCACATGCAAACTGTTGCTCTTATCTGATTACTAATTTCCAAGTTTTAACAATTTTTAAATTTAGGTTGTATGGGAGGTGGGCGTGGCGCTTGTCCGATTTTTTTGAAAATTGGAAATATGTTAAAATATTAATAAATATATTCACATGCAAACTGTCGCTCTTATCTGATTACTAATTTCCAAGTTTTAACAATTTTTAAATTTAGGTTGTATGGGAGGTGGGCGTGGCACTTGTTAGACTTTCTCCAAATTTCGCATAAATACTTCTTTTCCTAAGAAAAACATTCATGCCAAATTTCACCTCCCTACTCTAGCTGCTTCTATTTTTGGCCACCCGTTGTATGAAATCGCGACACAGTGCGTCGGTATTCTGCGCTGCCCTTTTCAGATTCTCACCGTCCTCTCCACAAGCCCTCCAAGCGCTAAAGTCCTTCATTCCTATTTATAAAAGGTGTACCTTTAGCTGTTAGCATTTCCATCAGATTGACCAGTTGCATCTCTAGTCTAGTCAGTAGTCTTTAAACCCTTTTCGTCTTGCTGACGTCTGACTACCTTCACAAAATCTTCGTTATCGCACCAACATCATTCCCGCTTCAAATTGCAATGCACAAGTTAGTGGCCTATTGTCCAAGTTCTTTTTCCGTTGCCTTAAATGGTCTCGGACTATGAAGGTTAACAGAGAACAGACTGGAGGCATTCCTAGCTAGCTCGTCTGCCCACACATTTATATCCACTGTCAGGGTACCCATATCAAACTTAGCCATCACCTGCAAGAGTTAATCTAGATTTTCTCCCTGCAGTTTAAATCCGTAATCGATTTCACAAAATCTCATGATAATGCCTGTTAGTGAAGAATACTATATCTCCAGAATAATACGTCCTAGTAAAAAATCTAATATACTCCGTAATAGCCACTACCTGCAGTCGGTCTGGGAGTCGGTAGCACATCCAGGTTTCAGCAAAAGAATCGTAGACCAGTTATCCAGTCCATTTATGAGTCATCCCTTTGATATACTGATATTCCGCTTACCAAAACCGAAAAGAAATTTCGTGTTTCGTTATGCAGCGGCCATAGGTTCCCAGATATTCTATGATAATTAAAGGCAGACCACCTCGCCCTTTATATTCTTTGCTTCAAAGTCAAAGCATATATCTGTATCCATTATTAAGGAGTCCATATCTTGGAAAACGATTAGTAAACGTTTCAAAATTTCAGTTCAATATTTAATTTTTTATTTTGTCCTTTACCATTTTTTATATAAATTTTCTCAAAATTAGTAAATTTTGGGAAAAAAAATATTAAAAGAAGTATTTTTGTAATTATTCGTTTTATTCAATTAATCGTCAAAATTTATTCGAATTATTCGTTATTCGCCTGATTACGGACTGTGCTTTTACTACAGCAGAAATGGCGATTTTCGTTTTTCGAAAAATGCGAAATTGAGCGAAAACGCACCTTAATTTCAATATCTGTTGATTAAACTTAGAGGCTTTGCTAATATTACTTAATATAATCTTTCTGTAAAATTTCATAAAAATCCATCGATACGTTTTCAAGTTAGGATGATATCCATTACGGGTAATTTTCTGGAATTCCCTATGTCCTTATACCAAAATTAGATCTGTTTTTTTTAAGTTTAATCTTCAATCTTACTTTGTGTTTAGAAGTGACAATTTTCCGTCAACTTAAATATGTTTTCAAGATTTTTGCAAATTGTGTTCAAAATTTCAAAATATTTCTCTTTTGAAATTTTACGAATTTTTAACTTTAACGCTTTCTCGCTTTCAAACCGTGGCATGCACAAAAAATATTACTTCACAAACTATTTTGTAAATTTGGTTTTCTATCGGAATAGCTAAAATTCTTATTATAAATCTTCTATTTGGAGCACTTATGGCGTTTTCAAATACACCGCCTGAAGGCGGTCTCATCGGTTAGAGCAGTGTTTGTCAACCTTTTTTGGGCCGTGCCCCACTTATGGGTTAAAAAATTGTCCATGTCCCCCCTCATTTTTTTCTGTACAATAGAGATACTTTAAATAAAAAACACACCTAACAATTTGTTTAATTCAATGGATGTATGTACATATATTTTTATTATAAAGATATAATTAATAATAAATACTCTAAAAATTAATGCGATCCTTGGTGCAGGCTGCAAAGGGTTTTTAAATCAGGTTCTAATTTTGTTAATTTTAACCGTAAGTCTCCGTGATTTGTCATTTCCAGACGATTTCTTTTTTTAATAACAAATTACTAATGACACTAAATCCGGTTTCTACTAAATATGACGATGAAAATGGTATATAAGTAAGTATATAAAAATACAGATTTTTTTTATTCTACAGAATTTTATTTTTATATATTAAAAAACCATGAAAAGTTAAACAACTTACAATGTTGAAATTGCCCCCCAGTGGGGCGAGCGCTCCACGTTGAGAAACACTGGGTTAGAGGGTTAAGTCAAATCACTGTCTACGCTAGCCAAGCTTTTGCTATTATTTTCTGCTTCGGTCGTTTTTATTCTACTTTGTTTGTAGTCTCCATGCTCTGACTTTATTTACTTAGCATATCTTTTGCTATATTTTCACCCACCTCTGTAACTGTCTTAAAGTTTATTTATGTAGTTTTTTTAGTCGTTAAAAACAACTTTTGACATCCTCAATTTTCAATTGAAGTTTTTCATTCCTAATTAGGTTAAGTTGGGATTTTTTGTTTGCTTGTCTCAAATAGAAAAATTCAAAACCAAGCCTAAACAGAAAATTGTCCTTTTTATAGAAAAAAAAAATAAATATAAAATTTTAAACAAAAATTGACAAAATTATTAAAAAAAAAAAACACACACACCCACAATAAGTTTAACCTCTTTTTTTCTAGTTACAAAATAAATCATTTTGGTTTTATTTTTTATTTTTTTTTTTATTTTTAAAAAAAAAAACTTTAATTTCAATTGACCATTGTTTTCTTCATAGAGTCTATTGTTTCGTTTACAGTTTAATGTTTCGTTTCATTTTGTTATTATTTTTTTTTTTTTTAAATATATATTTCAGTTTACCTTCTGATGTAATTCATTCCTTCATTTGGCATGTCTCGTAAATTACTTTTAAAAGATCAAAAATTTAAACTCGATATTTTAACAAAAGACAAAATAAGACAACAACTACAAACAACAACAACAGCAAAAAAATAGCAACAAAATAATACAAACGTCAACATAATGTTTAAAACTGTCAGTTACACAAATTATACGAATTATCGGCGGTAATATTATATGGTCTTTATTATTATTATTACAAAAAACACTACCCGATCAAAAAAAAATTATACCTCAAACACAAAATCAGATCTCATTTTATATAGGTCGATATTTATTCTAATCCAAGTTTATCTAACAATTTGGGTATCCAGTAATATCCAATTAGATCCTTTAAATATATGACTGGATTAAACTAGATTAAATTTGATTTCAAAATTAGAGGATCCAATAATATCTAATTTAAGATCCTGAAAGATCCCAAACTATCGCTTGGAGTTAATTTAGATCTAATTGTATATAAATAGATCCAAAAATATAAGTAATTTTTGATCGATCGAATATGATATTTTGAGATTAAATTGGATTTACTTAAATGTCAAAAATATATAATTTTTAATAAAATTAAAAAAAAAATTTAAGAAAAATAATGTTGACCTAACCGAGTAAAAATAATAAAGGGTCCGCCATCTAACGTTTTTTTTTTCAACTAGTGCTTATTTCGTGAATGGTAACACTTAGCTCATGTCTGATTTGACAGATAATTAGTTTTATCCTTCCGCTGAACGAATATGGTCCGTATGTTCGTTATCTTGTGAAAAAAGTGAAAGAGACTGGCATCCTCATAGATAAACCAAAGCGTAAAAAGCCAAAAACAGTGCGTACACCCGAGAATATTGCTGCTGTGGCAGAAAGTGTGCGAGAAGCGCCATCAACATCAATTCACCGTCGTTCTCAACAATTGAACATTTCGGAGACATCATTGAGTCGAATTTTGCATAAAGACCTTGGTATGACGCCATACAAAGTCCAATTGGTTCAGGAGTTCAAAAAAAAAAGTTATTTGGCGGACCCTTTATCATATAATATTATATACTGTGATCCAGTTGTGTAAATTTTAATATAGTTAAGTTTGACATCATGTATATTAAATTTTTGGCAGAATTGAATTTATATATCGAAAACAAAACAATGTATTGCCATATGCAAAAAAAAATATCTATATTTTTAAGTAAAGTAACGTCTTTTTTTCAAAACATATAACATCCTACTCAAAAATTTAATATAAAGTTGAAAATTTTCATTGAAAATATCTATTATCTCAAATGAACATCACAATTTAAGATATCAAACACCAAAAATTTTAGTTTGACATATAAATTTTTGATTGTTAAATTTAATTTGGGCTCTTCGAGCCATAGCATTTAGCTTCCTGTATTCAATTTAACAAATTTACTTTCACTGGATTGAGTCGTATTAAAGTATATCAAACTAAATATAATGTACTCCATTTACATATACAATACCACCATTTCTCGAATCAAATTGCATTTCAATTAAATATAAGGCTATATCAAATTTGATACATTTCTTTGTTGCATCATATTAATTTTTTTTAATCGGTTATATATAATTGGCGCATATATAATTATGTGGGGGATGTACATAACAATATATAATTATATATAACACGCATAAAAAATGGTAATGATGTTGGACCATATATAATAGGCCGGGTCGATTTGTATGGAGGCAAAAAAATCGCTCAACGTTCAAGGAAAATCGTATTCTACCTCTAAAACAAATTCTGATGTCCCGACTTTTGACCCATAGGGTCAAATTTTGAAAAATTCCACTTTGACCCATTTATATATATGCATCTGCTAGAGCGTCTTCCGGAGTAGAAATAGAGACCCTAATCTGGGAAAGACTCCTCCTACTTTCTGAAATATCTCTATCCCGAGATTTGTACATTTTGCTATAAAAACACGGTTAAAAAGGCTCTCTTTCAACTTAAATTTTAACCCCTTAACGGTCACCTAGAATGATGATTTATGCATTAATCTGCTAGCGCGTCTCGCGGAGAAGAAGTAGCTCTCATAATCTTGGAGAGATTCCTCCTACTTTCTGAAATATCAAAGTGGGCTTTTTCAAAATTTGACCCTACGGGTCAAAAGTCGGGACATCAGAATTCGTTTTAGAGGTATGGTTCCTTCGGCAAAGTTTCTTATTTTGATCCCTAGAATACGATTTTCCTTGAACGTTGAGCGATTTTTAAATCGACCCGCCCTAATAAATAATCATATCTTAAACTTAATTGTTAATCTTGTGTCATATATGGAATCTTACATAATTATCATTTAATGTCATATATAAAGTTATCTTAAGTTGTATTATGCGAAAAAATTATATCGGTTTTAAGTTTCAAGCAAATTAAAAATATTAAATTTTTAATTTATGACGAGCTTTCAACCACCGTATATTTACAAAAATAAAGCACATCAAGCATATTAGCTAGGTTGATACTAGTATTTCGATCTGACTAAAGATGTCATCAGAACCCGAAGTTTAAGAATTATGAATTGCATTTCAGAAATTATCAATTGTATTACTTAATTCACGTGGAACTTCAAACTCAAGATTATTTTATTTTGTTTAAAAAACAAGTTTTTCTACAAAGCATTGTTTTTATGAATTAAATTTGTATTTATTTGTTTGAATTTGCATTAATTTTAATAATTTAACATTCATAAATGCAGTATAAATTAACTTTTAATTTTTAACCCATTCTGCACTGTCGTTGCTTTAAAGCAACACCTACTTTCAAGACCTAATAATTTTGGATATAAGAGAGATATAGCCACGCAGTAAGAAGCAAATGATAACTTGGAGTCTTAACTGTACAAATGATTTTAAAAAAGTTCAAAAACTATTGTGCCAGGGTTGCCATATATATAATTAAAAAATACAATTTTTGACATTTTTGTATAGAAAATTTTTCGAAAATTTTTAATTTATAGAAAGAAGAATGGTGGTCTAAAGGTCATATGTCGATTTTACAAGAAGTGTACAAAAACTTCAGAAAAAGTTTATTGAGACACCAATATATCTTTCAACCAAATTTCTTAAAAAAAATTCCCACGGAATCTATAAGTGGCATAAAATGGGTTAAATCCATTGTTTGTTGATCTTCGTTAATAAAATTTAAACTATGTACCAATAACATAAATTAACGCATTTTGATATTTTTCCAAAAGGTTGTATGGTAAATTTTTTATAATTTCTGAAATACAATTGATAATTTCTAAAATACAATTGATTATTTCTGAAATACAATTGATCATTTCTGAAATACAATGGATAATTTCTAAAGTACAATTGATAGTTTCTAAAATACAAATGATAATTTCTGAAATACAATTGATAATTTCAGAAATACAATAATAATTTCTAATAATTTCTAAAATAGAATTGTTAAACCTGAAATACAATTGATAATTTCTGAAATACAATTGATAATTTCTGAAATACAATTGATTATTTCTAAAATACAATTGTTAATTCTGAAATACAATTGATTATTTCTGAAATACAATTGATTATTTCTGAAATACAATTGATAATTTCTCAAATACAATTGATAATTTCTGAAATACAATTGATTATTTCTGAAATAGAGTTGAAAATTTCTGAAATACAATTGCAAATGATGTAATATACATGTTTGATTTTTTTTTAAATTCAATCGAAAAATGTAATTTTTAGCTTTTTTTTAATTTTAAAAGTTAAACCGCCAAAACTTTTGCGCCTCTTGTTCAAAGTGATTCAAGAAAACGAATTTTAAGTCCCTAAATATTGGTTTATTACAAAACAAAATGTTACCAACATTTTAAATATTTTTGAGAATATCCCATATACAGTGGTGTTCAAAACTGAAATCATGGTTTAGGTAATTATAATTTTTTTGATCAGAAAGATTTGTGGTAAAAGTTTTTGTTTTTTTTTTTATTAAATTCAGTCATAGCATATTATTTTACAAATACAAAAAAATTATTCATAACTTCTCAAAAATAAAAAAAAAGTAGTTTTAACAAAAATAAGTCGATAGTGCAGTGTTAAAAACATTTGCAACTCTTAAAGTAATTAACAGGAAATACGAATTAACAGGAATTAACGCTCAGTATTTTGTAGCGTAGCTATTATTTTTTATAACTTCGGAACATTAAGAATTGAGGCAATGAGCTTTTTAATATAATCGCCAGATATTTCATTCCACTGCTTCTCCAACTCGACGAAAAGTTCATCACCATTTCGGAATACTTTATTGCCGATATTCCGTTTTACAATCATCCACATGTTCTCAATCGGGTTGAGATCGGGAGATTGAGCCGGCCAATACATGATATTAATTTAATTTTCCTGCAGCCAAACTTTTACAACCCCCGCCCGTGTGTTTTGGGTCGTTGTCGTGCTGGAAGGTCCATAAGAGTGGCATTTAACATTCAGCATACGGAAACATAACTGAACTCAAAAGATCTCTATAGATTGTGGCCGTCATTGTGCTAGTAATGCGGTGAATTGGCCCAATCCCATTTCCTGAAAAACACCCCCACACCATAATGTTTCCACCTCCGTGCTTCACTGTGGCGGTTGTGTATCTGGCATTAAACTTTGCGCCTCGTGGTCTTCGAACATTGGTTCTTACATCTGATCCAAGGAGGTTGAATTTAGACTCATCTGACCACAATATTTTTTTCCATTGCTGTTGAGTCCAGTTCAAATGGGTGCGTGCAAAGTCAAGCCGAGCTTTTCGGTTTTTTTCCGACACAAACGTTTTTTTTGTACATCTTTAACTTCTAAGACCATATTATCGGGCTCTTCTTTTAATGGTGGGAAGACTGGCATCTATTAAAAGTTCAGTTTTAGCTTCTCTGGGAACTGCTTTGGGATATTTCGTAAAACAATTCTTGATTTTCCGATCTAATCTTACAGTTGTAATACGGGGTCTTCCACCTTGAGTGGATGTTACCACTATTAACAATGCGGCAAATCGTTGATTTTGGAACGGAGTACTTTATAGAAATTTCTTTTTGGGAAAATTCATTTTGAAAATCATTTAAAACTTTTGGTTTAAAATCAGAATTGTATTTATTTCCTGCCATTTTTTACAAAAATTATTCTTACAATGTTTATGCTTCCAACATCTTATTACAACTATTAAAGAACAATAATTATAATAAATTTGTTTAAAAAATGTAACGGCATGAATCTCATATTAAAAAGGAATGCGATTACCGTTATATCCTAGCATTTGTTAGTATAAATTATTTCGTTAAAAGTAAGAATAATGAGAGTTGCAAATGTTTTGAACACCTGCATTTTGAATACATCTATTATTATATATTTTTTTGTTGTTTTAATTTAACGGAATTCGTTTTTTTTTTATTTGTTTAACATAAAAAAATGTATGAAGAATATGTAAAAAATTAATTTTAGTAACTAAGTGTGATTTGAAGAAAATAAATCAATGAAAACAACAAAGGCGATCTCAGTTCCAAATGTTTTGACCACTACTGTATGTTACCATATAAAAAACATTAAATAACATATGGCTATAGCATGACACCATATATAACCACATAATATAGATATTTATATATTTTGAGATGAATAACCATAAGACCATATAAAGTTTTTTTTTTTACTCGGGTATAAAAATAACGTTCTTAAACTAATTTCTAACTAATTACTAACAAACAAAAAAACCTTCAATGTCACATACAAACTCACAAATTCATATTAATTTACAAATTGCTAAACTAAATGTTTTTAGCAGTTTTTGCTTAAGTTTAAGTTTTCCATCTATTTGTTGGTGCAATTATCACTTTGGGCCTTTAGAAGTCTTTAAGTTAGCCAAACAATATGTTTGAAAACTAAAACCTTAACGAATAGTTAACCAACACTTTAAACAAGTCATAGGTCATTTATCTCTTGAAAACTTAGAATGTATACGGTAAGTGGTACTATCTAGTAGTTTTGGAATATAATAGTTGGATGCATTTGTTAACAATGCGTTTTTTTTTTGTTGAAACAATTGCATTTAAACTCAATTCCGTAAAAGGTTATTTAAACTCAGTTAGTTGCAATATGCTGGTCTTGTTATCTACGTATTTAACACCAAAAAAAAGGTGTGAAATATTTCTTAATATCTATATAACCTATATAGCAGAGCTGGCAAAACTATGTCACGCGTGCCACTAGTCATTTTGGGTGGCATGCGAAGTTTTCTTAATTATTTAAATAAATAATCTATTTTATTAGGAACTCAGCCACAATTCTGTTATAACTCTAAAATTATTAGAGTTATAACTAGGGTTGTCGCTCGAATAAAAATTATTCGATTAATCGAACGAACAAATACAAAATTTGAACAAATAATTTAAACAGCAGGATTTTTGAATAAAGAATAGTTCGAATATATTTTGACGATTAATCGTATAAAACGAATAATTTAAAAACTACTTTTTTAATAAACCTTTAAATAAATTACAAATTTTAGAATTTTTTTTATACTAAAAAAATCGATTGAAAAAAAAACACTTGGTACAACCTGGAAATTTAATAAACATTTTAAAATATGATTTGCACGAACTAATACTTACCCCAATTACTGAATGTCCAGTTAAAATTTAACAAACAGTTAAATTGACTGTTTTTATGGGAAACAACAACAAATATGTCAGTTAAAGTCCCAGTTAATAGCTAACAGAACATTCAGTAATTGGTCCTTAAAGTGCTAACATGCTATCGTTTTAAAATAACATGATTTAAAATCATCCAATGTTAAAACAAAATCTTCCTATTTAACTACGCCACTTCATTACAGTTTGAATGCTAAGATACTCAAACTGCGAATTAAGTTTTTGTAATGTGTACTGTTATTAAAATCAGATCATACTCTGACAGAATTATCTGCGTGATATTAATGAATTTTTGCATAAAATTAATGAAACTGCACTGAAATTCGTCAATGTAAACATATCATTAAGTTAATGCAAGTTTTCATAAGAAATTGCACTGGAATTTGTCAATGTAAACATTTCGTTACATTATGCAAGTTTTCATAAGATTGTACACGCAGAAAAAAGAGTATCATGTTATGATAGTTTAAGAGCATCATATTATGATTGAAACATCATAACAATATGATTCCCATAATTATACTATGATTATAGATGATGATAAAATAGTTCCCAGTGATCATAATATGATCATCCAGAATCATGTTTATGATTGGTAGAATTATGATATGATAATTTTAAGTCGGCAATTATGTTCAATCATATTTTTTTTTTACGTGTCTGAAAACTATAGTTTTATTAATTAAAACTTTTATGCACTCAATGAAGAAGTTTCATTAAAAATCTAATTTCATAAAAAGTATGAAAGTTTCCATTAATTTTAGTAAAATTTGTATTTATTTTGTGAAGAAAAGTTCCACTCATTTAATGAAAAATTAAATTTCTTCAACAATGAGCATAAAAAATCGTTTTTTTTTATTTTACTCATATATACAATATAATGGAATATTTTTTATTTACAAAAATAAATAGTTTATGGAACCTGTAAAACGTTGCAATATTATCCATAATTCTTCCGCTTATTTACATATATATCACTTCGAACATTGACCTAAACGTTTCGACGAAATGCTCGTTAATTGTATGTAGTTGTATAATTACCACGAAACTTTGTAAACTATTACACTAATTTTTGTAAATTATACACGTTTTTTTACTGCGTGTATATTCATTTAGTTTACAAATACACATTTAATCTTTATTAAATTTAAATATTTTATTTTGTTTTTAATTTAATTAATAGAATGTTATGAATTACTTTGACTTACCGGTGACAACACAAAATTTAAATTTTTTCAATCCGCAATTTATATGTATACGATACACATTGTTGACGTCCTTTGGTTTTATTATGTATGAAAATTAGATACAAAAATCTTTCATGGTTGATTTTTGTTTATATGTCTTACAAGAGTTGTACTTTTTAGTATAATTTTCCTCATCTCTACAATATCTTAACATACCGCGACAGCTACTTCATTCTGCGTATATTTTTCAATCTGGTTGTCGTCCACACTTTGAATGTGCTTATCAGCACTTTTTTTAGCAAAATAAATTAGTAAAACATTAGTAAAATATTAGTAAAACATTATTGCAAAACAGTTAAGTGCTGAATAAGTATAACTAAACGTTTAGCTGAAAACGTAATTTCAGCAAAAAAAATTTTTGCTGAAAAATAGTATACTTGACGTTTTACTTACCTTTCTGCTATTGGGTATACAAGTTAATAATGTCGATTTATTTGCTTGAAAAATGCATTTATTATAATAACAAAATGAAGTGATACATTGTTCAAAGTATTGTCCATCGATAGCCACTACTTTTTCCCATCTTTCTGGTAGCATAAAAGAACTGCTCCGGTTTTGAGGTAAAGAATGAATCAAGCCAATTTCTGATACCCTGTTCTGAAGTGAAGCGTTTTCCAGTAAGGGCGTTCTGCATCGATCGAAACAAATGACAGTCAGAAGAGGCAAGGTCAGGGCTATAAGGCGGGTGAGCAAAAACTTCCCATCTACTGTTTTCCAAATAGTTTTGGGCCGAGCGTTGTCATGATGGAAGATTATGGCCTCGTGTCTGGTCGTTTTTCGTTGATGCTCTCTTCAAACGAATCTATTGTGTTCGGTACAGGTCCCCTGTGATCGTCTGACCCAATTTCAACAGCTCAAACAAAACTAAACACCCTTCTGATCCCACCAAATACAGAGCATTACCTTAGCGCCATGGATATTCGACTTCAACGTTGATTTAGCTCGTTGGACGAGCTTTACAAATGACTTTTAGCGATTGTGGTTATCGTAATGTATCCATTTTTCATCACAAGTAACAGTACGATGCAAAAATTACTTCTTTTTGTAGCGTTCAAGCAGCATTTCCGACATGCAAAATCGCCTTTCAATGTCTCTCCGCTTCAGTTCATATGGGACTCAATTTCCTTGCCTTGGAATGAATCCCAATGCTTTTTAAAGTAGGGCAATGACTTATTGTGTGACTCCCAATGATAATGCAAGTTCTTCTTGCGTTTGACAACAATCTTCGTGGAGTATTGCTTCCAATTCCTCATCTTCAAACTTTTTCGGCTGAGCAGGCCTCTCCTTTTCTTCTGTGTCGAAATCACCACTTTTGAATAGCGCAAGCCATCGTTCATAAGTTTTTTGAGTTGGTGCATGTAGACCGTAAGCTTCTACCAACAATCGATAACTTTCAGCAGCCGTTTTCTTTAAATGAAAGAATGTTATCAGACTTCCCCGCAAAACATCTTTTTAGGCACAAAATTCGACATTATTATAGCGATTGAAAAAAATGTGTGTTTACACTTTGGCGTCTATCGAATCCTGAATTATAATGACAAAATACCATATTTGTTATTATTGACACAAACCATATGTGATAGTTATGCCATATGTTGTCCAAATCGACATTATAAACTTGTATACCCAATAACTTATATTTTTGAATGTATGATTTTTAATGATTTTAAAATTGTGTCAATTTGACCCAACCACTCATACAAGATGGGGTATAATTTTTAGTGTCCGACCGAACAGTTCGGCCAGAAAATGCATTTGGTTTGTATTCGGTATTTTAAAGCATTATGGACAAATTTGGCGGATGGAAAAATGTTTATTGGACTGTTGAGATGCTATTTTGAGTGTCAAATTTGAAGAAAAGTCTGTAGTTAAGCAATAAATTCACTGTTCGGCCTCAGAAAGTTCGGCTAAATTGAAAATAGTTCGGCGGCCGAATTTTTAACTTTATAGCTACACTTCGGCTTTTCTCTTAAATTTTATACACAAAATCGAATTAAATCGGCTCAACAAACATGTTTCCAATACCAAAATTTGTCATCATTGCCTCTAGATATTAAAAAACCGACAAAATAAATTTTTTTGGTCGAACTGTTCGGTCGTACACTAATAATTTTACTCCATTGTGCAGGAGAATTTATATTTGAATTTAACCGATTGTTTTTAAGAATTGATTTAACAAAAAATATGTAGCATAACTTACAGATACCAAAAAAGAAACGGCCAAAAGTAGATACATTTATATTATCTTATTTATAAATCTAGATTCTTTTCACCGCGAATAAATTTAAAGTCTCTGCAGAGTTAAGATAACAAACAAAATATAAAACAAATAGAATTGCCAACTATTTGTAAATAAGAAATAAGCTCAGACTTGAACTACTATAGCTTATGAGTATAGACAACAACCAATAACCAGAAATGGTTGGATTGGTAATACTGATATTAAAAGTATCTGCAGTTAGCAAAAAAAAATATCTGAAATTGTATTTTAAACAAAGAGTATAAGAGGGTATCATTTTTTTTTTAGTATCTTTCTCTCCTAGGGTCATGTTTACTAAATGTAAACAAAATTATTTTTTTATATTGAAATCAAACCTCATACCAACAGTCGAACGAACGAACAACTCTATAGAAACAAAAGTCCCACCACAATCAAACAACCAGCCAGAGTCAGACAGGCAGCATATGGGTTTCTTTAACGAACAACTGGTTTTCATATGAGTAACAACTAACGAACGGTTAAGACGCTTGATGCAAATAGAAGCGCCGTAAATTCGAAAAAAGAAAAAAAAGTAAAAATACTTTGGTTTTGTAAAGTTAAAAAAAAAAAGAAGTTCAAGCAAAAATAGCAAAACAGAAAGTACAAAAAATAATTGGAAATATAATAGCAACGGTTTAAAAAAAAAAAGATTAAAAAACAAAGTGTCAAGAAAATTTAAGAAATTCGCGGAATTGTGAAATTACCGAAAATTAAAGAAAACTTTAAAGAAACTTAATTTAAACGGATATTATCAGTCAGTTGTGGCGAAATCAGTTAATTGAGTATAAAATATAAAGTTTTCAAAGCTATAAATAAATTAAAAAGTGATTTTTTTAAAGAAAAATTTCGATATTTTTTGATAAAAAAAAAAAAATAGCGGAAAACGCTTCTTTTTTTTTTTTTTGTTCCAGAGAAAATAAACAAACTTTCTTTAAGGGAATTTAAAATAAATTGAATTTTAAAACCTACAAAGTTATAAAAACAAAAAAAAAATTAACAATTTTATAAAAAAAAAACTCAAATTTGGAAATTTTTTAAAAATTTTACAAAATAATTTCAAATTTAAACAAACTTTCTTTAATATTGTGTTAAAACATTTAAGATTGTGCAATTTGTTAATTTTTTTTTTTTTTCTCTTAATTTTATTGAAAATATGAGATTTTTCTAAAAAAAAAAATTTAAACAAATACAGCGTGTTACCCATACCAATTGTGCCTTTTTGATTATCAAACAAAATAATAAAATAAATAAAAATCTATAGTGTTAACAAAGTTTGTATAACTTTTAGCGTGTTAATGGTTAGTTAAAAACCAAAATGTCTGTAACTATGGTTTGACACTTTAACGTAAATTTATTAACAACAAAAATAGCCGTCAAGAAAAACCCCAAAAATAAACCTACACTTTTAACGAAAACTTAGAAAAAAAAAACAAAACCTACAAAAATCGTAAATAACTTGTCAACAAATGTTACAAATAAGTTACAACAACATTTAGGTCAAAACCCGGCTTGTTATAAAAAAAGCGGTTACAAAAAAAAAAACGCGGAAATTCATTGAAAACAAAAGACAAACGTAAAAGAAAAGTCATCATAAACAACAATAAGTTGACATCTAGTTGCATTTTTATTTGAGATAAAAAAAAAAATTGTTCAAAACAAACACAACAAAAAAGAGCAATGTTCGTTATGTGCGTTTTTTAAGATTAAAGTGAAATTGTTGTTGATTTCTTTAAAGCAGAAGAAAAAAAATATATTTAAACGTTTTGTCTTTAAATTGATATAAACTTGTTTTCTCATACGCTAACTACTACTGTAAACCAAGTTTTTTTTTTGTTTCGCTGCTCCAAACACAACACTTTTTAACCAGTGTTACCAACCAGCGAACGAACGATCGCCTAATAACTCTGTGCTTGTACGTTGTTGTTAACTTTGTCAAGTTGGATTATACTATTTTGGATACCGTCCATCAATTAAAAATGGTGTTCGGTGGGAAATTTCGTATCAGAAGGTAAATACAATATGCCATACATGATTATTATTATAGTTATTTTTAAATGTTAACTCTACAAAAAAAATAACACTATATAGGGCAACCCAAAATAAGTTAGAGCTTGTTTTTTATTTGAAAGGATACAAATATTTAGAATAAATAAAGTTCTGATCATGAAATTATGAATTTTGGAAGCTATATCATGGTATCCATGATACTTTCACAAATGAAATTGACCAATGGTCTTCAAATTTGATTATATTTTTGTACACACATACTCCATGAAGCCCATAGCACAACCACATATTCAGGTTTTCAAATTTTTAAAATCTAGCGATCTTATCACGGTTTTAATTAAAAAAAAAAATCAAAAAATCGGAGAAGTATGTAATTTTGAAGATAGAGTAAAAAAGTTTAGATCTGATCAGATCTAACTTGATATATATATAAATTCCTGGGATTCCTAGTTGGAACATAGGGCCAGTAACATTCCATAATCCAAATCGTGTTCCTTTCTTCATGCTTAGAGTCGTCGCCAGGGGAGTCCGTTGGTTTTCATTTGTACTGGTTTCATTAATCATTTTGTCTCGGATGAGTGGGAGATTAACCCTCTGCAGCCAAGGCTGGTGTTGGGGCTGCCAACTTATTGCCTCCACCCCGACAGCTTCGTTGCTCACACTAGCTAGTACCATAACGGATGTTATAATACCATTGCCCGGTGTCCACCTGCCCCAAGGGTCGGAGGTCGTGAGTCTTCTTAGTTGATTGCAAGAGCAAGGATTGGTTCTGGACTTTACCAAGTTAAAGACGATCAGTTCCGTTACCTTGTATGCCCAACTCTGAACACCAACTTGATATGATTGAATCTAATTAGATATGATCGAATTTAATCAGATCTGGCGCCAGATCTTATCATATATGATAAGATATACACTGAAAGAATTATCTTCACTGCAGTAATGAATTTCTTCATAGCATTAATGAAAATTGTGCACTGGAACTCGTCCATTGAAACTTTTCCTAGAATCTATGAAGCCGGTTTCATTAAAGTCAATGTTTATGAAATGTTAGTAGAATTAATGAAATTCGTCATAAAACTAATGAAGCATTGCCACAATAAAGCGTTTATAGAATTTATGAAATAGTATCATAAAATTTTGTAACATTAAGATGTTTCCTTGAATTAATAAAATTCTTCATGAATGTCTTGAAAAATTCATTGGAATTAAGCCAATGAACCGCTTCATATGGATTTTTAAACGATTTCATTGAAGTCCAAAATTAATAAAACAACATTGAAATAATTTATCAAATATGCTTGAGAATTAAATCTTAAAACTAATGTTTAAAGAAATGTATGAAAATTAATGCAATTATGAAATTTTATGAAAGTTAAGTCTTTGAAATAATTTCATAGCTCTAAAGAAAATTTTCATTAAATTTATGAAGAGATAATTTATAAAAGCGAGTGATTTTTTTTTATGAAACTATGAAATTTTATGAAAAAATGTTTATGGAAAATTTCCTAATATTAATAAACTTTCTTTGATATAGTGAAATTCTTCATTAAATCTACAGTGTGGTATTAGTGATCAGATCTAGCATCAGTCATATTGGATCATATCTGGTGCCAGATCTGTTCATATATAAAAAACTTTTCTAATCCCTTTGTACATAAATTAAATTTTTTTTGACGTATTAATATCATATTTTCTGTTTTAAATTTTATTGTGTTGTATGTTTTTAAAATTTTGAAAACTTTAAGAAATCTTCAAAACTTCAAATGCAATAAAATAATTCGATATTCCTTGTCAAACAATGTCCGTATCTGATCACACGAATCTGATTGGCGTTTAAAAATGTGGACTTGTTTCACCTTTGCCTTTGTTCTCCATTTATTTGCGCCAAGCTTTTGAATAAACATTTTTTAGACCTGTTAACATATCTCAAAATAACCAAAATTTAGGACTTAACAATAGTTATGAATGTCAAATTAATATGAATATACTGTGGTTAAAGTTAAGCTCTGGTTATTTTAAGAAAAGTTACTCGCCCTTAATCATTTAACTAGAAAATTTAAAAAATTAAGTCTTAAAATATCAGATCTGCCCAGATTTGATCAAATTTGCGGAGATTTGATCAGATCTGCCTAGATTTGATCAGATCTAATTAGATCTCAAATTTGTCCCCCTTTTTGAGATCTTATTAGATCTGATCATATATGATATGACATCTGTTTAGATCTGGTAAAACAGATCTAGCCAGATCTGGTCAGATCAGATCTTTATTACACGGGGAGCTCTATATTCGAAAGTTATCGGAATTCTCTGATTCAAAATGCATTAAATTTATATGGTTATTCTTTTTCACACTTATGCAATAAAATAAATACATATTAAAAAAATGCATTTCTATGCAAATCAATTTTTATGGAAAACCAATTTTTAGATGCATTTTCGAAATTTTTTTCTCCTTAAAAATTCTTTTTAACATAGATAAATCGAAAATTTAACATATTTTGTCTAAAATTTAATTTTGCCTTTTCCCTGCGATTTCTTTAGGGTTATCTGTTCAAAAAATGCATTTCTGATGCAAATGCAGTTTTTGGATGCATTTACAAAATGTAAAATTTTTAATTCATTTAAGTTTTAGCAATTTTGAAGGTGAAGAACAATTTCCAAAATGCATCAAAATATTACATTTGCATAAAAATGCATTTTTTTATTGCAATAGTGTGAAAGAGGATAATCGTAAAAATCGAAGGCTTTTCGAAAATCCAAATAACAACTTTCGAGTATACCTCTCTTCAAAGTTACATACTTTTGGGATTTTTTAGTTCTTAAAAAAAATTAAAAGCAAGAAAAAAATGAAAAAAATGAGAATTTTGAAAAATTTACAAAATGAATATGGAGATGTGCTATAGGCTCCATAGAGAATACATGTTTTTAATATAAAGCCTGGTAAAAAAATTTAATTTTTTTGTTCTTCTTCGTTAGATAATTGAAGAGTGTTTTTAGCTTGTTTTTTGATATTGTTTTATTTTTTATTTTGTAAATATTAGCTACTTTTTGACATTTTTCTTTAAAAATTAAGCTTATTTTAGCTTTCGTCTTTTAAAAATGAAAATTTCGTTTTGAAAGTTGAGAATTAAATATTACTTACATGTTGTTGAACTCTAAATTAAGCACCCGATATTTAACGGTTTTTCTTATTTTTCCCAAGTTTATGGCTTAACTAACAATTGTCCTCAACAAACGGTCTTGCAGTAGAAAATGCCTATTAGAAAGAGGTCTTTGAGCTAGAAAACAATTATTTCAATACGCGCGATTTGTTAAAACTTTTATATGGTAGCTTTTCGAGATGAACCCAGAGTCTAACTTTTATTATATTTTTGAAAAGTATATGTTATAAAATCAGCCAAACATCTTTATATTTCAAAAAGTTTTTATAACAAAAACCCTACTTTTGTGACAAATATGTGCCAAAACGGAGGTTTTTGATGGGAAAACTTTTGCAAATATAAACATTTTTAACTGAAAATTTGGAAACATACTTCTGAAATGTATTTACATATCATACTAAGAGCTGGGCCTTGGGGTCATCCAGGAAGGCTGTGGTGCCATGTAAAATTTTTGACAAATCGGGAATTTTGCATAAAAACTGCTTTTTTCTTACGAATATAAGTACACTCAGGGAACTTCTGCTTTAAAAATATGTAGTTGGTTGGGTTGTAATACAGTTTCATTATTTTTAATGTAAATGTAAGTCATTTGTAGAACAAATAAAATTTTTAACTAACCTTGTAGTTCATTTAAAAAAACAACTCACATCAAATGACTGTTTTATGATTTTACATTCATTTTTTACAGTTGTTTTTTGTTATTTAAAAAAATAAAAAAAATAAATTTTGGTTTATTTTTTACTACCATGTGGTTCATTTTTACTACAATGTTAGTCATTTTTTGAACATTAAAAAACAAATGACAATGTTAGTTGAATTTAATGAAATGTAAGTCGTCCTTTTTTTAAATGAAATTTCATTTGTTTTTGACTACAATTGCTGTCGTCTTTACCAACATAATTTCCTAAGTGTACTCTTGAATGACTCTTTCCACTGCGTGCAAATTTGATTAGCTCGATTAATTATTTAGCGATTGAATTCGCGCAAGCCGAATAAATAAGAAAAAAACGCTTAACAGCGAGTTTAATTTTAAAGTTTGGGAATCAAATATGTACCATAAATATTAAAACTGATCTTGTCCTTATGCTATGTTTGCATTTAAGTGTTTTGATGAAAAAAGAAATGTATAGAAAAACATGTACAAACATGTTTTATTTCAAAACACGTCCAAAACACTTTCAGTGGAAACGCAGTATTAGAAAGAAATCAGATTTATTGTATTTGCAAATTTTTGTATATAAAAAACAAACTTTTAAGTCAATTTGCGGAAAAACTGTACCATTTATCGAAAAATAAAATACGTCTTTGAAACCACCATTTCCGAAATATGTAGAATTGCTAGTCAAAACCTTATTAATTTTTTTGATGTCATGTCATGTTATCAAAAAATATTTGTATTAACCAATTTTAACTTTTTTAAACGGCTTATTCTACTGGTTTTCGAACTTTTTTTAAGCGATTAAAACATTGTTTTAGAGCTATTTTTTTTTTTTTTTTTTGTTGCCCTAGCAATCAATAATAGCAACAACTGCATATATTTATTTATATAAATATATGACTGATATTTACTTGTCGTATAATAATTTTAGAAAATAATTATTCATGTTTTCATTATAGTGGTTTTTGTTGTAAACTTATTTATGACAGGGTAAAGTAGGATTTACATAGAAAGATAAACAACACACAGTAAATCCAGTAGGGGATGTTTATTGTAAAAAAAAAAGGTGTTTCTCACTTTAGTTCCGTTTTGTTTAAAATTTACCTGAGCAGTCATATAAAGGGATAGAATGTTTTTGTTTTATCTTAAAGGAGGATTTCTCTATCTACTTTAAATGTAACCCCCCGTTGTTGTCAAGATGTTGTGGAGTTTGTCATGGTGACACTTTTGTAATTTCTAGGGAATATTTTAAAACGCCTTTAAATATTCATTACAATATCACTTAAATGTTAAAATATCATACTTCAATATATAATAGTATTTTAAATACAACTGCAATCAGTTGTACTATTTTCAGTTTTTAGAACTACACACTGAAAAAAATTTTAATCAGTCAGAAACCATTTAAAATTAAATTTAAAAAAATACTTTATGTTGATCACAAGTCGAAGTTCAATTCCGATTTAGCTGAAACTTAAAAAAAAGACATTTATCCACAACTTATTTCGTCTCTTCCCTAAGAGTCATCCACAGTGCTTATTGGGTCTTATACCAATCTGTCGGCTTAAACACGTTGTATATCAATCCTCGACAAAATTTTCTAACTAGTCAACAATTTTTCTGACCGGAATACTTGGGTGATTCGATACCAATCGATTGACTCTGTGTTTCGAAAAGATCACTGCGATAATGAAAGTATTCCGATCTCAATTCAACACAGGTTCTTATGGCCATGATATCAAAAAGCATTAAAAACATCGTACAAAATTCCGAAAATTTCTCATCTGCCAAAAGAGAATTCGGATTTTGATAGATTCGGATTTTTCGTTTCAGGTCAGTCTTATATTTGGAGGGTGGCATGAAAATGCGGTGACAGTACAAATGGGGTGACAATTTTTTTAAAGCAAATAAAGGTTCATAAGTAGTTTGTCAAAGGTACCTTATGCAACAAAATTATTAAAAATAATGAAATTTTAAGCAATTTGTTGTCTTTTTTATCCCTTAAACATGAGATTGGACAGAAGAAGAAAAAAACGCGGATACGTTAATTTTGTCTCTCAATTCGTTCATAAGTCGAACCACCCGTATATGGAATAAACTTCCCACAGACGTCTTTCCTGACATTTACAATTTAGAGAAATTCAAGTCAAATGTCCATACCGCTCCATATTTCCTCCTCCCCATAACCTATTTTCCTTATATCAACACAATGCACTGATTTAGAAGGGTACATTCTCTGAGTGGTGGTCTATAGTTAAAAAAAAGACCTCTAATACTGCCAAAACACGAATTTAATTCACATTAGTTTGATATCTAGTATGACAACACAAAAATTGTTTTTCTTGGATTAGCATAAACTTCAAACCTATTGAACTAATTGTCCATCGGTTTCAAATTGACTTGCTTGTGTTTTCTTTCAACAAACTTGCACTCCACAAGAACTGGGTATACATACATCAGACCAATATTTCATCGGGGGGTAAACATTGTGAAAAACTCTCTCTGTGGCAATACTCACTGAGAGAAACTGTCTTTTCTCAAGACCTTTCTTGATTTTGAGTACAAGATCTAACGCTTTCTTATGCACATTTTTGACGAGTTAGAAAACTTTTTGATTTCCACCGAATAAACTTGTTCATTTAAGACATTTCAGTAGAAACGATAACAAACTGATCGATAGTATACATTTCGCCAAGATATATTTCCCAGGTATGGGAATATCCCTTGGCATCCCACCCGAATATTTGAAAAATATCCATACGTCTAAAAGACTGTAACTAGAGTTTGGTTTCGGTTATTTCCATCACTATTCTGGATTCAAAGTGACTTATTTAAGTAAAAGCTTTTCAGATAGATTTCTCTACCTGCGATACTATATGCCCGTCCTAACGAGTGATATATCTTAGTGCCGATAAGACTTGACATCCCAAAAAGAGGTAAGACATCAGCTCATAAATTAAACAACTAGAGGAACCCCTTCTAATACGAATATTTACTATACAGGAAAGAAATACTAAGCAATATTGCTAAAAAAAATATATAGGGCCGATTGAATTACAATGTATGGAATGATTGTAGAGGAACATCCAAGCTTTCACATAACATAAGTTTGAGGCACCCTGTTTTAAGACAGGGTGTGATATTGCCTATTAACCTTAGTTTTAATTATTATTTTTGGTTCTTTTAACTATTTTTTATAGCTATTATATTTTTAAACCCGGGTTTTCAAAAGAAAAAAAATAGTGTGCTGAGTGCTCCACAATACGAAAATTTGCCGATGCACTCAGGGAACTTCTGCTTTAAAAATTTGCCTTTATTTGGGTTGTAATACAGTTTCTTTTTTTTTTAATGTAAATGTCAGTGATTTGTAGAACAAACTTAATTTTTTACTAACCTTGTAGTTCATTTAAAAAAAACAAACCACATCAAATGACTGTTTTATGATTTACATTATTTTTTACAGTCGTTTCTTGTAATTTAAGAAAATAAAAAAATCAACGTTTGTTTGTTTTTGAATAACATATGTGGTTAATTTTTACTACAATTAAAGGGTCCGCCATCTAACGTTCTTTTTTTCAACTAGTGCTTATGTCGTGAATGGTAACACTTAGCTCATGTGTGATTTGACAGATAATTAGTTTTATCCTTCCGCTGAACGAATATGGTCCGTATGTTCGTTATTTTGTGAAAAAAATGAAAGAAACTGGCATCCTCATCGATAAACCAAAGCGTGGAAAGCCAAAAACAGTGCGTACACCCCAGAATATTGCTGCTGTGACAGAAAGTGTGCGTGTGGCGCCATCAACATCAATTCACCGTCGTTCTCAACAATTGAACATTTCGGAGACATCATTGAGACTAATTTTGCATAAAGACATTGGTATGACGCCATACAAAGTCCAATTGGTTCAAGAGTTCAAAAAAAAAAAGTTATTTGGCGGACCCTTTATTAGTAATTTTTTGAACAGTAAAAACAAATGACAAATGTTAGTTGAATTTAATGAAATGTTAGTTGTCCTTTCTTCAAGTGGAATTTCATTTGCTTTTGACTACATTTGCTGTCGTATTTACCTATATAAGAAGGAATAGCAGGCATTGGAATATTGCGGTTTCGATTCCTAAAGCGATTTAATGTATCTCCAGTACCTAAGGTCCTATTATCAGCGCCATTGTTTGTTTAATTTTTTATAATTTAATTTATAGTTTTTATATAATTTTATATTTTACTAAACAAAAAATCATTATAAATAATCGCGTTTTCGTTTTTTTTTTTTTACAACAAACTAAACAGGTTAGCAAATTGTAATTATGTTATTAGATTCTCATTTAAAAGAAAACAAAAGTTTTTTGTTAAAAAAAATAAAAATTTAACACAAAGTGATTTTCTGGGTCACAAAAAGTCATTCAGTCAAAATTTAAACCACTCAGATAATGATCGCGTGTGCAAATAATACGTTTTAAAATGCTACATACAACATTAATAAAATTGAAGTTAAATTTAGAAATAAATTATATTCACATATAGAGCGTTCCCACCATAATAATGATGATAAATTTTGAAGCAGAGAATATTTTATTTTAACAATTTATTTAAAACTTCCACTTCTTGAGGTAAAAGGAAAGGAAAGGGTGTTAATGTTGACTATGTTTTCGGTTTGGAACTTCCGTAGTTATTATTAATAGATTAACGCAAAAAAAAAAAAAAAAAGTAAAAACTAATATAAGATGATGATGATGAAAAGTTGTAAAAAATATAACAGAAATATAACATCCGCATATAATTAGGAAAATATGTTTTGTATGAGTTAAAGTTGGCGGTGGTAAATATAATGGTAGTTTTGAAGAAAAAAAAATAATGTTTTTGAAAAATGATGAAAACATAAATGTTTAAGGTTAACTATTTTTTATTTTTGCTTTGTATATTTCAAGATTTCCTGTTTTGAATGTTAATAAAGACAACCCAGTCAGCAAAATTTGGATACAATTTTTGAGGGTTCCTATTCTATGCGTCAAAAATGAATCAATTAGAACACATTTTTATTGTCAAAAATTTCACATTTTTTTGGACGAAACTATCAGCCTTCCAAACAAACAGTATCATAAAACACACAAACATTTTAAGAAAATTATTTAATCCAAAAATGGTTCAGAACTGACTCAGAGAAATGTAATTGAATTGGAATATTTTGTGACAAATTCAAAAAAGGCTCCAAAAAAGATTGATTTTTGAGCCAATATAATTTTTTGATTTTTAAATTCCCAACCATTTTTGAATCAAAAAGGAAGGATCTTTTGAATGAACCACTTTCAAATTTTTAAGCTATTTCAATTTATAATAGAAATAAAATAGAAAAAAAATATTTTTCAACTATTTTAAAAACTATTATCAATTGAAATAGCTTAAAAATTACTAAAAAATAAATAAATAAATTAATTATATCAATAATGGGTAACAAAAACCACTGTGACCTCCTTTATAACTACCTTTGTGCGCGTTGGCATGTTGGGGTGTTGGCACGTTGGCACGATGAGGTGCGCGTCGCGCACCGGTCTGTGCATCCTAGTTCTTCATAGTCCTTGGTCTATATGACTTTAATATAACACTGTACTAAAAAATGTTTATCGTTGCCTAATTTAGGTGATATGAGCCAAAATAGTTTAGGGTGCATTTTAGAAACTAAAGCATATAAAAGTGAAGTTTTGGACAAAAAATATTTCTCTTACCAAGATATAACCATGCTCGAAAAACTTTGTTTTTCTGCTACTATTTAACACGTTGACTGCCACGACAATTTTCAGAAAACTGGCCAAAAATGACAATTTGATTTTTTCACATTATATTACTAAAAACTCTATTTCTAGATCATAGGTATCATCAAAAAGCAAAAATGATGTTTTTTTAGGAGAAAAAGGAACTACGAATTATCTCGTAGTTGGCTTCTGTAACAGAAATTGCTACGCAGAAGCCAACTACGAGTTAATTCGTACGTACCCAAGTAAAAAAACGCCGAGAAACGCGTTACTTCTGTCCAGCCTGTGAAGAGAAGCCAGCCCTTTGTGTGGAAAATTGTTTTAAGAACTTCCACAAACAATAAAATATTACTTTATTTCTTGTATTTGAGTTAATTTTTCCATTATATTGAATGAATTTTTCCATTATATATTTTTTTTTTTTTTTAATTCAGTTCACGCAAGCCAACATTGAATTTTTGTTCTTTTCCCAGAAGCCATTTATCGATACTAGCACTGATATAATACGGTTTTATTCGTAGCTACACAAAAATGGCATGTTTAGTGAGTACGAGATAACTCGTAGTTGGCACCCTAGAAGGGAACGCAAGCTACGAGTTATCTCGTAGTTGGCAGTCAACGTGTTAAGACGATATCGCGATTTTCGCTTTTTGGAAAAAGCGAAATTAGGCGAAAAAGTATCTAAACTTCAATATATATTTTTCAAACTTCAACGCTTTGCTATTAATACTTAATGTCTTCTTTCTGCAGAAGTTCGTAAAAATCTGTTTATAAGTTAAGACGATGTCCTTTAGAGGAATCCTGATATAATCATGTGAGTCCTTGGACTAAAGTAAGGACTTATTATTAAAGATAAAGCTTCAATCTTACTTATATTTTATTATAACGAGTTTTTAGTCAACTCAAAATGGTTTTTTAGATTTTTGAAAACTATATTTTTTTAAAAATAATTAGTTTTTGAAATATACCAAATTTTGATTTTGAAGCTTTCTCGGTTCCAAACCGTGGGCGGCACATGAAAAATTTTGTCGCAAAATATTTATCAAATTTAGTTTTCTATCGGAATATATTAATTTCTAAGTATAAAACGCTCATTTGACGCATTTGTGGTAAATTTTATGAAGACTGCCCTGAGGTAGCCTTACCCGTTCGAGGGTTAAGCCCATTTCTGGCTCATTTTGGACCTTGTTTGCTTTTAGGGAAGTTCAGGTTTGTAGTATTACTTTTTATTTGAAATAGGTTTAAATGATATCACAACGGCTTCCACAACAAATGCAACTTATTACAATTGCTATTTTATAAATGACGACAAAAATAATATATGTACTATTTCAAAAATGTTCGACAACTTAAACTGACTTAAAATATCTCATATTTCTCTAGGCTTTTTGAATTGGAAGAAATGATAGACAGGGTTAGGTGCACTTATAAACAAAAAATTAGTAGAAAAATTAGTAAAGCTGTTAGTAATCCAACTTTACAAGTTTTAAGCTAATTTTTAGTTAAAATTGAGATTTTAGTTAAAAATTTTGCTATTTTTACTTGATGAAATACTAAATTTGTAACTTATTATTTTTTTGTTAAATTTACTAAAGTCTAAAAATATTATTTTTATAATCAAAACCATCAAAACAATGCGATGTTGGCGTTTCAGTATTTGTGCACTTTTGTTTTATATAGTGTCAGAGAAGTGGAGTGAACACGTCGTATTACACTCAGGCAACTTCTGCTTAAAAAATATGTAGTGGTTTGGGTTGTAATACAGTTTCTTTATTTTTAATGTAAATGTCAGTTATTTATAAAGGGTGTCTTTTATACAGGTATAGAACTTTAAATTGGCAACACTTTTTCAACTGGCGGCCATTTTGTCAGCTGTCAAGTGATTTATGTTTAGTTTTATTTTGGCATTTCAAAATGAATAGACTGACGCCTGACCAACGGTTTCAAATTGTGCAAATATATTTTGAAAATCATGATTCTGTTCGAAATACGTGTCGCACACGAATTTTGCGAATTTTGTTTAGCGATGAAGCTCACCTTTGGTTAAATGGATACGTCAATAAACAAAACTGCCGTATTTGGAGTGACGATAATCCTCAAGTGTATGTTTAGACACCGTTATATCCAGAAAAACTGGCTGTTTGGTGTGCTTTATGGGCTGCTGGAATCATTGGTCCGCACTTCTTTAAAAGCTATGCTGGTCAAAACGTTACAGTCAATGGTGACCGCTATAAAGCCATGATTACTGACTTTTTCGTTCATCAATTGAACAATCATGATGTGCAGGAGCTGTGGTGGAACAAAATATTCTTATTCTCTTTTATATTTTCGTAAATATTATTGTACTGCAAATGGTCAAAAAGTTGATAAGTCGGCCAAAAACCCCTTAAATCGGCTAACCTTTAAAATTAAACCATGCTATTAAGTAAAATGCTACACTTTTGGGACACTCTAATGTGCATTAAAACTTAAAAAAGATTTATGTCGTACTTTTTTAAAAACCGCAAAAATTTAATATGTTTCTTTATATATTTTATAGACTTATGATAGGATGAACATATATTTGCATGAAATTGTGTATATTTTCATGCAATCATATACAAAAATGTAACTTTTAGTGCAATTTTACTAGACTAAAACTCGGATCTAATTATATATATATGTATCAGTTCACATACAATCGTATACTATTATATCAGTTCAAAATCCGGATACAATATTATCTGGTTTTTATATAATTGCATCTATTTGTATCAGTTTAGATATAAACTAATACAATTAGATACAAAATTGATACAAATAATTCGGATAAACTTGTACTGGATATTTATCTAATTGCAACAGATTAGATCTAAGCCCATACAAACAGATACAATTATATGGGCCCATATTTCGGATGAAATTTAATAAGATTACATATAGCGTCACATAGAAATTGATATGACTACATAAAAAAAATTTAAATATTTTACATCAAAGTGTCGAAAATTATTGAAATTCCTCATAAAATCTTAACAATATTGAGTTGTAATTGAAAAAAGTACTTGCCAAAGTTAGTCATAATTTTTAAATGTGGTCAGCAGCAGCTGTCATTGTATGATAAGTTAAAAAAAAATTCTACTATTTACAAGCAAATTCATTTCGTCCATTCCATGAGATAACTTTCAAAAAAATAATTTTTTGGCCTTCAGCCATTTGATTTTGTTAAATTTTGGCATATTTAGGATGTCCATTACTCACTACCACTTACAGTTTCTTAAGATTGTGTAAACTCCCGTTTTTAATTTTAAAAAAATCCGAAAAATTTCAAAAGTAGTGAACTTTGAAGAGCCATATTTTTCAAAGTAGATCACTATTTCAAAGATTTAAAAATAATATCAAAGTTGAAGTTGTCTACTTTACGATTCGTAATTAAAAAACAACCACGTTTTTGCAAAAATTCATTCATAATGAAAGTGCAATTTTTGATTTAACTTTGCACAAAAATAGCTTCCCTATGGGGAACGGGACCGGTTCTGCGTGTGCCGCAGGATCGGTCCCTTCGACTAACCAAAGATGGGCATACAACAAGACTGTCGCAAAAGGACCATTTTGTATAAAATAAATGAAAACTCAACAGCTTCCAATGGGTAAAATTCTGACCAACTGTCTTTTTCTTGTTAATAAGCATTCTGGTTAAGTGGTATGTCCTCCCTTTACCAGTCACAGGATTGGTAATTTTAGGACAATTGACACTGCTTAACCCACTTCAGTATTAAATTATACTAGTCCTGCGATAAGTCCTTCTTTAACCAGTCACTTTTAGGACAATTGACTCCTCATTCCCCATAGGGTTTCTACATTTTCCATATAAAAAGACAATTTTTTTAGTATTTTAAAGTTTTTTTTTTTATAATTTTTAGTTATTTAATTTTAATTGATTCGGCTTAAGGTCGTTTGATGAAATTAAAACGAGTGTTTAAATTTTTATTATTTATTTATTCTCCTCTTCAATATTACGACCTACGTCGTAGGTAATTTTCAAGAAATTTTTTAATAATAAATAACACAACAAAAACAATTACGTTGTTGACTGTTTAAAAACTTTTTACTCAAATGACCTTAAGCCGAATTAATAAAAATTAATTAACAATCAAAAGGTCACCTATATAAATAACTTATTATTTTTAATTATATCACAAAAATCATAACAGCTCTGAACTAGCATTATCTTCTGAAGTATATTGACTATTTCAATAATTTAAAAAGCGTACGGAAGCTATAAATGTCTACTTTACGATTTGACATTTATTTTTTAAAAATGCATATTAAATGCAAGGTTCATTAAAAAATAGCATTTGCATTTAAAATGCATTTTAGAAAAACCACGTTATTTTTTAACCGTAAAAACTGCAGCTTTTAAATGAAGTTCAGTGCTGATATGATTTTTTTTTTTAATTATAAGAAAAAAACTTTAAAAACCAAAAAAAATATATTTTTATAAGGAAAAATGTCGTTAGCTATTATTAAAAAATTATTAAAAATGGTTAGCATTCTGCTCCCTAAAAGAATTCAAAGTTGTTATTTATTTCAAAAATGGTAAGTTTTTAAAAAATGGCAACGTTTCAAAAATCGGTGTGGGGAAAAAGTGCAAAAAGCATTAAAAAATTACATTTGCATTATTAATGCATTTTCGAAAAAAGGTGGTTGTTTTTTAATTACAAATCGTAGAGAAGACAATTAAAGGCTCCATTAGTTTTGCCGTTCCGTGCCGTGACGAATCAGCTGTTTCGTTCATGTTTTATGAGAGGTGCTTTTTGAAAAACGCACTATCCATAAACCAAAAACAAAACAGCTGATTCGTTACTGCGCGGAACGGCAAGACTAATGGAGCCTTTAATTGTCTTCTTTACGATTTGTAATTAAAAAACAACCATCTTTTTTCAAAAATGCATTAATAATGCAAATGTAATTTTTAATGCACTTTGCACTTTTTCCCCACATCGATTTTTGAAACGTTGCCATTTTTTAAAAACTTAGCATTTTTGGAATAAATAACAACTTTGAATTTTATTAGGGCCCATCTACTTTAAGAAATATGATTTATTAAAACTCACTACTTTTAAAAATTTTTGGATTTTTTAGAAACTAAAAAACGGCAATAAAACCGCAAGTTTACAAAATTTTTCAGAAACTGAAAACGGTAGTAACTAATAGACATCCTAGAGCATACTAGAGCAAAACATAAATGATTTTTAATGACCGCGATCAGATTTTGGTCGATCTATCATGGAATGGACGATTTATTTATTTATTTATTTTATATATATTTTACAGCCCATTGAGTTTGTCATAAAATAAACAATATTTAACGGAACTTTGAATAATACTATTAAATCATCAGAAACAAAATAGTAATTAACATTTTTTCCTTCAAATTACTCTTACTCATAAGAACAACTCTGTGTTATCTTACACAAAAAATCAACTCTGCTTCCTTTAGGGTTCTCCTAAACTCTTGTTCTTCTTCTTCTTCGTTTAAGTTAATTACAATTTCAAAAGTATGTCACTTTATCATTAACCGTTATATGAGCCCAACTCAACTCAACCACCATAATATCATCATAAAATATACAATTTAGTACAAGACATATTTCAAAAATTGATCATGTTTATTTTTTATCGCTGTAAGAATATCAATTTTGTTTGTTTATATACAATTTTAGTTGGTTATAAATTTCAGTATTTTATTTTCTTCAAAATAAGAACATTTTACCAAAAAAAAATAAAAAATTCCGTAACACCCATAAACTAAAGAAAGACCAAACCAACCAAAAAAAAAAAAAAAAAAAAAAACTGATTTTAAATGCAGATCACATCAGTTTCATTATTTAAAATTGTATGTCTTCTTGATTTTCACAACAATTTTTTTGCAATTAAATTTCGTTTTTTTTTTTTTTTTTTTTTTGTAACGATAAATTCTTTTTAAACCAAAATGATGACCAAAAATATATGATTATATAAATATTTACCGTTAGTTTAATTTTATGAAGCGCGTTCTGAATTTTATAATTATGGCATTTTTTTTTTTTTTTGTATTGAACATAATATTTATTACGATTTTTTATTTTTATAACACCCAAAATTTGTTAAATATATTCAGTTTAATTGTTTAAACTTTTTTGAATACTAAATAGCAAATACTCATAGTATAATGATAATTGTATGGTAAATTTAGTATCAGCCGCTTAGTCTACTACTTATGTATTATATGGAAGCGTGGGAATTCTAAGAACAAAAAATGTGTCTAAAGTTAACATAAATGCAAATTAGAATAAATCTAATAACATTTCAAATGACTATGACTTTATAATAGAAGTTCTTAAAGATAAAACTAAAACCAGTTTTAATACTACAAAAAAAAAAAAAAAAAAAAAAAAAAAAAAAAAAAAAAAAAAACTTTTATTGAGAATTTACACCGAAAAGATAATCTAAAAAAAAAAATGAGATTAACTGCTTAATCAAACACCAAACAAGTCGATTAAACCACTTTTTTTCTATCTTTTTGATAAACAGTTAATCCAACTTTTCATCTGCTTACTATTTCTAAACAACTCTGTATTCTTACTACTACACACAGAGAATAAATTGGTCGGAATTCCATTGTAACCAACAAAATTTAATCATTGCTCAATAATTTTAATTGTAAGTACTTAAAAATTCATCATCTGAATAATTAAATTATATTGTAAACAGAAAATATATAAAATTAACCAAAACACAGACACATCATTCAAAATATTGGTTTTCCCAATCAGTATTGCAAAAAATATTATCTTCTACATTACCTTTAAATCCAACAACCAACCACTTTTCGGAGATATTATCCCTTGAATAAAATATTTGCAGGTAAAATCAAATATAAGTTTCACCTGCAAAAAAAAACAATCACTTTATCTAAAATATAAGTTTTCGTTACCAATTTTAAAATAGTATAAAGTTTTTTAATAGTTTTGGTAACTCTAATAAAATATTAAGATTAACAACCCAATTTTTGCTGTCCATACAAATCTATTTCTAGACATTAATATTAAAACTTAAAAGAAAAAAAATATTCAAGGTAGAAATTTGAATATACAAATTCAAATTAGGTGTGGGCTAGAGGTAAAGTAATTGCCTGACAAGCAGAAGGTCTTTGGTTCGACTCCAGTTCGTCGAATAAGAATTTTTTATTAAAAAAATTATTTTAAAATAATATAAATTTTTTTATATCTTGGGTAACTCTAATAAAATATTGAGATTAGCAATCGAATTTCTATTGTACATACAAATCAATTTTTAGACAAATATTTAAATTTGAAACTAGAAAATATTCAAGGTTGAAATTTATAAAAGCATATTTAAATTGGGTTTAGGGATAACAATAGTTAGTTGGAAGGGTTTTGAATCGATAATGGTATTTTAGCGGTATTGCCTGACATCCATGATTTACATTAATTTTTACACTTTATTTTTTTTTTAGGTTATATTTTGTTTCGTGAATTTGCGTGATTCACGTGAATCACACGTTATCATGAGTGTGAGTAACATCTGAATTTACTTACTTGGGCGTCATGAGTGTGAGTAGTTAAAAAATGGGTGACTGTGCGTGAATGGAATTTTTCTCTAGGGAGCGTGAGTGAAAATTCACTCACGTGCCCATCTCTAGCTGCTACTACTAAATATAATCTCTGCCAAATTCCATAAAAAACTGTTCATATGTTTTAAAGTTAAAACTATGTCCTTTAAAGGTATCCTATTGAAAACCTATATGTCCTTGGACCAAAATAAGAGATTTTTTTTTAAAGCTTAAGCTTTAATCTTACTTTGTGTTTACTATCAACGGTTTCTAGTCAACATAAATATATTTTTAAGATTTTTGAAAATTGTGTTCATTTCACAATATTTATTTTTTAAATTTTAACTTTAACGCTTTCGTTCGCTTCTAAACCGTGCACTGCACACAAAAAATTTCTTCAAAAAATATTTTGTAATCTTAGTTTTCTATCGACACAGCTTAATTTCTTATTATAAAACACTCATTGGACGCATTTAAGGCCAATTTAAAATACCCCGCCTGGAGGCCGACTTGCCGATTAGAGGGTTAACTTAACAGCTAAAGGATTAACTTTGTCAGTTTTAAAAAGCAAGGTGGCGCCGATAGGGATCCGGAATATGTCGGCGCTAGCAAAAATTTAGAAAACAGCGTCAACATTATTTTGCAGCAGCTTGTTTACGTTAATTTGTATCTGACTTTGTATGTATGATTTTAGCGTTGCCAACCAAAGTTATATTAAAACACAGAGTTACGCACAGTTAGTAGTATGAATGCAGAGTTTTTTATAAATAGTAAGCAAAGGAAAAGTTGGGTTAACTGTTAATCAAATAGGTTAAAGAATGGTTTACTCGATTTGTTTATCCAGCAGTTAAGGCAATTTTTAGTAAATTAACTTTTCTATGTAAATAAGGTAATTACACTTTAAAAAATTAAAGCTAAGAGAACCTACAAAAAAAATCTACACTTTAACAAATTGTTGCATATTGACTGAACAAGACTTTAAATAAATTTTAAAAAAATATTTTGCAGAAAAATTAAGAACTTGGTAAACTCTAACAGTTTTTAAAAAACAAATGAAAAAAGTCTGGTTTGATATGCGTAAAAGTTTGGTTAAAAAAGTTAACACACTATTGTTTTTCTTATAAAATAAAATCGTTTAAAATCAACATACACTGAGAGTATTATCGAATTGATATTATTTAATGTTTGCTTTATGGCAATGAAATTTTGCTGAAAATATATGCGGAATTTTGGAAAAAAAAAATCGACACTTTGAGGTAAAATATTCACAATTTTTTTCAGAATGACATGAATTGCCTTCTTTGTATGGGTTAGCCGATGTTTAAACATGCTAAATCCATCCGCTTTAATCATTTATATTTAACGGCTCAAAAATTATGGCGTATTTAAGTATTTAAATCAAATTCAAAATATCAAAATTGCAGTTTTTTTAAAGGGTCCGCCAAATAACTTTTTATTTTAAAAATGCTATAAAAAAAACTACTGAATATTTTCTCAAATTTCTTTTTTTATTTGAAAGTACAATCCTTCCGGTTAATAATGGAAAATAATTTCATTCAAATGGCTGCCTCGGCTGGCCATGCAGTAGCCTACACGATCGGTCCAATTTTTAAGCACATTATCGTTTGTGTCCAGCTGTATTGCACCAATGGCTTCACGAATATTGTCCTTTAAAGCGTCAATTGTCTCTGGCTTGTTGGCGTAACACTTATCTTTGACGGCACCTCACAAATAATAGTCCAACGGTGTCAAATCGCAGATCCGAGGTGGCCAAACGACATCAGCTGATAATACGATCTTCAAAAACAGGGCGCAAAACATCGAGTGTAGCTTCGGCTGTGTGGCACGTAGCGCCGTCCTGTTGAATCCAAATGTTGCCAATATCCTCCACTTCAATTTTTGTGAACAAAAATTCGTTCAACATGGCCCGATAACGATCGCCATTGACTGTAACGGCCACTCCTTGCTCATTACCATGATTTTCAAAGTAATGTCGCAATATTTCCCAGCGTTGTTCAAGCGTATACACAACCATATTCGTTCGGCGTGGCGGACCCTTTATATTACACCACCACAAAATACACCCCAAACATTCTGGTCATATATTAGAATTTAAAAATAAAGCCGCCATTATTTTGGAAAATATAAGTATAAAAAACTGCGTTGAAGCATGCAAAATTTTAATGTAAATTTGCTAAAAAAAAATCTAGCCCATACGTAGGGTTGCCATATTTGAAAAGTGAAAAAAAAGTGCATTGATGAAAAAAAACAGTACTTTTCAAAAAAAAACAGTACATTTTTGTATTTATTGTTAACATAACTTTTACTTCAATACATCACATATTTACTTAAAATAAGTTAATACACCGAACCAAATAGCGTAGGTAAAATCAACAAAAAAAATTGTTGTAGATCTTTAACGAAATTTTGTCAATTTTTTTTTTTTAAGATCTAACAAATTTTATTCAAATCAAGAAAATTTCGTCAAGTTTACATCCTCTAAAGAAGTAAAATTGACTAAATTTCATCAAATTGACTAAATTTCGTCAAATTGGCTAAGATTATTAGATTCAAAAAATTTATGTAAAAAACTATTGTACAAACGAAAAAAAAAAAAATGGTTAAAAAAATATATATTCTTTGTACACGCAAAAAAACTTGTTTATATAAAAATATGTAAAATATACAAGAAAACAGTACAAAAACAGTACAAATCCAAAAAAACAGTACTTTTGCGTACTGTTTTAGGTGTTGTGAATAAAACAGTACATTTTTCAAAAAACAGTACGTGTACTGTTTAAAACAGTACGAATGGCAACCCTACCCATACGTGAAAGAACTGGATACGCCATTAAAATCAGCGTGTGTCCGAAATATTTAGGATCAATGTTAGTTACTCCTGTTTTATTATTCGACTTGCACAGTATTATTGATATAAGTTTTCTTTTTAGTTGTACTATTTTTTACTATTATCACTTAAAAGTGTTCTTAATTAGTTATGTTATAGCATAACTTTTAATGATTTTAAAATTGGGTCAATTTGACCCAATAAACACAATTTTAAACAAGACAAAAGTGTTAAAATAAAAACTTATGCAAAAACTTATGTAAAAAAAAATTACTTCACTGTTTTAATATTTGTCTTTTATACCAAAGTTTTTGCATAAATTATTAAAAACAATATCTGTCACTACAAAGGCTAGTTTTACTTAATTTGTTTTGTTGCATTTTAATACGTTTTTTTCAAATTTTTTTTTCTTTTTAATTAAAAATCGCTTGACATTTTATGCGGCTTTTTGATAATGCGGCTATTGTTTATCAAATTAAATTGACAAATTATCATACTATTCATATAATGGTACATTTTAAATTTTGATTAACATTAAAATTTACCCAATCTGTTTTATGTGCTATCTTCAAATCTATCTATCTATCTTTCTAAATCTTTAAACAAACAAAAAATGTTGTTATTTGAATTTTATCACAAAAAATTTAACTCAAGTTACCAAAAAGTTAAAAATTCTAATGATTTTTTTTTTTTTTTTTGTTAAAGAAATTTTTAACTTTTATAATTAAAAATTATTAATGGTTTTTTGTTGCTTAATAACTATTGACCTTTAAAATGACAAATGTTTTACGAAAAAATAAATATGAATGTAAGTCATTAAAAATAGCATAAGAAACTTAAAAACTTACAAAAAAAAAAAAAAAATTGTCACTTTTTTCTGTGTTAAGAAAACAATGAAACCGATTGTTTGAAAAAAATAGTTGTAAATTAAATAATTATAGAAATTTAATAGAATTCTCGCGAAAAATTGCAATATTTCTTAGATTATAAAAAACGATAAGAAAGTTTGTTTAGCCTTAAAAAGTTGAAGTTTTTTTTTTAGACGGAAATTTTCTTTAAAGATAATCGTAGTTCCCCTTAATTAAAAAAATAACTCATTTGACCTTAAACAAAAAAAAAAATTAAAAATTTGTATTTGCTGTGTAATTTGTTTTCAATAACATTTTAATTAAAAATATATAAATTTTTTAAATTTTTAGACCTTTAGGTAAACATTGTTAACATCACATCCACTGTTAGTACTACCCGGGTAAAAATTTTAATATGGGATCTAATATAACACTGTGGAACAAATTCAGGTTAGCAAAAGTTAGGTCGATTCTGAGAGTGAGCGGTGAAAATAGAGGCTAAATTAGAAGACCCGTATCGCGGCGTTTGTATATGTTAGTTCGAATTGTTTTTTAATCGACCTTCGAACTTTGCAGTCAAATGCCGATTTTCAGCATTTTGTTTATATGGTTTTTTGGCTATAACTCGTCGACTAATTGATATTTTTTCAATCTGTAAAAGCCAAAGTATTGCTTAAATTGTTGGGCAGGTCTCTAGCAATAATTTGGCTTTTACAGATTGAAAAAATATAAATTAGTCGACGAGTTATAGCCAAAAAACCATATAAACAATATGCTGAAAATCGGCATTTGACTGCAAAGTTCGAAGGTCGGTTAAAAAACAATTCGAACTAACATAAACAAACGCCGCGATACGGGTCTTCTAATTTAGCCTCTATTTTCACCGCTCACTCTCAGAATCGACCTAACTTTTGCTAACCTGAATTTGACCAACAGTGTAATTATATCTCATACAAATCTTATACAACCACATACAAATTGATCTTAATTATATCAAATTAGATATAATTTGATACAATTTTATGCCAAACTTGTTCACATACGGGACATTAAATTATATCTAATTGGATATAAATAGATTTAATTTTATATAATTTTAGCCGACAGTATGTATGCTTTTTGCTGCTTGAAATTATGCTTAAAAGTATTTATTTTAAAAGACCCGATTTTTTTTTAAATAAAAATTATTTCGTTATAAAATTAATATGGTTATATGTGAAGCCATATGTAATATATATATATAGTAGGCCGGGTCGATTTGTATGGAGGCAAAAAAATCGCTCAACGTTCAAGGAAAATCGTATTCTAGGGAATAAAATAAGAAACTTTGCCGAAAGAACCATACCTCTAAAACGAATGCTGATGTCCCGACTTTTGACCCGTAGGGTCAAATTTTGAAAAATTCCACTTTGACCCATTTAGAGTGCCCCAATCGAATCCAACCCAATCGAGTATAATTTATACATTCATCTGCTAGACCGTCTTCCGGAGAAGAAATAGAGACCCTAATCTTGGAAAGACTCCTCCTACTTTCTGAAATATCTCTATCCCGAATTTGTACATTTTGCTATAAAAACACGGCTAAAAAGGCCCTCTTTCAACTTAAATGTTAACCCCTTAATGGTCACCTAGAATGATTAATTGCATTAATCTGCTAGCGCGTCTCCCGGAGAAGAAGTAGCTCCCATAATCTTGGAGACATTCCTCCTACTTTCTGAAATATCAAAGTGAGCTTTTTCTAAATTTTACCCTACGGGTCAAAAGTCGGGACATCAGAATTGGTTTTAGAGGTATGGTTCCTTCGGCAAAGTTTCTTATTCTGATCCCTAGAATACGATTTTCCTTGAACGTTCAGCGATTTTTAAATCGACCCGCCCTAATATATAGTCTTAGCTTGTCGATAACTAAATTTGATATTGAACTTTACGGAAATATGTATGGGATTATATATAAAGCTATATAAAATTATAAGGAAAATATTCTCAGTATCAAGTCACATATAGTTTAATAAGACTTAGCATGAAACCATATATAATCATACCGATCACTATATATATTTGGATTATTATTATATGACTTATTTAGTTATATATGAAGTAAGATTTGGAGGCATATAATTATACCAAGGTCCATATAAAAAATGCTCTCAATAAAAATTATCAGATGTATTTGTATATAATGCTATAAGAAGTAATGTGACTATATTCAACATCAGATATGACTTAATCATATCATATATTATCTATTTTTACCCGGGTAAGCAATATAAATATTTATAAGAAATCACGATCATTGATACTGGGGCATCAATTAACACTTTAAGTGTTTTTCTAGAGCAGTTTTATTACCATTTTTTTTTAATATGGGCGCGTGTGTAAATTTTTGCTATTTTTTTTTGGTTGGTGGGGGGTTTGTTTGAAATTGTTGTTTAACAAAAAAAGAAAAAGATATAAAATTAACCATACAAATTCTTTAAATTATAACACAAGACACTGGGAAAAATTTGCTAGTTTTGGGAAAAATTGAAAAAGGGGTAATGAACATTGACTTACAGTTATATGACGTTCACACCTAAAGGCTAAACACAAGTTTTGACAAAACAATTATTAAAGCTTTTTTTCTATAACGCAAGTTATTTATTCTTTTACACACGTTTTGGCAAAATGCATTTTTGCATTTAAGTGTGAACGCCAACTTATCTAACAACTTTTTTAAATGAAAGCACAAAAATTACTCTTTACACAAAATCTAATAAGAGGTTTTCAATATATTTTTCTAAAATTTCTCTCAAAGTATTAACTATTGTGTTTTGCACAATATCTTAGTCAAAATTAACAATTTTTTTTTGTTAGTTATTAGCTCAGAGGCTACATTTTTAAATATTAAGCCAAAACAAGTAAAAATTTGGTAAAATTTTGCTAGTTTTTGCATAATATATTACTTGGCAACAATGTTTGTGTGTGTGTAAAACATTTTAAATTATATATAGAACACAAATTATATTTTCTTGCAGTGTATACCGTAAAATCTAATTGAATCAAATTTTTTATTAAACAATAAACACTTTATTAAAAAAAAAGTACTGAAAGTATTTGAAAAAAATATTAATAACCTTGATTTTAATTTAATTACAAACAAATTTATTTTGTGTTATTAACATGGAAGAATGTGCAATACCAAAACTATGGGGAAATATTGTTTGAAGCCCTTTTACACAAGCATAAACATGTTCTAATCTAAAATAAACAATATAAATAAAGAATGTACGTGTTTGGCATTAACAATTACATTAAACTAAATATCAACAAATTAAATTAATTTATATTAATAAAATTAAAAACTCTAATAGGGAGTTTATAGGGAATTTACACAGGCAAGTTAATCTACTAAAAATGGGATTAACTGCTTAATCGAGCACTAAAGAAGTCGATTAAACTATTTTTTAGTCTTTTAGATTAAACTTTTCCTCTGCTTACTATTTCTAAACAACTCTGCATTCATACTACTAATTGTCCGCAACTCTGTGTTTTAGTATAATTTCGATTGGCAACGCTAAAAACATACATACAAAGTCAGGAAAAATTGACGTTAAGATTATGTCTCAAAAAATGTTGGCACTGTTGGCAAATTTTTTGCAAATGTCGACATTTTCCTTGTCCCTATTTTGCCGGATCACTACCAGCGCCACCATATTGTTTTTAACTGACAAAGTTAATATTTTAGCTCTACGGTTTTGCTGTTTATGCTTGGTATTTTGTACCTTTTCGCGTTAAAAAAAACCTAATGTAACTATGCAAAATATTTTTCATGTTCACAAATTTTGCACAGGTAATTTCCAGTTTTTTTTAAACAAATTTTTAAATACTTTTTAATTAAATTATTTTTAAAATATATTTCCGTACCTCTGCAACCATCTTTTAAATGAAATCAATCGCTAATCCGAAATTTTGGACATTCGGTGTGATTAAGGTTGTCGAATTTGAAAACTAAAATTTTCGACTAAATACCAAATAAAATTGAACTAACTCTCGGTTTTGCCATTGACAATGGTAATAATGGAGATATATCTTCTACTTAATTTAAATTGATTCTTACAGCAAATGCTACTGTAGATTTTTTATTATATTTTTTGGAACATTTTAGTTTACCAATTTTAAACTGGGAACTTGACACGATTTTACTTTAGGAAAAAAGCTAAATTATTTTCTCATTAAGTATTTATTTGCTTGTACATACGTACAATTTTGAGTTCACTCAAAATTTCTGTAAAATTGCCAAATTGGTGAAAATTTTCTATGATGGTCTGAAATGTCAAATAATTTTAAGAAAAATATTTAAAATTTTTAATATCGCATAAAAATAACGTTTTTCACAGATTTTGTTAGTTTTTCAAGTAATATCTTGTTAAAAAAATAACCGGGCCGACTCAAAAAAGCCGGTTTCCTGAATATTCCAAAATATTCCATTTAACCGGTTGTGGGTTACATTTTTGGACACGTTATTATTTACCCAAGTTTTTGCTATTATATACTTGCCTGCAGGAAGCTTGGGGTCAAGTGTCTCCAAGTCTCCACTTTTGTCTACTAATTTGTTGACATTGTCAACTAAGTGTCTACACTTTTTACTTTATTAACTCACTAGTAAATTTTTGGTTCCAATGTCTACATATGGTTCCATTAGAACTAATAAGTCACTAGTGAATCTATGGTTCTTATGTCTACATGTGGTCCCATAAGAACTAACGAGTCACTAGTGAATCTTTGGTCCAATATCTGCATATGGTCCCATAAGAACTACCTAGTCACTAGTGAATCTATGTTTATAATGTCTACATATGGTGCCATAAGAACTACCTAGTCACTAGTGAATCTTTGGTTCCAATGTCTACATATGGTCCCATAAGAACTACCTATTTACTACCTAGTCAATAGTTCTAATGTCACTAGTGATTTTCAATGACACGTACATGTTAAATGTCTATAGCAAGTTACATTGCCTGGGGAATATTTGGTTAGTAGTACTGGTGACACAGTCAATAGTGAATTAATACTTTTTCACTATTGACATTTCCTGCAGGGTTATTACATAAATTATGCAAGGCAGGGTTATTACATGAATTATGCAGGGTTATTACATGAATTAGGTGAACATAGCAAAACAAAAAACGTTTACCAAGGTTTTTAATATTTCAAATTTTTCTCTGTTTCAAACTCTTCTGTTTAAAAATTCGTCCATAAATTCTGAAAAAACTTATTTAAACAAAGAAGAAAATAGAAAATTTAGAAAAGATTTTGTTTAATATTATAGATTTTAAGTTTTACCCAAGTTTTTACACAGCATACATATCGCACATCCAGTTCAAAAGTGACTCAACTCAAAATTTAAATTTTTCGGTTTTATATGCTTAAACTATGCAAAATATACTTGTTTATCTATAAAAAAAAATATCAGTGTATTTTGTTGTTGTTAACTGTTGGTAAAAAAAACAGTTATGTCTTTCTTTATGTGTCAATTAGTATGAAGTTGCAAATATTTTTTTTCGATTTCTGAAAAATGGAAAATTTTGAGTTGAGTCACTTTTGTACTAGGTGTGCAATATGTCGTTTTTCTACAACCGCAAATACTATTCCTATAAATTATGCAAAAACTTAGGTAAACTTAGACAAATTATGGTGTTTGTAAAAAAGTTCAATATTTTCTTTGTTTACCTAAGTTTTGTTTGCATAACTTATCAGTTAACTTGACTTCTTAAAGTTTTCCCCTTCTTTCGAATAATTTATCTGGCAACCCTAATAACCATGCATGCCTGCATATATTTTGAAAGTAAAACAAATACCTACAGAAAATTTTAAGTAACTATTTTTTTTCTTATCAAATTTGTTACCATTTACACGTTGTACGTTCTATAAAACCTACTAAGTATTCTGTAATTTGTTCATGTTTAATGGCAATCTGTTGCTGTAAATGAGGGTTAATAAACTCTTTGTTGTTGGGGTTTTATTTCCAACAAAGGTTTTGGTTAAAATGGTTTAAAGTTCAGCTACAAAAAAAATAACAACTTAATATGCCAAGTACCAAGTACTTTTTAAGTTTGTGTCAAGATAAAGATAACAAAAATTTACAAAATAAAAAAAATAAAAGGAAAAAGTTTTTTGTTCCCTTGTTTTCATTGAAAATTATAGAAGAGGTGTCTAAGTGGGTCATTTAAATTAAATTGTTAAAGAAGAAACAACGAAAAAAAAAGAACAAAACCTCTTCTTTTTTATGTACGATACTTCAATTACCTTAAGATTAATTTTAATACAACTACACAATATACAACATTTAAGAAAGTTGTTTCATAATAATTAGGGAATGCATCCCGGGATTTTCCGGGAAACTAAACATTTTTCTGTTCCCACAATCCCGGGATTTTGCTTCGAGAATACCGGGATTTTTAAAACTTTGTATTCAAACAAAATATTCAACATTTTTAATGCAGCAATTTATATTTTAAACAACATTTTAAAAGAAAAAAAATTATGTTAGCTTCATAGTTAACTTCACCATTTATCTTAGACTTCGACTTTAATTAGAAATTTAAAATCACTCAAAGATCGCTCCTAAAAAGTTTGCCATTATAAAACTGTGTCCAAAATATTTTCACACTGATAGAATTTTCTGCATTGTATTAATGAAATCCATCATTAATATAATGAATTTTTGCATTGAAAAGTCCCCAAATAAAGTTTCATTGGATGAATGAAATATTTTCATCAAATAAATTATTATAGAAAAAATTATTGGTTCCCTGTTTCATATTTATTTAGATTTTTATATTTATTTATTTTACTTTTCTGTTTTTTTTTTTAACATCTCCCTGAACGCGACTTGAACCCGGACAGATCATGCGACACGACATCGAACAAAACACGCATGCGTCTGCATCCAAATCTCCAAATTTACATCTCCTAATTGCATCTCCTAAATTTAGACTCTCCTTACCGCAGCCATCAACATGTAAACAGTATTGCGTTACCGATTTATCAGAAATGATGTGCTTAATTAGACGTTTCTATTGAAATTGCCTTTTCCAATAGTTAAAGCGCCTCCTGTGGAAATCTGATGGAACTAAATGTTTCACTTTCAAAAAAAAAATTATATAAAAAGAATTGCTTATTTAAGGATCAACCAAGAACATTTTAGAAAAATTTCATTTCCTTACTGAATTTTTCATTAACTTAATGAAAATTATTCATAGCACCAATGAATCGAGTATAATGAAAGTTATTCATTAATAGTACGACGGAAAATTCTATCAGTGCAGTTACCAAATATTGTCCAAAATGCAGGTTTTTGATCGGACTCTACTGATTTTAATTCCAACTTTTACATTTTTTCTGAACTTTTTTTTATTTTTTAAAGCCTGCAATTTTGTATGTTGATTTTTTTTGTTATTAAACCCTAAAATTTAGAGGAATTGCTATTAGAAAGTCAATTTCGCTCAGACTGAAGAAAAACTAAAACAGAAATATAATGGGGACTAAGTTTTATTAAAAAATCTTTGATCGTATAAGACATTTTGCATAAAAAAAATATGATTTAGTATGAAAAATTTATTAATTTATATTTTGGGCGGGATCTCAGGAATTACGAAAAAATTACCCGCCTTCCCGGGAAATGAAAAAGTGCGGGATTTTGCGTTCCCTAATAATAATACATCATTGGCGGTATTAAGATCTTTTTTGAAGTTTTTGTTATTATCTTACAACAAATACATACTTAATTATGTTTAAAACATATGAGGAAGTTTAAAAATTGTCGGCAGTTTAAGTTAAAATATTTAAATTTTATTTGAATGACATGAATAGGGCAAGGAATATCATTCATCTAAAAAAAGAACATAAGCGCTTAAAAAATGTAGATAAAAACGAAAAAATATGCACTAACAACATGCAATTAAAAGAACACTTTTTGCAAAAATCAAATCTTAAAACATAAAAAATGTAGAAACATTCTTCGGTTTAGCAAGATTTTAAAACGTTAACATGATTTTGCTTCGATAAAAATATGAAAATGTATCCAAAAATTTAATTTTTTTACCAAATTCAAAAACAAATGCTTAAAATATATGGAAAATATGCAAAAAAAAATGGAAAAATTTTGCATTATAAACCACAAAATATGCATGAAAAACTTTCGATTATTGTTCTTAATTTGTGATATTAGGTTTGTTTCTATTATTTACTGTGTAAAAAATATTTATATTTCAAAATGTTCAATTTTTTTCGTTTCCATCCCTTAATTGCATTTACCACACGTCGAAAACCACCAAAAAATAACGAATTGTTTTTTGTCGTGTATTATAACTTAAAAAGAAAACCTCGTTTATTTTTGCCGTTTTTTTTTAATATTTATTTGGGTTTCGGGTAACTTATTTGCAGAAAATTATATTTAATAATTTCAATTTCCCAAAATTAATGTTTAACATAAGAATGCTTTTTGAGCTTGGATGGTAACCGATTCGATGCGGTTATCGGTTAGGGTAACATTATTTTCTTTTATTTCGGTAACGGTATTTTGAAGGTAACGAAATTTCAGTTATTACGGTAATGATTTTTTTTTAGCGATAACGGCATTTAAATTATTTCGGTAAAGGTATTTTAGCGGTAACATTATTATTGTTATTTCGAAAGCGGCATTTTAGGTATAACGGTTTTTTAGTTATTCCGGTAATGGTATTTTAAGGGTAACGTTATTTTAGTTATTTCGGTATCGGTATTTTAGCGATAACGGTTAAACCAATGCAAATCAAAAATTTTAGCCACATGTCATGTCCGAATATAAAAGGGTGGTTAAATTTCAAGGGCCGATGTTGATTTTGAATAAAACACAAACTATTTAGGAAATTATTGTAATTTTATTTTATTATGATATATTGGTATTACTCAATTATGTATGGAACAAAATATCGGCCAAATGGGCGCCGCGACCACGGCGGCACACCTCCATCCGATGGTCCAAATTTTCGATGACGCTGAGGCATAATGGAGGTTCTATGCCGTTAATGTGCCGAATTATCTCATCCTTTAGCTCTTGAATTGTTGCTGGCTTATCGACGTACACCTTTTCTTTCAAATAACCCCAAAGAAAAAAGTCCAACGGTGTCAAATCACATGATCTTGGCGGCCAATTGACATCGCCATTACGTGAGATAACACGGCCATTGAATTTGTTGCGCAAAAGAGCCATTGTTTCGTTAGCTGTGTGGCAAGTGGCACCGTCCTGCTGAAACCACATATCGTCCACATCCATATCTTCCAATTCGGGTCATAAAAAGTTCGTTATCATCTCACGATAGCGAACACCATTCACAGTAACTGCCTGACCGGCCTCATTTTGGAAAAAATACGGCCCGATGATGCCGCCAGCCCATAAACCGCACCAAACAGTCACTCTTTGTGGGTGCATTGGTTTTTCGACAATCACTCTTGGATTCTCATTCGCCCAAATGCGGCAATTCTGTTTATTGACGAATCCACTGTTGCCATTTCTTGCCACCACCCTTTATCTATATTGTATTTTCACAGTTCAGTTGTTCACAATGTTCAAAAATACCGCTTTCCTTTATTGACTATGTTGTAGCCGACGTTGAGCTAAAGAACTTTGCTATATTCGGACATTTAGATGGTCAAAATGCATGAAAACGACACAAAAAGTACAATTTCCCGATACTTATTACTTCAACTCGATATATCTCGATTCCTAGACCTGACATAGCGAAACTCCGGGACACGTATAACTTTTGTTTTACCGATATAACTTCTTCCGGCAAGCAGAACCCCCGCCGCTTTGGTATGTCGCAGAGTGATATTATTATAAAAATTATAATTCAAAATTCGGACTCGCACGGCAACCCTGGTGGCCATTCCATTATAGAGCCTTTTTTAAGGTAGCCACCGTAGAGCTAAGGGTATTTATCTGAAAAGAAAGTTTTTATTTGTTTTTACCCACGAATGTTATGTTAGTCCCTAACATATCCGGATTTCAAAATTTTTGGTTTGCATTGAAATAGTCAAAAGTTAAAAAAAAAACACCCACAAAAATCGTTGTTTTTTTCAAAAAATATACTAGGCAAAAATTTAATAATGTCTCTACGTCAGCTACTTCATTTTTTAGTAGTCTACAAAACAAACCGTTTGAAAATCGGTCCATCCATTAAGGTTGCTCTGTGACACCCGATTTTCAATATGTTGTTTAGAGAAAAAGGTATTTTTAGAAAATATCGCACATGTAAAATATAGCGCAAGAAGTTTGTTTAAAAAGCTGTTACTTTTTTATTTCTACGAATTTTTCACCAAAATAGAAATTTGACCTTTTATCTATAGACTTCGAAAATTATTATTAATTAAGTTACTGTCGAAATGTGAAATAAAAAAAAAATACTAAATAAAAATAATCTAAAGAGAGTAAAATACTTAAATGGCCACCAATTCTTTAGATAAAGACTTTTCAACGCGAAATTTTGGATATTCTACCTAACCCTGTCCATCGTTTCTCTCAACTCAAAACACCTTGAGAAATAAGAGGCATCTAAAGTCAGTGTCAACAGGTGACGAAAATTATTGAAATAGCTCATATACCTATATGACTTTAACAAAAACCTGTTTTTATAAGAAAATTAAACCATAATATTATTTAAATTTAATTATTTATTATAATATATATTAAAACCATATATAGTATAAATATTGTGTGTATTTAAAACAATTACGATTTCCTTCACAATGCACTTTTTAATAGTCAGACTTATCAGTCTCTATATTTTTTTTTTTTTTTAATTACGTTTCTTTTATTGAGGGTATTGTGTTAAAAAAAATATATATTTTTTATATACAAAATTAAATTAATCATTTACTTCCTTAATACTGAGAACAATGGAATAAATATCAATTTTTTGATAATAAATTTGATTAAATCCCTAGTTCTTGGGAAATTAAAGCAAAAATTGTGCTAGTAATAAAATACAATGTTTTAAATTTTTATTATAAGTCAAAATATAAAGGTCTCATATAATTTTTGCTAAAAAAAAAATAATTTTTTAATCTATTTTATTTATAAATTTTTACAAGATGTTTCTTTAAATATAATTTTCCAAATCAATTTTCTTGTTTTATAGTTTTTAAAAAAGTTTCTCTAATATCTCTCGCCAAGAATAGAAAGTCGTTTACAAAAATAGATTTTCTAAATCAAAATCTTTTATTTAAAATACATTTTCAAGTGCCCGGCTAGCTCAGTCGGTAGAGCATGAGACTCTTAATCTCAGGGTCGTGGGTTCGAGCCCCACGTTGGGCGTCATATATATTTTTTTTTTTTATATATTTTATTAACACTTTAACAATTATTTATTTGAATTTGAAATGTATTTTCAATTCACATATATTTTCTTAATGTCAATTTACTTTAAACTGCCCAGCAAAACCTTGGTAATGGGTGCGATAAAGTAATCCTTTACCTTGTAATGTGTACTCCTTACCTGTATCATTATTTTCCAACAAGAAATAATGAGTTACCGATAATTGAACACTCAATGATTACCTTGTAATGAGACCTCATTACATTTTACATAACTTCAAAACATAAAATAATGACTTACCGATCATCAATTACATAATGCATGAATTATAAACGTAAAGTAATTATTAATATATATTTTTGAAAATCTATTTATAGACACATTACTTTGTGATTTTTTGTAAGCATAATGGTAAGGTGTATATTTTTGATATCACGAACGAAAACACGAAGCACAACAACTCATCTACATTTTAAGCAATAAAATATTGTATGTATCGATAGCTCAGTTGGTAGAGTTCTCGCCTAACTAATTGTTAAATACCAGAGGCCCCAGGTTCGAATCCCAGCATGACCAAGTTATTTATTTCATAAAAAAAAAGTTATTTATTTATTTAAAAAAAAATATCTGTAAAAAAAAGTTTTTATGTATTTTTTTTATGAAAATCTATTTATAGACACATTACTTTTTCCCACCATGTAACCATATAAGTAACCAGTAACTTTACCCCCTACAAGGTAATGAGTTACTTTGAGGCTCATCGCCTGTAAAATTCAGCAGTGAAGTAACATGTAAAGTAATGCATGAAGCCCTATGGCGATACATTACTTTACCCATGATTTGGTAATGTGTGGTTTTGCTGGGTGGCAACTAACATTTGTAGTGTGAAGTGAAATATACAGAAAATAAAAACTAGTTGTCCCCTAGCTAAAAAGACATGTTAGACAAAATCATCAAGATCATTTTAATTTATGTTATACTTAAAAAACGCGAGAAAAGCTATTTAAGAAAATATCTGAAAATGCCATAAAAGTAAAATATAAAAATTACCTTTACTTTGATTTCATCTTTTTTTTTCTTTTCCAAGTCAATGACTTGTTTTCAAATGACTACAAATGGGTGGAGTAAGTAAGATTTTTAAATCTTTAAAACAAAGATTTTCTAACATTTAAAGTTTTTTATTTGCGTTTTAAGTCTAGACTTATTAAGACAAGGTTAGCACGAAAAAAAAAGTTTTTTGCAAAAATAATCAATAAAATTTAAAAAATAAATAATAAAATAACAACTGCTTTTAACAGAGGTTCTCAAGGGGCTGTAATGCAGACTTGCCAGATACTATTTTTTCGATACCCCACAACAAATCAAAAAATCCCCAATCACAAAAAAAAGGTAGAATAAAGTACTGGAGTTGAAATTATTTATTTAAATTGCCCAAATTAACAAGGTTGACAGACACTTTTTTTATCGATTTTACCATAACAAATAAAAAATGATCCCTAAAAATGCCCAAATCAGCAATGTGCCTTTTTAGCGCTGTTGCCAATTTATTTTCTAAAAATATCGCTAAATCGCACAAAAAAAATTGCTAGAAAATAGCTATGTTATAAAATAATTGAACAATTTTGCAATTAATCGCTAAATTTGTGAAATTTTCCAAAAGCTATTTAAAATTTACTCTAAAAATATAAAAATTTTTCGAAATTTTTTAAATGTTCTTAAAATTTTAGCCCATTTAAATATTGCTTACAAATGTTGCGATTAATCGCTAAATAGTTCGAACTTATTAATACCGACAAATAAATAAACGCTGAGAAAACCGTCAAGACTGACTTTTAAAAAATCGCTCGATTTTCTGTTAATAGCTAAGTCATGTTTTACCCCGCTAAATGCGTTTAAAAATCAATATATTTGACGAGAAAACAGCTAAACTTATAACAATGCTTTTTGTATAAGTAACACCTCTAGTTATTTTTAAATCAGCCCAAATTATAGGTAAAATTAGCGTTTAAATTTCACTGCCAACTACACACAGAGAAAAATTTAGGTATTTGGCAACTGAAATTCGTTTACTACGACTCAAATTCGGTGACTCCGAATTTCAGTGGGTTGCCATAACTTTCACAACAAAGTTCGGTTAATTCAACTGAATTTTAGTTGCATTACGCAAAATATAGAGAAATCTAATGTAAATATCGTTGTACTAACTGAAGGTATATGTTGCTACTACTAAAAGACACTTTTTCAATTCGATTGTCACTTTATTTCTCTGTGTGTAGTTTTAAAAAACAATCAAAATGTGAATTATTGTTCGGACACCTGTTCTTAATTCTTAAACTTTTATAACTATAAAATCACTTTGAATACTACGTAGTTAAAGAACGCTGCAAAAGTAGTTAAAAACAATTGAACTTACGACTTACATTTCAGTAAATTCAACTAACATTGTCATTTGTTTTTTAATGTTCAAAAAATTAACCACAATTGTAGTAAAAATTTTTAATTTTTGAAACGCATTTACAAAGTTTAGGTTATCTTTTCAAATGCATATTTTGAACTTTTTGGCAATGTGGGTCTAAAAAGTGGTGCATTGACATTCCTGCTAATTTGTAATGTTCTACGGAACAATTCTAATCCACATTTTGCTTAAAAACTCTAAAATGTAGGATCTTTAAAACGACAATAGCTGTATTTCCGACTAAACTGTATCCGTTAACTCTACTAAAAACTCAAAGTACATCAAAATGTGTTTTACGCGAAAACTTAAATGAAAATTATCACAAAAATTTTTTCGAAATTTTTTTTTCCGCAACATTTTTTTTTTTTAATTTTTCATATTATTGGAAACAAAAGTAAGAGCATTATAGGGTTAATCAAGTTAATCAGCTTATATTTAATATTCGTAACTGCTTTAAATTGAAACCATTTTGCATTCCGTAACCGTAATTTTTCAAAAACCGTACCCGTAACTGATTTCAGAATATATAGACAGAATTATAACGGTACGAATACCGTAAACGTTGATACACTTGGTGTTTCTGTTATTTTTAAATTTAGTTTTAAAAGTAGGTTCTTTATAGTTTTGGCAAAACTTTTAGTGAGCTTTGAATAGTATCCGACCGAACAGTTCGGCCAGAAAATGCATTTGGTCTGTATTCGGTATTTTAAAGCATTATGGACAAATTGGGCGGATGGAAAAATGTTTATTGGGCTGATTAGATGCTATTTTGAGTGTCAAATTTGAAGAAAAGTCTGTAGTTAGGCAATGAATTCACTGTTCGGCCTCGGAAAGTTCGGCCAAATTGAAAATAGTTCGGCGGCCGAACTTTTAACTTTATAGCTAAACTTCGGCTTTTCTCTTAAATTTTACACACAAAATCGAGTTAAGTCGGCTCAACAAACATGTTTCCAATACCAAAATTTGTCATCATTGCCTCTACATATCAAAAAACCAACAAAATATAGTTTTTTGGCCGAACCAGTTTAATTTTGTTTTAAGCTGCGGTTACGGCTAAGATTTTTTTTTTAAATAACGATTATGGTGTTTCAATCGTTCTCGAATTTTAGTTTTGATCGGTGTTCTAGTGATTCCGTTTTTCGTGATTACTATCTTCACTCCAGTTTGTTAACCGAAACAAATATCGGTTACGATTTTGGTGCCGGTAAATGTTGTTCTTTATTTTTATTTAAAAAAAATTATGGTTACAATTTTGTTTATCGGTTATGGTTTTTGATTTGAATCGATATTTTAGCGGTTACAGATTTTTAGTGGTTACAGAATTTTAATGCTTGTAAGTTTTACTAAAATTTCCCAATTGAACATTTGTCAAGGGAAAAGTATTTACGAAAATTTGGTAAAGGTATGGAAATTAAAAAAAAAAGTCATTACTATTACAACAGAGATTTGAGAAAAAATTATTTAAAGTGTCTATTTTACCCTTGTTTTGTGAAAAAGTTAAAACCGCTTCTAAGACATGTTAAAGTGACAGGTCCTATAATTAGTTCGTATAACTTTTACCGCAGAGCTTCAACTGTACTCAACGTAGTCTCACAAAAATACTCCTTGATATAATGGTAATCAGAGAAGAAAAACAAGCGCCAGCCGTAAATACGACTGTGCCGAATTTTCAATACCCTACATCCATTGAGATGGAAACAAAAATGTTTTTGGAAACAAAATAAAGATCAAGTATGGGGTAAAATTTTACAAACAATATTGTGGATAACATTTCCACAAAAAAAAAATGTGCCACAAAAAATTTTTTGTCAAATTTTTTTTTCCGTCGTTTTTTTTTAATCGACATATTTTTTTTCATTTTTTTAAAATGCAAATGCATGTTTGATAGTCTAAAACTAATATGCACTAAATAATTATTCGAATCATCAATTTTTTAACAAAATGGCATCGATTTGTGGTTGCATATTTTAACAAAAAATTCATGTTTTAACATATTTTAACTTTTAATGCTTATTTAGTGCTTTTTTAAATCATATTTTGTTCTTTATAATGCAATTTGTTGCATACTTTTTATAAATTTGTATAATTATTTAAAATTTGTTTACAAAAGAGTAATATATATTTCATTAAGAATTATATATATTTTCATTTAAGAAAAATAATTTTTGCATGTACAATTTTGCTATTAGAATAATAACAACCTAATTCATATTTTTATTTTCTATGGGTGATTTTTGCAAAAAAAAATTTGTTTTAAGTGCACAGTGCCCTCTTCATTACTTATTTTTAAATAACTTTACTTAGAATACTATGTAGGTTAAAGACCACTGCAAATGTAGTTAAAAACAAATGAAATTCCACTTAAAGAAAGGACGACTTACATTTCAGTAAATTCAACTAACATTGTCATTAGTTTTTTAATGTTCAAAAAATTAACCCCAATTGTAGTAAAAATTAACCACATATGCAGTGAAATAAACAAACATTTTTATTTTTTTTTTAAATACCAAAAAGCAACTGTAAAAAAATGAATATAAAATCATAAAACAGTCATTTGATGTGGTTTGTTTTTTTAAATGAACTACAAGGTTAGTAAAACATTTAATATGTTCTACAAACAACTGACATTTACATTAAAAATAAAGAAACTGTATTACAACCCAAACAATTACATATTTTTAAAGCAGAAGTTCCCTGAGTGTGTGAATTAAAAATACTTAACATTTTCACTCAAAACTTTAGAACCCGTCAACCGATTTTGGTAACAGGTTATAATATAAACAAACAATTTGAGCAGAAAATAGCAAACCTTGCGGAGTATTTCGTATTTAACAGACAGACATCTAACGCTATATTGGTGAAAATATACTTAATTTTTTTTTTCAATTTGAGTTGTGGCTTCTAATTTGGGAATCCCTGCTCTATGACTACCATTGTTTTGGAAATCACATAGGCGTCTCTGGCTTTGCACATTTTTTTTTTTATTTATCCACCAAATAAACACTAGTCGTATTGGTAATCAATCACACCATTGCCTTTTTTATACAATTGCATATAAAATGCAAAGCGTAAAAAATGCAAATTTATTTAAAAAAAAAAGAAAGAACAGAAAAATTACAACGCAAAAAACCGATGAACGTAGATCTTTTTTTTCATTATTATTTTTTGTTAAATAAACATTTCAATGTATGGAAATCGTGATTCTATTGTAAGTTTTTGCAAAAGAAAACGATACAGACAGACTTTATAAGTGAACTGAACTGACTCTTTGATTTGTTCTTTCTGTTCGTTTAGTTTTATAATTTTTTTTTTTTTTTTTAGCTTTCAATCATTCTTCAATATATTCAAGGTCATTTTAATATTCCAATTTGTTGGGATTGGGATAGTGGATGTGTTATGAATGTGAAGTTGTTGCAAATTGTTGATGATGGTGAAGTGCCACTGTTGGCAGAGTCAATAGTAGTTGTAAAATGCGGCAACTATAAACTCTACATCTTCATCATCATCATCACGATCATGGTGTTGATGGCGATGATCATTATCATGATTGTCATGGTTTACGTTTGAGGTTTTATTGTATTATTCAAAAGTACGAGTAGTGTGGCTTTATTGTGTATTGCATTTACACTATCATGTTTATCGTATAATATTATATGGTGTCATTACCATCTTTGGAGGGTTTCTGAGAGAGTACTCGTATTATTTTTTTGCGTTTTCTTGCAGGCATTAAACTTTTTATTATTTTTGCATTGTAATATCAAATGAACAACATTGTATAGTATAGACAGACGGACGGACCGAGGGACAGACGTACAAATCCTCAGTTAACATGGAAGTCATCATTAGTGGTTTAAAATAAAGAGGAAAAAAAACAATTGAAAGACAAGGCAAAAAAGTTTATGCATGGCATACACACTTCTTTCAACCCAACTCCAATGACTGCCAAACCCATAGATTTTTTTATTTTTTTTTATTATTTTATATTAAAGCCTTATGCGTCATTTCCTACGGGAATCAATATAAATGTATAATTTTTCAAGCTCTTTTTGTTGTGTTCCCAGCATGAACAATTGTTATAGCCTTAAACGTGGATTGGGGCTTGCTCAAGATCTATAATTTGTTTCAGCCATTATAGGAGAAAATTGATTATTTATTGAAATTCTAATCCTTTTGTTTTTTTTTAATCTTTACAATTTTAATTTGCAAGAGTTTAAGAAAAAGCGTTTTAAAATACGTAAATAGTTATCCATTCAATCTTAATCAAAAAGTATCAGCAATTATATAAAGATTAATAACCTTAAACATGAGGAGATCTCAACTTATCGTTCTTTTTAGGGAAGCTGACAAATCTGTTTGTCTTGTACTTTTCCAAGAGTGACAACTGTCTACTTAGTTTAAGTTCAAGTTTGCTTGTGTGCCAAAATAATGGCGCCCAACGTTGTTTCATCTACTACTTTCTGTGGTTAAAAAGATATTCTAAAATTGTTGATTCTTAAAGAATCAAGTAATTTCTATTTTTGAAAGATTAAATAGCCTTTACCCTGAGGAGATCTTTAATTTATCGCTTTTTTATGGAAGCTAGAAATAATCTCGGACAAATCTGTTTTTCTAGAGTGAGAACTTCCTTTTTTAAGTTCAAATTTTCTTGCGTGCTGAAATTATGGCGCCCAACGTTTCATCTGTTATGAAAAATATATTCTTAAGACAATGATTCTTCAAGAATCAAGTTGTTTTTATTAACTTAGAGCACCTCTTTTGAAAGAAGTTAGCTAATTGGATTATGTGACAGATTACAACTTGTGGGACTCTTTCCACCGCTTGGAAGCAGCTGATATTCGGAAAACAAGGTTCAACTTAAAATATAAAGATAATGAATTAAATGATTACATAATTCTTTGACTAATATCAACGATAAGAGTTCAAGTAAGAGATCCCTCAAGGTTCTACATATATAAGAAAATAACAAACTGCCACCTTCTCTCTTCAGTACCATAGCTTTCACATTGTACGTTGCACCTTAACCATAGTCTTCTTAAATGTGTAATCCTAAACCATTCACGAATCAAAGTGGCTTTTAGATCATAAACAAGTTTACTTTAATAATTTGGACCTACTTTTTGGGATGGCCTTGTTGGAGTCATGTAGTGTCCCAAGCTACTACGTTTTTAAAAAATTCTGCCACTTGGAATGAGATAATATTTGGAGCGCAATGTTCAACCTAAAATATAAATATATAACAAATAAGATTTCCTGGTTTCTTTGGTCATTATCGCCGATAATTGTTTTAGTTTGTGATCCGCCAAGGTTGCATATGGGGAGAGAATATACTGTCACCTACTCTTTTAAGTACCGGAACTTTAAGATTGAATGTTGTATCTTAATCCATATCTTTTTGAGAGTCTACTCGTAAACCATTAACGAATTAATACGTCTCTCAGTCTTAAAACAAGTCTAATTTTGTAAGGATTTGACTGGTTGGATTAAGAGACAGCATACGCCTTTTGAAAAAATCACAAGCGACTTGGTTTACACAAAACCCCACCGCTTGGAATGAGCTGATATTTAGAATACAAGGTTCAACCTGAAATATTAAGACAATGGATGAGATCGCCAGATTTTTTATCCAATATCGCCAAGTGTTCCAAAATATAATCTACTAAAACCAATATGGAATATCCTTCAGTCGCTAGAGAAATAACATTCTGTGGCCTCCTCTCCTCTGTAGCGGAGCATTGGCATTGTATGTTAGATATTAATTCACGTCTTCTTAAGTGACTACACGTCAACCATTCACATATTAACACTGTTGCCATTCTTGAAACTAGTCAAGTTTTGGTAGAACTTAACTAGTTGGATTAAGTTCCTTTTGGAAATCGAGAAGAGACTCCGTTCTCACAAAATCCCACCGCTTGGAATGAGCTGAAATTTGGAATACAAACTACCTTTTTTAAAATTTTCCGATTGAAAAATAATGCAAGGTATTGAGTTTGTGCTAATGTTTGCTAGTCCCAAAAATACTGGACTTCGTCACACCTGAAAAATAGTATACAGATCGACAAGGAATGTATAATTGGGGCGTGTTTGAGGGAAGAATCAATCTTAAATCTAGGGGGGGTAAAAATAGAATACAAAAACGTGAGAAACTTCTTTGTTTCTGGATTTTTTAACAATGAAATGCTTTTTAGGATTGGTATATTGAATACCTTTTGCTTAATACCCAATTGTCCTATAAATAACATAGGCCGACAAATTGGAAAAAATTTGGAATGTGACTGAGGAAAGAACCAATCTCAAATGTAGGATTTAAAAATGGAATACAAAAACGTTAGAAACTTTTTGTTTCTCGATTTTTAACAATTGAATGCTTTTTAGGATTGGTATCTCTAATACCTTTTGTTTGATACCCAATTATCCTATAAATAACACAGGCCGACAAAATTTGAAAAAGTCAAATTTCTAAAGGCTTGAGCTGCGCTGTACCCAAAACTGACATCAGAATTTCGGCATCACATTACTCTTTCAAGGTTCATCACATCATTCTTTCAAGGTATAACATTACCAACATTAAGTCATCTGAAAGTCATTTCTGTTGCCTTAAAAATTCTGAGCTCAGATTCGGATTCAGTACAGATCAAACCTTTATAAAAGTATAATCTGGTCTCTGCGTTAAAAAATTTGTTGGCCTATGTAGTTTTGATAAGACGTAAAAAATTACTAAAATCCAACAATATTTTTTTTTTTTTTTTTTTTTTTTTTTTTTATTTATTTTCATCGGGATAAACATTAATTGCATTTATAGTAATTAAATGTGCTAAAGTCCCAAAACTTATTTAACAAATTGTGAAAAGCAATCTGATGTAGGCGTGTCCCTATCCGGATTTCATTCCTGCCTAAGGAAATCTTCATTTTTTGAACCGCCTTATGTGAAATTGTTCCAATTAAAAAGGAAACACTTCGTTTATTTTGTCTCCTCTATCATATATCCAAATTTCAGCGCAATCGGTGGCAAAACCTCTACTTTTTCATTAATTTTGTTTCCGTTACAAAACATGGCAATTTTATCTAAAACGAAGTAAGTGTAAATCCTTGTAAGTGCACATCGATTCAGCCACTCCTGGACACAATCTTTGGTGTGCTGTATCTCAAAGTCGGTCTTCACAAACTGTAATTTTTTTATTTTATTTGAAAAAAAAGGGTACACAAAATTCGATGATACTGATATCAACACTCGTTGCTGCAAATTGTTTATATTTTTTTTATTATATTTTAAAAGTGAAAATTAAGATTGATCATGTTGGGCGCCACTAATGTATGAGAATTTTTACTTAAATTGCTTAAGCAATTTTAATTAATATTTTTATTTTATGTGTCTTTTGAATGATTTCACAAAACATTTTTTACGTGTTTGTTGGTTGCTATTAAATAAATGAAAGCAAAATAAAATTAATATTTATTGTTTTTAATTAAAAAATATATATAAATATACAATCGGTCTTTAGACTTAACACAAACTTAAAATTTTAAGAAACTTTAAACAAAACCAATGGCGCTAAAATATAAAAGCCTGGTTCAAATGAAAACTGTAACGATAGTGGAGCCGGGATTCTCGTTCTGTGATAAGCTGTGAATTGAAAGAAATGTCACTTCGCTAATTAAAAGCAAATGAATAAAATGTAAAAATGTATCTTTGAGATAGGCGTGGTAGAGAAGATTAAGCATACTTTTCTAAAAATCATAACTACATTGTAAATTTTTATTGAATTAGACTGCGCAGTTTCTGGTAACACAACCTGCATCAGTAATCCTTTTGACAATACTGTAATTATTTGTTATGGTTTTTATTGTTTGATTGCATCTATATGAAATGTTTATTTATTAAATGCAATCCTGACCGTGGCTTTAACCTGCTTTCTTTGCCACATGCACTTCGCACTACACTTAGACAGAGGCTCTAACCAACTGATCTAAGTAAGGTCGATTTTTGCTGTGGCTTAAAACCAGTTTCAATTGCACGGGGTCGATTTTACATTTAATTGTAATTGCAGAAGATAGCTAAGACAAACACCACAACAATTCACAATTGTTAGAAAATCATATGTAATCTAATTTCCACTATTTCCCACATTTATCATGAGGTGTGATGAAAATCGAAAAAGAAAACCGATCAGTTTTTCAATCTAGAATATTTGGCTTTTTCAAAATAAAATTGGATTTGATTTTTTGATTTTTTACATCGGTTAGTATTACTCAAGGCGTTTAATTTAGGCAATAAAAAAATTATGTTTATAACATAAATCATAAAATATTAAGCATTGAAATAGGTCCTTTTTAGCCGTGTTTTTATAGCAAAATGGACAAATCTCGGGATTGAGATATTTCAGAAAGTAGGAGGAGTCTTTCCAAGATTAGGGTCTCTATTTCTTCTCCGGAAGACGCTCTAGCAGATGAATGCATAAATTATATTCGATTGGGTTGGACTCGATTATGCCACTCTAAATGGGTCAAAGTGGGATTTTTCAAAATTTGACCCTACGGGTCAAAAGTCGGGACATCAGAATTCGTTTTAGAGGTATGGTTCCTTCTGCAAAGTTTCTTATTTTGATCCCTAGAATACGATTTTCCTTGAAGTTGAGCAATTTTTTTGCCTCCATACAAATCGACCCGGCCTAATGTTTACACTGTGCTTAATTAAATTCTCTGTCTTAATACTTTTGATTCTATAAAATCTTATTTAATTCCATGTTGTTTCCTTAAAAACCCACTATAGGGTAAATTTTGTATTGGACTTTATACAATTCCCAAAATAATTTAAAGAATTCTTTCTATAGTTTACTCATCTCATGCTCATACATCATATTCCAAATGAAAATTGTCAAAATATAAATTGGCTAATAAAAATATATTTTCTCACAAAAACAAATAAATTTTTTTTTTTTTTTTTTTTTGCTAAATTTATATTAACATTGACCACATCATCATGAAAAGATCTCAACGGACACAAAAAATATAAAAAATCACCCAGAGAGTACAAATGAAAATAAAACAATATAGCCGAAAAATAAATTTTTCGATTTTCACGCAAATTATAGATTTTTGCTATGGCTTTGATCATATTTTCAACAGTTGTTTTCAATTTCGTGTTGGTGGCGTTGATCGCGTGTAAATTATCACAATCGATGATCATTTCGATCAAGCGGCATGTTATTAATAATTTATACAATATGTTTAAATATTTCTCTTAATATTGAAAAAAAATAAAAATAATTATTATTATAATGACTGGAAACTAAATAATCATGAACAAAAAATGTAATAATAAACGCAAAGTGGCGTAGAGAATCAAATAAGGAAAATAATAATAACAATAATAAAAATTTGCAATAAATACATTTAAAATTACTTTTATGTTCGTTTATTCGAATACTGATGATCTAAAAATTTTAAACACGCCATTTATTTAACATAACCAGGGCGCATAAAAATTTAAAACCCAACAAATTAAGTGAAATTAGAATCATTTGATGATAAAAAATTTTACAAAAAAAAAAAAAAAAATGCCTAAACTATTGGAATGTTTTAGTCATATAAGGTAAACTAAAAATACAATTAATGCGACAAGCTACAAACCAACTGGCCTCTAATATTAATAACATTATAGCCAATCAGTCCTAAACTTCAAGCACTGGGTACCCGAGGAATTGTAAATAAAGTACTGGCAGAACACTTGTGTGAGACGCTTTATTGGCAAAGGATTGGCTGAGACCACTAGGCCAACGTTGAGAAAACGTGCTTTCCCAGTGATATCCAGTCAGAAATTAACAACGGCTCAAAAGTCTAACCACTGGTAAAGCATTTATTTTTTTAAAAATGATGACGTTTTGTTTAAAAAATTTTGTAGTTAGAAGGTTCCAAATTCGAGCCCGGTGCAAGGCAAACATTTTGTTTGTAATTTTTATAAACTTTTTAATGTTATTTTCTTATAAAATTGATTTTTTTGTTTCTGGAAAAGCTTTTTTAAGACCAATTTTATTTTTGTTTTCCCATCGTTGGCAAGTTGTTTCAATCAATCCTTATGCCAGTGCTGACATATTTAAGCAGCTAATTGTTACCCAGCAGTTATCATTTACGCGGCGGTCACAAAATTTTTTTTTTTTTTTTTTAAAAAAAGAGAAGCAACACTCAGGAAATTCTTCCTATTAATTAATGTGTTACTTTTTTTTTGGAAAGGGTATAGCTTAGAGATGAAAGGTGGTGAAAGATGAAGGACTTCAAACATGGCAACACTGTAATTGCGCGAGATGATAAGTCTTAGAACAGTTGTTGCTCGCCACCTGATGTAGAGTTGGCGAATTTATTGAAGCTTTTTTGTTTCATAGCCATGATTCATTATTTTACTTCGGTGGGGTTAAGTGCTATGGGAACACCGAAGGTGGGCGCAGCGATACATATAAGTAGGGTTGCCATTCGTACTGTTTTAAACAGTACATGTACTGTTTTTTGAAAAATGTACTGTTTTATTCACAACACCTAAAACAGTACGTAAAAGTACTGTTTTTTTGGATGTGTACTGTTTTTGTACTGTTTTTTTTTGTATATTTTACATATTTTTATATAAACAAGTTTTTTTGCGTGTACAAAGAATATATATTTTTTTTAACCATGTTTTTTTTCGTGCGTACAATAGTTTTTTATATAAATTTTTTGAACCTCCCTGTATTAATTCCACTTCGTTTCTTTGTACATATATAAGTTTGGTTTGTTTACTTTTCAAGCAATGGATGTTTGTAAACACAATTTTTTTCATGACACTGCCCAATGCAAAAAGTAATGGCGTCCAAACTAATAATTTTAGCCAATTTGACGAAATTTAGTCAATTTGATGAAATTTAGTCAATTTTACTTCTTAAGAGGATGTAAACTTGACGAAATGTTGTTGATTTGAATAAAATTTGTTAAATCTTAAAAAAAAATTGACAAAATTTCGTTAAAGATCTACAAAAATTTTTTTGTTGATTTTACCTACGCTATTTGGTTCGGTGTATTAACTTATTTTAAGTAAATATGTGATGTATTGAAGTAAAAGTTATGTTAACAATAAATACAAAAATGTACTGTTGTTTTTTGAAAAGTACTGTTTTTTTTCATAAATGTACTTTTTTTCACTTTTTAAATATGGCAACCCTACATATAAGTGATAGAAAACTCATACATATTATTTTTCTAAATTGATGTTGTCGTCACCGGGAATCGAACCCGGGACCATCTGTGTAACAGTCCAACGCGCTAACCATTACACCACAACGACCTAACAAAGAAAACACAAGAAATTTCGGAAAAATTTTCTTTATTTAACAACATAATCTGCTTTCAGCTCGATACACTTTTCCCAGCGATATTCAATAGCTTCGATACCCCGTATAAACTGTCTAACTTCTTAAAATAGCCATCAACCGCAGACTCCACCTCTTTATTGTTGGCAAATCTTTTACCACCTAGACATTTGTTCAAATTTAGAAAAAGAAAATAATCTGACTGAGCTTAATCTGGCGTATAAGGTGCGTGATGAAGTTATTCGAACTTTAATTAATTGATTTTGGCAATCGCAATAGTGGTTGTGTGAACTGGTGCATTGTTTTAATGAAACTATACTTGCTTTTTCGCCAAATGTGGCATTTTTTCCTTAATTTCATCACTTAAACGCTACAATAACTTGGCATAATACACGCCGTTTGGTGGTTTTTTCTTTTTTGAAGATAAGCAATAAAAATTATTACACGCGCATACCAAAAAACAAACACCATGACCTTGTCTGCTAATGGAACTCCCATTCCAGTCCACTGCTATGACTGTTCCTTTATCTCAGGTGTGAAGTGGTGGACAAACGTCGCAAGAACTCGGCTTAGTTGCGGTGAAATATCGCCAAACACTCTATTGAAATATATTCACGGCACTGTTGTTGTTCTATTATAAGCAAACGCGGCACCCATCTTGAGAACAGCTTTCTCATCTCCAAGTTTTGGGGTATTATACGATGTATAGCACTTTTTGAAATGCCTATCAATATAGCCAGCTCGCGTATCTTCAGCCGACGATCATGCAATACCATTTTGTGGATTTTCTTAACCGTTTCTGTCGTGGACACCTCAACTGGTCGACCACTACGGTGTTCGTCTTGACAGCTCGTACGACTTTAATATTGGTTAGACTGAGAACAGTCTTAGGAATGAAAGTATTGAATAACATAACGGTGACCAATTTCCCCATGTTTACAAATTAACTGAGATCGTTTATTTTTGATGGCTCCAAAAAAATACTAAGCAACGTAGCGCCTTAAAATTTAAAATACCAAAGTAATTTTTTGTCAAACTACTTCCGCCATCTACACGTCGACTAATTTTGGGCCCGCCCTAGCCCTAACGTTTCAAGCTATCAAGTATTATGTGTTACATTAGCTCAGTGGTTAGAGCTGGCGGCTACTAATCTGGCTGCTAGGGTTCAAATCCGGGCGGAATCAAAAAAAATTATACATGAACTTTTTTTAAATTTTATTTTTGAAAACAAATTTGTTGGTGAAACCATGAAATTTACCAACATTTTGTCAACGTTGTAAATTTTGTTTCCCCCAGTGCTTTCCCGACACTATTTGAACAGACGGACCTTTTGTCTAATGATTTTATCATTTTGGGATTGGGAAAGCACTTGTTGCCAGCACTTATACCACATGCTAAAGTGCCTTGCCAGCGATGGTCCGTTTGTTTTTTTCTGACTGGGAAGTCTACACAGCCAAATTAAAAAACTTAATTAAAGATTGTCCAGTTTTTTTTTTATCAACCCCGTTTACATATGCATTTTTTGACAGTTAAAAGTTTAACTGAAATCTAAAAAAATTCAGTTTAAAATATCAATGATAGCGATCCGACACAAGCCTAATCCGACGTAAATCTAATCATAAAATCAAAACTCTTTGAATGTGAATTCAATACAAAAAATTAAAACATTTTTGAACAATCAGCATTTAGGGTGGGGCGATTAGTATGGAAGGGAAAAAATCTTAATGGGCGCTTCGCGTTTCTGATTCTTGGGATTGTACTGAGCAAAAAAGTCCACTAGACCATACGTCTACGGTGAAAATCGAGCTTCCAGATTTTGACTTTACGGCAAAAAAGCCCTATTTTGAAATTAAAAATTAACCCCTTAAACCACACCCACAAATGTGATTTATGCATTAATCCAAAAAAGAGATTGATACCATAATCTTGGATAAGCTCCTCCTACTTCCTGAGATATGTACATCCCACACATTGTTACTTTCACAAAATACGGCAAAAAAAAGCCCTATTTTGAAATTAAAAATTAACCCCTTAAACCCCATCCACAAATATGATTAATGCATTAATCTGCTAGAGAATCTTCCAAAGAAGAGATTGATACCATAATCTTGGATAAGCTCCTCCTACTTCCTGAGATATGTCTACCTCACACAATCTTACTTTCACAAAATACGGCTAAAAAGTCAAAATGTAGAAGCTCGATTTTCACCGTAGACGTATGGTCTAGTGGACTTTTTTACTCAGTACAATCCCAAGAATCAAAAACGAGAAGCGCCCATTAAGATGTTCAAATCGCCTCACCCTAATCAGCATACCACAGCTCTTCTCATACTAACATTGTTTGTTAGGATACATGTTGTTTTTACAAATTATAATACAATAAACAATATTTTAACTAAATATATGAAAATAAATAAAGTCCGAAAAAACAATTTTTGTATTTTGAATAAAAAATTTTAAACATTAATGAAACTTTTTCATTAGTCGTATAAAATTTTTAATCACTAAATTTAAATTTTTCAATAATTTTTTTTTTGCATTAATTTAATGAAAAGTTTCAATGGACGAGTTCCAGTGACATTTCATAGATCTAATGCCAACATTTTTTAACATCATGCAGACAATTTTTTCAGTGTGTCCGAGACTTTTTTAAAACTTGGCAGAATTATTAAATATTTAGTTCATTTATTTTAGTTCGTAATTTTTGTTACTTTTAGTCTACACAAAAAAGATTTGCCAATAAGTTTTGTAAAATAGCTAGTAACATATATAAGTCTTACATTTTCAGCTAAAAACTTGAACAATTTTACCAAGTTTTTAGCATAAAAATGTTATACAAACAACTTAGACAGCTTTTGTAACCATTACATAGAATTTTTAGTGTTTCCATTTCCTTTCTACAATCTTTTTTTATTATGTGCTTATAGCCTGTAGCCCTTATTGTAATTTAACTTTCTTAAAATACATTATTTTTTTATTTAAAGGTGCAAAACAGATTTTCTATTATTTTTCTCAAAAAAAAAGAAAAAATTAAATAAACATTTAACAATTTTAGCATGAATGGCATCACATTTAAAAATATATGTATCAACAACATCATCAAAAGAAAGAATTATACAAAAAGCGTCATGTTTTTAAAGAAAATATTTATTTGCAAATATTTAAAATGTGAACAGCAAAAACACAACAACTTGCTCTTTTTTTCAGTTAAAGTTTTTGGTTTCAGTGTTTTTTTGAAATTGTGGAATTTTGTTTTGTATTTAATTTCTTTTATTTAACAGGTGTTAAGTTGCCCCTCTCTGGCAGATACAATTTCTGTACTTTGTACAATTTAGTTTCCTTTGTTTCCCTTTCGAAATTATTATAAGTACAAAATATATATTTTTTCTTCATGCCATTTAGTTTTTTTATAATGCATTTTTGCATTCCAAAGTGTTTTTTTCTGTGTGCGCAAAAAAAATTGAATTATTATTAAAAAAAACACACACACACACAAAGCCACGAAGTTCAAGTTTACGTAAAAATTCCAAAACGTTACACATGAGCGCTTTATTCATGGACCGCAACGCCTTTTTTTATTATATATTTTTTTTTTAAGAAAAATAAAAAAAAATACATTCTTTATGCTGGCAAAGAAGAAAAGTCATTGTTCTAACAATATTTTAAATCAATATTTATATACATAAATTGAGGACCATAAATTGATGACTCTTAATTGACAATATTTTACAATCCGCGAAAATGATGCCAAATGGCTTATATTTGAGGGAGTAGTCATTTGTCGATCCTGTTTCGAATTGTTAAATTTTGTTAGTTAAGTGCCGTCAATTTATGACCATCTTTCTGACTCAAATTTTAAATGTATTCCATATGATTACTATTATTTTAGTTTCTTCAAATTCTTTACTCGTATTTCAAATCAGGTCAGTTTATGTTTAGTGTCCCCAATTCCATAAAAGATGACATCACTTGTTCGCTTTTAAACCAACCCCTGAATTTTTGTAATTTAATTGCCAGGAACTGCAAAAAAAATACAAATTAAAACAATACCCGAGTAAAAATATGTATATATGGTCATATGATGTTTCATCTTATAATATATTATAATATGTGATTATAAATGATATGTTTCTTATGTGGAATCATATATAACGATATATTATTATATATTGACCTTTATAAAATCAGATATTAAGCATATATACTATACATAATAATATATGGTAGATCTATTGTCATATATAATAATACATTCTCATATATAACTCAATATGTAATCATATATAGTAGCATATAAGCTATATATTTTAAGATATAATAATATATACTGTCTTATAAAAATTATTTTTGTGTGTGATATAAGATATGCTTATATATGGTGCCATATGTATAATGCAATTCAAGTTATAATTATATATGACATTAAATGATATAAGATATAATAATGTAAGATTCCATATATGGCACAAGATTAACAATTTAGTTTAAGATATGATAATGCATATAAGACATAATTATATATTGGTATATATAACACTATACATAACTATATATGAGTAGATGTCTAAATTATTTTTCTTTGAAGTTTTCTAAATTTTATTAAAAATAATATATGTCTTGGAATTTAAGTAAATCTAATTTAATCTCAAAATATCTCACTGGATTCACCAAAAATTGGTTATCTTTTTGGATCTAATTAGATCCAAGTAGATTTAAATTAATTCCATGGAATATTTTGTGATCCATCAGGAACTTAAATTAGATATCTTTGGATATCCTAATTTTGATTTTTTTTAATCCAGTAATACATTTGAAGGATCTAATCGGATATTACTGGATACCCCAATTTTGAGATAAACTTGGATAAGCATAATTATCGATATATATGAAATGAGATCTTATTTTATAGTTGAGCTGTAACTTTTTTTTTAATCGGGTACATACAACATAGTTTTCAGTTAATAGAGGTTTATATTTCATTTTAAATTACCATATGCTAAGTTTCGTGTGGTGGCAAAACATTCCAAATTATTCTTATTTATATTACGTTGTTATTTTTTTTAATATTTATTGCATTTTAACATATGATGTAGTTTTATAATTTAGGTTTCTAAAAAATTGGTTTTTCTGAGGAAATCTAGTAAAAGCACTTGAATGAATTTCCTATTAAAAGGAAAAAAGCTAAAATCAATAAAAGTTTAATATCAAAATAACTCTAGCAAAATTAATTTTCTTTTATAAATTATGCAAGAACTTGACAAAATTTACCAAGTTTTTGGATAAAAAAAAATAAAAACTTATATTATTTATATAGAAAAACTTGAATATAGCTATCTTTGCCAATTTATTGGCCAACATTTTTCTAATGTGTGTGATTTAAACTGTAACGAAAATTGGGACACCCGAATTTTTACCAAAATAAACTTTAAATTTGTTTATTACGGTATAAATTAAATTGAAGCAAACGAAAATATTATAAAATAACAACCCACTGTGCCAAAATATATTTGTTGGCTACAATAATACACACTCAAAAATTTTTGCCAAAATAGCATTAGCAAAAACTTCGGAAGATTGACAAAGTTTTTGTCTAAATGCTTATTTAATTTAACAAGAAATTGAAATTTTACTTAATTAAGAAATATACTTATTTTCCGTTTGTTAAATTAAGCAAAATTCAGTTATAACCACACATAGAGAATTTCTTGGAAGAGTTTTAATGAAATTGTTTCACTAAACTGATAAAGTTTTCTTCACAATGTGAATGAAAATTTTCTTAAACTTGATGAAAAAGCTTCATAGTGTTAATGAAACTATTTTTTATGAAATGGATATGGATTTTAATTAAAGACACAAATTTAACGTTGTTTATAACTCGTCATCATCTATTACACTGATGACGAGTTATAAACAACGTTAATTTTTAGAATTTTGTGTCTTTATTTAAAATCCATTATACTTCCTGAGGATGAAACTCGAAGAGTTTCGAAATATTGGAAAATAATAAAGAAGAATTTTAATTAAAGAAAAATCCAGGCCTCGAGCTCAAACATTTTATTTTTATAATTAAATTGGAAAGGTCGAATAAAAAACAACTACAATCATGAAATTTTTCATTCAATTTGATGAAAAACTACACGAACTTAATGAAAAGTTTCAATGGACGAGTTCCAGTGTCATTACATAGATCTAATGCAAAAATTCATTAATATCATACAGAGAATTCTCTCAGTGCGTCAATTTTATTTTGTGAGACAATTTCGATCTCCGGTTCGGAACTAAGTAATTTTGTTCTAATTAAACAATTTACAATGTAAAATTAGTTTCCTTCACCAAAAATATATTTTATAAATTTTTTTATTATCAAAAATACTGACTTTCCTACAAATCCGCCAACATTAAATCGTTCTATACGCTAAGTCAATTGGGCTCCCTTCAGAATTATTATTTTTTTTTTTTTTTTATTCTTATGATGTGTTTACAGAAAAGGACCAAAATTATTTATTTTATTATTTAAAAAAAAAATTAATACTAATTTTTTTGAAGTTTTGTTATAAAAACTATTTTTATGAAAATATGTCCTTTTTAAAAAACTGGAAAATTTTCAAAGTTTACTTAGTAGCGATCCATAAATTTTATGTGAAAATTTTTAAAAATTTAGAGATTTTTTTTATGAATCTTAATCTAACGCAGGGTTGTCACCTCAAAAACTTATAAATTTATTTTTTAAGTAGCAGCCTAAGTTTTTTATTAAAAACTAGTTTTATAATAGTTATGCTTTGCGGGTTTTTCAGCTTTTTTTTTTATTTGTTCATGAAGAAAACTTCATTTGTTTACTAAAATATTCATTAAAACTCGTCCAACAAAATTATCTCTTTGTACACCCAAAAATAGTTGCTAAAGTTAGTAAAAATATGTTGCTGAGTCAGCAAAATTTTTGTCAGTAGGGTGCTTGCAAAAAAACTGGTAATGTCAGCAAAATTTTTTGCTGAAATTCAGCGGGCTGATTTTTAGCAACAAAATTAGTAGATTCAGCAAAAGTTTTGCTAACACTTAGCTGATTAAATATTAAAATATTCTTGCTAAAAGTTAACAAAATTTTTTCTGAATATTAATAGATTGAGAAAAACTCAAAAAAAATGTAGAAAAATTATACTTTAGTTAATTTATTTGCTGAAAATCCTAAAAAAAAAATGTTTGTGATTCTTTTAAAAATTGTTTACAATAAGTAACAAAATATAAAAATATTTATATTCCCAAATAGGCGACATGAATTAATGTAATATCTCAAAATATATAGAAATAATAATATGTAACATAAACAAAATTATCTCTCAACTAATTACATCAATGGTCGTCTAAATGATGGTATCTTTTAAAGGATCCCCAGCAAAACTTTGGTAATGGGTGCGATAAAGTAATGCATTACCTTGCAATGTGTTCTCCTTATCTGTATCATTATTTTCCAACAATAAGTAATGAGTTACCGATAATTGAACACTCATGGATTACCTTGTAATGAGACCTCATTACATTTTACATTACTTCAAAACATAAAATAATGACTTACCGATCATCATCATGAATTATAAACGTAAAGTAATTATTAATATATATTTTAGAAAATCTATTTATAGACACATTACTTTGTGATTTTTTTGTAAGCATAATGGTATGGTGTATATTTTTGATATCACGAACGAAAACACGAAGCACAACAACTCATCTACATTTTAAGCAATAAAATATTGTATGTATCGATAGCTCAGTTGGTAGAGTTCTCGCCTAACTAATTGTTAAATACCACAGACCCAAGGTTCGAATCCCAGCATGACCAAGTTATTTATTTCATAAAAAAAAAGTTATTTATTTGCTCACATCATAATGTTATTTATTTAATTAAAAAAAAATATCTGTAAAAAAAATGTTTATGCATTTTTTTTTATGAAAACCTATTTATAGACACATTACTTTTTCCCACCATGTAACCAGTTACTTTACCCCCTACAAGATAATGAGTTACTTTGAGGCTCATCGCCTGTATAATTCATCAGTGAAGTAACGTGTAAAGTAATGCATGAAGCCCTATGGCGATACATTACTTTACCCATGATTTGGTAATGTGTGGTTTTGCTGGGGAAGACAAATGCCTTAGATAATTCTAGAAAAGAAACGAAAAAATAACAAAATATGACATTGTCAACACTAAGAAAAATGAAGCATTAAAAATTACCTTAGATGAGTGGCCTTGTCTTTCGCTTTAGTCTGTCTACCTGATCGTATATTTGTTTGCAATTTCAAATTTGCCAATTTGACCACACTGCATTAATAATCATTATAAACATTTAGTTTACAAATAAATACACATTGAATCTTTAAATACTTTATTTTGTGGGCGTTGTGGTGTAATGGTTAGCGCGTTGGACTGTTACACAGATGGACTCGGGTTCGATTCCCGGTGATGACAACATCAATTTAGAAAAATAATATGTATGAGCTTTCTATCCCTTATATGTATCGCTGCGCCCACCTTCGGTGTTCCTATAGCACTTAACCCCACCGAAGTAAAATAATGAATCAGGGCTATGAAACAAAAAGCTTCAATAAATTCGCCAACTCTACATCAGGTGGCGACCAACAACTGTTCTATGACTTATCATCTCGCGTAATTACAGTGATGCCATGTTTAAAGCCCTTCATCTTTCACCACCTTTCATCTCTGCACTATCCCCTTTCCAAAGAAAGCAACACATTAATTAATAGGAAGAATTTCCTGAGTGTTGCTTCTCATTTTTTTAAAAAAAAAAGCCTGTGACAACACAACATTTTAGTTGTTTCAATCCACAATTTTGTTTTATGTATGAAAAACAGATACAAAAATCTCACATGCTTGATTTTTTTGTATATGTCTTACAAGAGTTGTACTTTTTAGCATCGTTTTCCTCTTCTCTACTACATCTTGACATGCCGCGACATCTACTTCATGCTGCGTATATCTTTAATTCTGGTTGTCCTCCACACTATTAATGTGCTTATGAGCACAATTTTTTTTAGCAAAATAAATTAGTGAAACATTAATTCAAAACAGTTAAGTGCTGCATAAGTATAATTAAAATTTTAGCTGAAAACGTAATTTTAGCGCAAATAGTGAACTTGATTTACAAACGTTTTACTAAGTTATTTTTTTGAGTGTAGTTTAAGAACTTTATAGGCAGATACAAAATTTGTGTGCTGACATTTTGTTTCATGTTTTTCATAACTCAATGGGAGAATCCGAAAAACAGCTGTCGGAAATTAATTTTTTGCAAAAAACTAAAATTCACCAATTATGGTTAAACCATTTAAAAACCAATTATTATGTTTTATTGTTTGCCAAATAATTGGGGTTGCCAAATTATTTTTGTTTCAAATTTAATGTTCTCATTATATTGAATTTCCAAAACGTCTGCCTTAAAAAGTAAAAATGGTTTAAGAAAGTAATCATTTAGATAAATAATTAAAATTCACCAAAAATGGGTCACTAAATTAGCAAAACAATTATCACTTTATTTTTGTTAACAAAAAATAAAAAATGCCAACGTGTATTTTTCTTATCTTTTTAATTCTATTTACTTTCAATCAAATATATTATCGTAAAATTTTATAAAAAATTAGATCTTAGAATGAAATGACTCTGCAAATATAGATAGATTAACAATTTGTCCAAACAATTATCACATTAATATAAATAATTTAGAGATGGTAATATACGAGTGAGTATAAGAAATGGCAATAAATTAGAGATGGCAATAAGGTTCAGAAAACAGTAAAGAAGAAATGGCAAAATTAGAGATGATAAAAAAAGTATTTTTTTAATATATTCTTCTTAAGTTTGAACTAAATATTGAATTTAATAAGTTATATTTAAAATAGTTATCAGCAGTTAAAAACAAGTTAACAAATAGGGATAATTATTACACAAGTTTACAAATTCCGGTCAACTTTTGGATCAGAGCAGAAGAGAATAAATCTTGACGTTATTTGAGGTGCTGAATTCAAATCCGGGTTTCGCTTTTCGCGCATGTTGGCAGCACTGCGCTATCATAATGACAGTCAGCTGTTGGCGTCGCTAGAAACATTATTTAAATTGTATTTTTAAAGTTTTCTTTTTTTTGAATTCAAACAGAACATTTTCTTGCCACCTCTCCACATAAAGCTTGGCCTTATCAAAAACTTTGTCAAAGCGCTCCACCGTGAAGGACCAGCTTTTGAGTACTTGACCAAGTTATTTCCCAAATTGTCGCACGCCAAAATCAAAGAGGGAATATTTGTTGGACCTGATATTCGAAAATTAATGGCCGACAGAAACTTTACAAAATGTTTAACGCCCAATGAAGCAGCAGCATGGGTATCATTTCAAGATATTGTTAACAACTTTCTCGGTAACCGCAAATCTCCGGATTTCAAGCAGATAATCGACAGTTTGTTGCAAAGTTATTGCAAGATTGGAGCTCGAATGTCTCTCAAAATACATTTTCTGCATTCCCATTTCGAATTTTTTCCTGAAAACTTGGGTGATACAAGCGACGAGCAAGGAGAGCGACTATACCAATATTTGGCGAAAATCGAAAAACGATACCAAGGATTTTGGGACGAGGGCATGATAAGCGACTACTGTTGGACTTTAATGCGTGAAACAGATCCCAAACAGTACAAGCGACTCAGTTCGACTGCTCTTCATTTCTAATTGAACACTTTTTAATGAATAAAATGGAGATTAATTATCAAAAATTGTAAAAAATGTGTTTATTTAATATCTCGAAAACTAGAACCAGTATCAAAAAACGGAGTGCAGATTCGGATTCAGCGCCCCAAATAACCTACAGCTTTCGGTTGCTTAGATCCAAAACTGTGTATACTTGTGTTATTAGTTTATTTTGAACCAATTTAATTTGATTAATAAAAATTTAATTATTTTAAACAAATATTTGCATATCAGTCAAATATTTGTTTGCTTAACAAATTATTATTAAAATAAGATAATTATTTGTTGATATATAAAATATAAATCGATCTCTGTGATTTAACTTTACAGTAGTCTCTTTTTCTTTGACATGACTGTCATATTAAATGTCACAGTAAAATTTTTTATATATATACAGGGTGTGTATATTTTTGACATTTAACGGTTTGTTTTTTTTTTCAAACAATGTTACTGTAAAAACATAGTGTAATTTAATTAATTTTTTTTTTTATAAATTTTGAAAGAAAGTTTCATACACATAAAACAATTGTTTTACATTAATTTTGAAAGTACACACAAATCTGATATGAAAACATCAAATGATTTTAAATGTTTTGATCGTGCTTTGGCTTTGAGTAATTTGATTTGAAATGAAAGTCTACTACAATGCACAGTGGGGTATATCACAAATATTTTGGAAATAATTCAGCTATTTCTTACTGGCTGATCGTGTTGCCATGACATTTCATCACACAGCCATAATCATTGTACACTTGTTTGTAAAGTCAGCAAAAAATTTTGCTGAGTCAGCAAAATTTTAGTCAGGAGGGTGCTTGCAAAAAAATTGCTAATGTCAGCAAAATCTTTTGCTGAAAATCAGCGAGCTGATTTTTAGCAACAAAATTAGTAGATTCAGCAAAAGTTTTGGTAACACTTAGTGGATTAGAAATAAAAAAGCCTTGCTAAAAATTAATAAATTTTTTGCTGAATTTTAGTAGACTGAAAAAAACGCAATTTGTAGAAAAATTGTAATTTAGTTAATTTATTTGCTGAAAATCATAAAACATATTTTTGTGATTCTTTTAAAAATAATTTTCAATAATTACGAAATATAAAAATTTTCATTTTCCCACATTGACGACATGAATTAATTTAATATCTGAAAATATATAGAAATAAATATATATAACATATCAAAAATTTTCTTTCAACTAATTACATCAATGGTTGTATAAATGATGCTATCTTTTAAAGGACGCAACTGCCGAAGATAATTATAGAAACGAAACGAAAAAATAAACAAAAACAAACGAAACGAAAAAAACAACCTTTTTTGCAATAAGAAAAAGGAACCATAAAAATCTACCTAAGATGTGTGTCTTTGTCTTTCGCTTTACTCTGTCTACATGTCTGTATGTGTTTGTTTGCAATTTGACCACACTAGATTATTAATCTATAAACATTTAGTTTAGAAATACATATTAAATTTAAATATTTTATTTTGTCTTTTATTTAATTAATAGACAATTATTTTCACAAGCCGGTGACAACGCAAATTTTAAGTTGTTTTAATCCTAACTACTTTTCTACTAACTTATTTTTTTGAGTGTAATTTCAAGCGTAAGTTTCAAAGAAGAACCCAATAGATCCATCAGGCGCTTATCAATTAGACTCCAAATTAGGACACCTCGCGTATTCAAACATTTTTAGAGCTTGCCAATTTTATATTTATCAAAAGATTTTAAATTCTAAATATCATGTGCTAAGTTTCAAATTCTAAATATTATGTGACAAGTTTCGGATATCCGTCAAAAAAACTTGTTTTTTCAATTTTTGTGCAAATGTTAAGCTTTTATTTTGCAATAAAATATTTGTTAATCAACGCATTGTAATGAAATTTAATACTAAGCTGAACCTTGCTATTAGGGTTGTCATTTACTCGGGTTTTTATTTTGTTCGAATAAACTATTTTTATTCGCACTAATAAAAATAATTTTAAAAATACTTAAAAGTGTTCATAGTTTGGAGAGAGATTAATAAGAGTTTTAAAATTTCAATTATTTCTTCAATAGTTTTGATTTTATTTTGTCCATTATCATTTTTTATAAAAAATCTTCTAAAATTGGTAAATTTTCGAAAAAGTTTTATTAAAAGAAGTATTTTGTAAATTATTCGTTTTATTCGATTAATCATCAAAATTTATTCGAAAATCATGTTTCGTTCGAATTATCGTTTTGTTCGTTCGATTAATCGAATAATTTTTATTTAAGAGACCACCCTACTTGCTATTTATTCGATTAATCATCAAAATTTATTCGAAACTCATGTTTCGTTCGAATTTTCTTTTTATTCGTTCGAATTTTCTTTTTATTCGTTCGATTAATCGAATAATTTTTATTTAAGAGACCACCCTATTGCGTTTATTAAAGCGTATAGGAATAAATGCAATCCCACAATTCCCAAAAAAATTTTAAAAAATTCATAAAATGGGATTTTTTATATTTATTGATATCTTGTCCACATTTGAAGCGATGTTTAAAAAGGATAATTAAGGATATCATATTTGGAGTAAATTGGAGGACCTATCCCCGTTTTTCATTTTCTAATTTCTATGGTGCACTCAGAGAAAATGTTGGTTAAACTTGAAATTTGAGTAAAAAAAATTGTCAAGTTGGAAGGAGTCTGGGGGAGTACAATAACCAACTGCGAAATATAATTTGCATAAATTGCAACTATATTTAATAATCTTTCAGAAAATTATAAACACTATATATACATATATATATATGTTCCTGAAGAAACGAGTCTTGCTACCTTTTATACCAAAAAAGATCTAAACTCACATTTTTTTATAATTTGCAACTTTAAGGGCATTTTATTTTAAACGTGAGCAAGATATTGCATTGAAGTTTTTTTTCTGTTTAATTAAATAACTTGTTGTTAATATCACCAAAACTTTTAAAAGAAGTCGCGCTTGATTTGCGACAGGTTATTGAAAAACAGGTTATTGAAAACTGCCAAATTTCGATTCTCAAATGCGGATAACTATTGCACTTTAATAGAAATCCGAAATGAATAAGCGTATTTATTGTTGGAAATTACAAGCAGATTACAAAAATGTTTAATTTTTGAAATTCGGTTGATAAATTTGGCAAGCTTTAAAAGTTTTTGATTACCCGAGGTGACCTTTTTGGGAGTCCAGTTGATCAGCGCCTGATAGATCTAGAGGGCCCTACTTTAAAACTTAAGCTTTAAATTACGTTGATTATGACGATTTATGACTATATGACTTTTATGATTATTTGTGACTCGCCCCACTGTGCAATGATGGTCGATGTTTTTTTTTATTAAATATATTGAAAAAACAGAGAAAATTTATTTAAAAAAAAAATGTTAACTTAAATCATAGTGAAATTTTTGTTAGTATTCTGTTAATAGTTAGTTGATAATATGTTAAAGGCCTTTAAGCATTTTTATAATTTGCATTTAATTGCTGCTGGTCAGATTGTTACAATTTTTTTTTTTATAGACATTTTTTTAATTCATCATTTTTTCAACATATTTTTTGAAGGTAACAAAAATCAACACCATGGTTTTTTTTTTGTTGTTGTTCAAAAAAGGTAATTGTATAATGAGGGGCCACTACAAGATGTTAAAGAAAAAACATGTTAACAAGAACCTAAATATGATATTTCAAAATATATAATGGTTTGGTATGGTAGTACAATATTATAATATGACCAAAAATTTTCATGTAAAATTATTAAAGCATATCATTTTAAATGGCTTAAAGAAAAATAAATAAAATATGATGGCTTTGTACAAAGTTTGCTTAACAAGGCCAACCAATTCGCTTTTGGCGGAATCAGAAATATGTTTCTTTCAATTAAAGAATATGTCAGCATTTAAATTAACACCTTAAATATCGGAGAACTTAAATAAATTTTCCGAATTTTTACAAAAAGGATTTCTTATAATCTATGAATTTTCATATATGAGCTACTTCAAAAATGTTCGACACCTGTTAAAACTGACTTTCGATGCCTCGTATATCTCAATGTTTTTTTAATTGAGAGAAACGATGGACAGGGTTAGGTATAAAATACTTAAAAATTATGAAATCCAAAGTTTCAAGTTAAAAATTCTTCACCCAAAGAACTGATGGACATTTTAAAGTCAAAAAATTAAAATATTTCTTGAAACTTCATCAGTTTACTTTTTTGTTCAAAAACACAAAATAAAGTCACTATGATTGGGAGTTACATTCACTAAAAAGTAATTTCCATATCGCTGTTTGGTGAAAAGTGAAACAAAAATTTTAAACTTTTAAACTTGCGCATTTTTTTAAATAGGTTCTTGTGCCTTTTAATAAAATTGAGTTTTTTGAAAATAGTTTAAAAAAACGGTGTAATTTTATACAGCTTTAGGTTGATGATGCCAGATCACAAATACGAACATCACAAACTTATAAGGGATAGGTACTTCATGCACTAAAAAAGTATGTTTTATACCCCATTCACATGACCGAGGTATTAGTAATCTTCGAGAAAAATACATTAACTCTTTATTATCACGAGATTTCCTATACAAATTTTTTCAAATAATCACTTCAATTTGACGAGATAATTTATAAACCCCGTCAATAATCTCTTAAAAGTCAAGGTTTCGCAGTGTGTTTAGTGCTTGTAGCTGTGTTTAGTGACATATTTGCCAGAACAGTACTCACTAAACATACTCAGTAATAGTGAAAATGTCAACAAAGAAATAATAATAATAATTTTAATTTTTAATAAAAATCAATATAACTTAAATATAGCGCTACAAAAACGTGTATTTCACTTATATTTGTGTTAATTGTGACATTATTGTCCTTCCGGAGAAGAAATTATATGAAAATGGTTCCTCAATAGCTGCAGCCTTCCTTTTACCAAAAAAACATAACGAAATCATCTTTAAACTAGTCATCCCTATCTAAAATGCGTTTCCATATCAATATTAATTTTGCATCTTATCTAAAATTAATAAATATTGTATTCCGGCAGTGAAGAATATGTTTTTTTTTTTTAATATTTTGTTAAAATTTTTTGTTTACAAAAATAAATAAACAGCTGTTTGTGAGATAATCAATACCGAATTAAACGCATGTGAACAGTTTTGAGATAATAGCAAATCTCATAGCGAAATCACTTACAAATCTTAATTGTGAATGGAGTATTAGGCGCCTATAATATGCATGAAATATATTAAAATATGCACTAAAAATTTAAAAAAAAATATGCACTTAAAAATTTTATTTTATTAAATCCCAAAACATAACAAAAAAAAAATAAGGCAAAATTTCAGTTTATGGGGGACACCCCTGGAAAAAAAAAAATGCCACGCCCCCTTAAATGACCCCAGGAGTGCGAAAATCATAATGAATAAGGGGGCTCACGCCCCTTATGGGCGTGGCAGTCGAAAAACGACCCGGCCCACCTACGTAGACAATATGGGTATCAAATGAAAGCTAATGTCTTCACGATTCCAAAAATAGCCGTAGTTGCCAGATCGGGCGATTTTTGTAGCCGATATGGCCATTTTGGCAAAATTTGGGGTGGGGGAAATTTTTTTTTTCCTTTTTTTTTGCTTATATTTTGTTAAAATCAAACAAAAATGAGCATTTTGTGCGAAAAGATTACTATAAACTGAAATTTTGCCAAGCTTCTGATTGGTTAATGAAAATTTGTTATACTGGCTTCGCTTAGTAAAGTTTTTCTGCGTGACCGGCCTACGGCCGGGCTTAGGGGTTTTTAACTCCAGTATGTCTTAATTCTAGACGGCGGGGATCTCGAGTGCTCGGCCTCTGGCCGAGCTAAAAAGAAATAAACAAAAAAAAGTCCTTCCCCCATTTTATAAAAATTAACATATCTTCCTCAAATTCTGGACGATCTGGCAACTACGGGTATTTTTGGAATCGTGAAGACATTTCCTTTCATTTGATACCAATATTGCCTAAGTAGGTGGCATGGGTCGTTTTTCACCCCCGCCCCTATTTAACAAAAATGGCCGTATCGGCTGCAAAAACCGCCCGATCTGGCAACTATGGCTATTTTTGGAATCGTGAAGACATTAGCTTTCATTTGATACCCATATTGTCTACGTAGGTGGGCCGGGTCGTTTTTCGACTGCCACGCCCATAGGGGGCGTGAGCCCCCTTATTCATTATGATTTTCGTACTCCTGGGAACATTCTGAAGGGGATGGCATATTCAGATTTTTTCTCTAGGGGTGTCCCCCATAAACTGAAATTCAGCCAAAAATAAAGTTCTAGTTCATTCTTATTGCTTTCTTAAAAAACAATGTATATAAAGATTAAATAAATTTTATTTCAATAAAATTTTAAACGTGAAATTAAAGCTATTTGTTCTCAAAAAGATTTTAAACATAGAAAATTACCGCTCAACGAAGACGGTTGTGATCGGTGAATGTTTAAATGATGTTAATCAATTTTTTGTGTATTGATTTTCTAGTTTGAAAAAATAATAACGTGAATTTAAATACATCAAATATAAAATACACACAATTGGAAGAATTAGAAATTTTTTTGCAAGCACCATCCTGACTGAAATTTTGCTGACTTTACTAACTTTTTATTTGAGTGTATATAAAAAGAGTTTCCATATCAATATAAATGTTGTATCTTATGTAAAGTTAATAAATATTGTATTCCTGCAGTAAAGAATATGTTTTTTTTTAAATATTTTGTTAAATTTTAGGTTAGATCACAAATATTTTTTGTTTACAAAAATAAATAAACAGCTGTTTGTGAGATAATCAAAACGAATGTGAACAGTTTTGAGATAATAGCAAATCTCATAGCGAAATCACTTACAAATCTTAATTGTGAATGGAGTATTAGGCGCCTATAATATGCATGAAATATATTAAAATATGCACTAAAAATTTAAAATATATGTACTTAAAAGTTTTATTTCATTTAATCCCAAAACATAGCAAAAAAAAAAATAAAGTTCTAGTTCATTCTTATTGCTTTCTTAAAATACAAAGTATATAAAGATTAAATAAATTTTATTTCAATAAAATTTCAAACGTGAAATTAAAGCTATTTGTTCTTAAAAAGATTTTAAGCATAGAAAATTACCCGCTCAACGAAGACGGTTGTGATCGGTGCATGTTTAAACGATGTTAATCAATTTTTTGTGTATTGATTTTCTAATTTGAAAAATAATAATGTGTATTTAAATACGTCAAATATAAAATACAATTGGAAGTAAAATATGCATTAAAAATATGCAAATAAAAACACTTATACAAAAAAAGTAAAAATATGCAATAAAAATATATTAAAGCAAAAATATGCATTTATAACAAAATATGCAAAAATATGCACTAACAAATCGATGACATTTTAACGCAAATGCTTTGATTCGCAAAAATATTTTGACATATTTTTTAATTGAAAGAAACATATTTGCTGTTCTCAGACTTAATGGAAAAAACATGCATTTGCATGAATTCCCTGCTTATAAGGAATTAGCGTAAATTTTTTGAAAAATGTATGTTTTTTATGTCTGACATTCACAATTATATTTGTAATTGACTAGAGTATTGCGTGATCAGAGTTTCTTAGTAAACAGCAAAATTTTTAAGCTCAAAAATGTTATGAACTTTTTAACAAAATTTGCAAAATTTAATATTTTTTTTATGTATTTCCTTTAAAGCATGACTTGAGAACATATTTAGGTATCTAGAGTAAAACTTGACTACGGAATAAATTGATAAAGTGCACAACAAATTGTTTTTTTCTTCATTTCCAGCGTGTACAGCTGCAGTTTTCTCTAAACACATTTCGCTTTGTAACAACTAAAGCGCTGTAAAAATTGAGCCAAAACGGACATCAAATACAAGATTTTAATGAGCTTAATACTAAAATCGAAAAGGCATAAACAATTTTAAGGTCCTTATATTTTATGGAGCAAAAGCAAAAGGTTCATAACCTCAAAAGCCTTCCCGTATAAAATTTTGAATCTTTCGAATTTCAAAGTTTTTAATATAAATTCCTGCAACTAAATAAACCTGAATACAATTAAATATCCTAAAACCAGCCAGAAATTAGCGTTTTCTAAAAATAATCGTGTTTTTCATTTTAAGGTCTAATGACAAAAAATATTTTTTTTGAGTGTAATTTTACATTTTTTATCGTGTAATATATATTTTGACATGTGATAAATACAATGAGATATATAAATTCATGTTATTTTATATCCAATCAAAAACTGAAATTTTAATATTTTTATTTTGATTTAAACTTAAAACCGCCATGATTCTTGCGCCGTTAAAGAACAAATGATTAATGCGAATAGATTTAGCGTGCTTAAACATCGGCTAACACATACACAAAATGTTATTCATATCATAAAAAAACAAATTTTGAAAATATTTTGCTTTAAAGTCTCGAAAATTTTTGAAATCCCTCATATAGTTCATAGGGGTCATAGAGTTTTTTTCTCTAAATTTCAAATAGAATAACACACTGCTATATACCCTCCCTCCTGCTTTCTGTACTATCACTCTAACATTTTGGTAAAAAAAATTGTTGGTCATGTCATTACTTTTATAAGAATGGCACTTATTTGTTAAGGTTATTTTCAACTTCCTTCTTTTTTTTTTTTTTTTTTTAAAAAAAAGAGAAGCAACACTCAGGAAATTCTTCCTATCAATTAATGTGTTGCTTTCTTTGGAAAGGGGATAGTCGAGAAAGGAAAGGTGGTGAAAGATGAAGGGCTTCAAACATGGCAACACTGTAATTGCGCTAGTAGATAAGTCTTAGAACAGTTGTTGCTCGCCACCTGATGTAGAGTTGGCGAGTTTATTGAAGCTTTTTGTTTCATAGCCCTGATTCATTATTTTACTTCGGTGGGGTTAAGTGCTATGGGAACACCGAAGGTGGGCGCAGCGATACATATAAGTGATAGAAAACTCATACATATTATTTTTCTAAATTGATGTTGTCATTACCGGGAATCGAACCCGGGACCATCTGTGTAACAGTCCAACGCGCTAACCATTACACCACAACGCCTACAACTTCCTTCTTAGGATTTATTACCTTAAAAAGCATATTTTTAGCGAAATTATAGGTCATCTGTTTTTTATATAAAAATTTGTGTTCTGAAATTAACATAAGAAATGGTTTCGATGCAGTAAATATCCTTATGACATTAATTACACTGTGATAGTTTTTGACCCGAAAAAAAAAATGAACTTCGATTAAGCCTTTTCAAACTATTAGGGGGGAGTCCCCTGAGTGCAAAAGTACATTTGGAAGTCTCAGATTGGCTCCAGTTTTTGAGAAATCAGTATATATCCATTTTTCATGGATATAGCTAAGTCTGCGCTATTTAAAATTTTTTTTATTGCCTTCTTAGCTTTCTTTTACGGAATGTTTTGACTTTTTTTTCAAAATTTCACGTAATTCAAACCATTAATGTCGATCAAAAGTAACGATTTTTGACCATTTTTAGCCATTTTTTCAGGTTTTTTTCAAAAGACACCAGATTTGAAACTTTGCTGCTAAAAAGGCTTAAAAATTCACGACGAAAGAAGAAAATAACAAGGATTTTGATTTTGAAGCTTAACTTGAAGCCTATGTTAGGAAAATTTTGGTAAGACGACCTAAAAACACACTTTGGAAGATTTGGTAAGACGACCTAAAAAGACACTTCCAAATGTACTTTCACACTCAGGAGACTCCCCCCTAATAGTTCGAAAAGGATTCATCGAAGTTCATTTTTTCGACTATCACAGTGTTATATACGTTTGTTTCAGAACAACTGTATTGAACGATTTTTATTAAAATAAATCTAGAGAAACATGGGGTTATATGGGAAAACCGAGCGTTTACGGAAAATCTCCAGTGTATTCTGTTAATGCTGAAAGTTAGACCAAAACCCCGAAGAAGTTTATAGAAGTTAACAAAATATGTTTGTAGAAAAATCAATTTACTTCTTATTAAACTAATTAATTTTATTGTTTTAATAAAATTATGGGTCATTAAAAATTTGCCATCTTTTAAAATTTTATTAATTGATTAGCTAGCAGGTATCAATATTTTAAATTTTTGAATAAAAAATTCATGTTGTAGTCATGTTTAACACTATTTATTTGAGAAATATATAAAACAAAATTTATACAAATTCTCAAAACTTCATATTTCAAATATAAATGTCTTCCTAATTAAAATCTTATCATGATTTTGATATTTCTTTGTTTTCAAATCATTTTAAAAACAATTAATTGCAACTTCTGGTTTCATTTGGGGCAATATATAATTAATGTTAGATGTAAACGTGCATTAATGTAATGCATGTAACGCGATGTATTGTAGTGCTAAAGAGAGTTGTACAATACACTGCGTTGCAAAACTATGACTACACATTATTTTCACTAAATTTCGTAAGTTAAAACAAAAGTATAAAAGTTTAACCGGCATAAATGTAAAACCAATGGAAAATTAATAATATTTAACAAAAAAACAATTCATTAATTTTTTTTTACTATTTAAAAAGGAATAACAATATCAGTAAGTGTTTTATAACTATAAATACACTTTACTAAATATATCAAAATTTACAAAAAATTAAGAAAAATATTTTAATGCAGCAGTTATAGTAATGCGCGAGGCCTCGTTTTTTAATCAATTCGAAAATTTGATCAGACATACTGTCTACCAGATCTCAACGCAGTAATAACTGCTTCTTCTAGAAGAAAAACGCTTTCATATTGACGGTTTTCTGCGTAAACTCCCCAAATATTTTCAATGGGGTGTTGATCCGGAGAACATGCAGTCCATTCCAATGCTCTTATATTTTTTGATGATAGCCCTTCCATCGTCTGACGACTTACATGTAATGCAGTATTGTCTTGTTGGAAAATGAATTCTTCTCCGATATTTTCAATGAATGCCATCAATTTCTCTTCTAATACTGTAATGTACTCAGAAGAATTCATTATGGTGCTTGGAAACGCCAAATCAACCATTGTTTCGACTAAAAAATGCCCCAAACCATTAAGGATCCGCATCCGAAATTTCTTTTTGAGAAATATCGTTGTTCCTTTTGTAGGTCTCTCCAATAGCAATTAAAACCAACTGGACCATCAAGATTGAACATTTTCTCATCAGAAAAAAATCACCTTTTAAAGAAATTTATGTTTTAACAGTCCTTCCAACAACAGCTATTATTGACTTACATTTCTCCAGTAGGTTTATAAAACTCATTTTAGCGACTTCAAGTCGAGCTGTTTTGTGTCGGGGTAATAACCGTGGCAGATACATCAGCTTTTGGCGAGTAATTCTCTGGAAATCCTTTAAGAAGCTACTTATGGTTGATTTGGACACATTTACCTTACATTTATCGATTATCTGATTGAGACTCTTTATTGAGTTGCTGGCACAGTTGATTATTGTACGTCGGTCTCGGTCAGAAAGTTTTTTTCCCGCGTGTTTTACTTTTACCATAAGCACTCTTATACTTTGAAAAATTTGTGACAACCACATGTGAACGGTTTATTTTTCTAGCAATTTCCCGAAAACTAAAGCCACTTTTAAATAGGTTGCAATTTTCCCACTTATATATGAACCACGTGGCATTTTATAGCAAATTTATTAAAATTGAATAAAAAACAAAAATAATTTTTTATATTTTCTTTATTTTCTATTCTTCTTTGTTTATCGTTATAGTTATGAAACACCAACAACGCGCTAAGTACTCTCTTAAATTTTACACTATAAGAGATCAGTTATCACACTCTTGAAAACAGTTCAAAGTTTAAAAAAAATGTTTGTAATATTAGAAAAAATAGCAAAAATCATTTGTAACGCAGTGTATTACAAATTTGGAACGCAGTGTATTACAAATTACTTTCAATCTAGAAAACAGCCATCAGGTTTATTTGATGAAATAGAAATCTTTTTTTAAAAGATTTTTTCTATATTTCTCAACAATTTATATTTTACATGGATGGTAACCGATTCAGTTCGGTTATCGGTAAGGGTAAAGCTATTTTGTTTTATTTCGGTAACGGTATTTTGGGGATAACGGTTTTTTAGTTATTTCGGTAATGGAATTTTAAAGAAAACGTTATTTTAGTTATTCAGGTGATGTCACACCGTTATTTTTAGACCCATTATACCCGAATGCGAATGACTAGCTAGTTAATGGTCACACTTTGTGAAAATATATCTATTTTTTCTGATCTTGTCAGATTATTACGGTAACTACATATTAAAGATTACGCTATTTCCATTATTTCGGTAATGGTATTTTAGCGATAACGGTTTTTTTGTTGTTTCGGTAACGGCATTTTAAGGATATTGGTATTTTAGTTATATTGGTAATGGTATTTTTCGGATAACGGTATTTCAATTATTTCGGTTAGGGTATTTTAGGGCTAACGTTAATTAGTTGAAAAGGTTTTGAAACGATAACGATATCTTAGCGGCATTGCCTGCCATCCTTGGTATTTTATTTTTCTTTGTGTTTCTAATCTTACATCAAGGCCTTTAGAAAGCGAATTAATAGATCAATTGTTATGTGACCCACATACAATTACTCCACATGATCATTATGATGATGCTATGAACATTTTAAAAGGAAAAATTAGTTCCATTATAGGTAAAGTAAAATGTTTTACATTTAGGCACGTTTCTCTTCTTTTTTGTTTAACCATCTGCCTTTAAAGGAATACGATCATTTTGATAAAGAAGCAGATGTTATTTCAAAATTCTTAGACCGGCACATTAGGGTGTCCCAAAAAAAAATGTTTGTTGCTTAAACAAAATATGTTGTTTGTTGAATGCTTATGGGATAAAGTATTTTGAGATTTTTTTCAGATTTTTTGAAAGAGTCGCGCCAATCGTTGTTTCCTGAAAAATCGGACGTTTTCTGAATTATAGTTATAACTTGGTCAATAGCCAAAAATTTCTTAGCTTTTGAGTGAACATTTTAAAGAAAAATTCTCAAACTTTATTTGTATGTGCATAAATCATAAGTTTAGGCAATGCTTTTGTACATTTACGTACCGTATGTTATTTTTTTTTCGTAGTTTTTGCACAAATTTTGAAAATAACGCTTTATAATTTTTAAAACTTCTACGAAGATTAAAGAAACTAATGGTGAAGTTTAAAAGATTGATAAATTCTTAATAATTTTGTAAAAAAAAAAATTTGAATTTGCTCTTACTGTTCCAGAGTTATATATGTATATCCTTTTAAAGCTTTGTACCCATTGTATAAAAGTAATAATAGCTCTTTCCCATCGAGTTTGTTTTAAACTTTGAACTTTGTGATTTTTCGTGTTTCGCGGACTAATCATTTTTGATATTTGTTATCTTGAGCGAAAAAATAGTAACTAAACGCAAAAGATCTCATAATTATGAGATTTTTTACATTTCGCGGACTCGCCATTTTTGGAATTTGATACCTTCAGCGAAAAAATAAGTACTAAACTCGAAAAATCTCATAATTCAAAGTAGAAATGGGTACACTCAAAAAAATAAGTTAGTAGAAAAGTTAGTAAAACGTCTTGTAAATTTTTTGCTAAAATCGTGTTTTCAGCTAAAATTTTTGTTATACTTATTCAGCACTTAACTGTTTTATACTAATGCTTTACTAATATACTAATGTTTTACTAATTAATTTTGCTAAAAAAAAATTGTGCTGATAAGCACATTAATAGTGTGTACGACAACCAGATTGAAAGATATACGCAGAATGAAGTAGATGTCGCGGCATGTCAAGATGTAGTAGTGAAGAGGAAAATGAAATGTAGACAGAGTAAATTGAAAGACAAAGACACACAGGCAGAGTAAATTGAAAGACAAAGACACACATCTTAGGCAGTGAACCAAGCCGATCGGCTCGAAATCGGCGGCGCGCCGCCGCCGATGATATTTTCACATATCACGCCGCCGCCGCTTTAAGCGGCTCGAATCGGCTGGAAAAATGAGCCGGCTAAAACGAAGCCGCCGAATCAATCATCTGCGCCGCCTATTTGTATAAGAAAATACATTAACCAATATCCTTTAATATTTACTCTTAAGGTTTTCCCCAGAGTAGCAAAAGTTGCCAACATTTGTTTTGGAATTCCCGCTACTTCGGCTTCTTCAGAAGTAGCATTTTCAGTTGCTGGTTCCTGTATAACCGCAGTTGCGATAGCATCATTTAAACGATAGCATCATTTAGACAACCATTGATGTAAGTAATTGAAAGACAATTTTTGTTATGTTATATATATTTATTTCTATATATTTTCAGATATTAAATTAATTCATGTCGTCAATGTGGAAAAATGAAAATTTTTATATTTCGTTATTATAGTAAATTATTTTTAAAAGAATCACAAAAATATGTTTTATGATTTTCAGCAAATAAATTAACTAAATTACAATTTTTCTACAAATTTTTTGCGTTTTTTTTCAGTCTACTAAAATTCAGCAAAAAATTTATTAATTTTTAGCAAGGCTTTTGTATTTCTAATCTACTAAGTGTTAGCAAAACTTTTGCTGAATCTACAAATTTTGTTGCTAAAAATCAGCTCGCTGATTTTCAGCAAAAGATTTTGCTGACATTAGCAACTTTTTTGCAAGCATCCTCCTGACTAAAATTTTGCTGACTCAGCAAAATTTTTTGCTGACTTTACAAACTTTTTTTTTTGAGTGTACGTGAGTGAATTTCTTATCTTACTTACTTACGAGAGAAAAATTCTCGTAAGTGATTTTGCGTGAGTGGAATTTTTCTCTCGTAAGTAAGTAAGATAAGAAATTCACTCACGTACCCATTTCTACTTTGAATTATGAGATTTTTCGCTCACGTGGGTAAATTCAGTATTTTTGCTAAAATTCTTCTCACGCACACTCACTTACGTTCAACGTGCATAAAACCGTCAAACAGCTTATAAAATTCTTAGTTTTATACAATGTGTTCAAAGCTTTCAATGGATATAACTCTGGAACAGTGAGAGCAAATTAAAATATTTTTTTTACAAAATGGTTTAGAATTTATCTATTTTTTAAACTGCATCATCAGTTTTTTTAATTTTAGTAGACATTTTAAAAGTTATAAAGCGTTATTTACAAAAAATTACGAAAAATAATATATAGGGAAGGCAAATGTACGAAAGCACTGCCAAAACTTCTTTCCAGCAAAAAACACTGCTTGCTTGGAAGCAGTTTCGGCAGGAAAAGTGAACAGCTAAGCGCTTGCAATATCGGCATGATTTTTGTTTGAGATAGCTCGCATGAAAGCATTTGTTTCGATATACAAAATGCGCTTAGGGAATGAACTCACTGATTTTAGCAAATAAATTTTGTTAGCATCACTATGTGGTAAACAACCCGCAATTGCTGCTTTTAACGCACTACTACAGGCTATTAATCTTAGGAATCAGTAGAAGAAGCAGATAAGAAGCAAAACAGACACATTTATCAATTTTACCGCTTCCGAATTTCTGCTGGTTTATGCCTTATGCAAATAAAAATAAAATTTGGATATTTTTCTTTAAAAGTATTGACTTAGAAGATAAGGAAATTTGTGTTATTGACCAAGTTATAAATAGAATTCAAAAAACGTCCGAAAACCCCAGTTTTTGGAAAGAAATCGATTTGCAACCTCTAGACCTTTTCCGAATAATCTGAACAAAATCTTAAAATAATTTACCCCATAAGTATTCAAATTAAGCTTAAGCACCAATGAAAATCGAAAAACAAAAAAAATTCGGGACACACTACTGCACATGCTATTCTTGCTATTAATTGTCATAGTACAAACAAACAATATATGCACATATAAAAAAAATGTGTTTTTCGAGAAAAAAAAACAAACAAACACTTTAAAGACCGGTCCCTGCTGTTGTTACAGATTTTGGGAATGCACTAAACTTCTGAGTTGTTTTCTCATAGGTAGATACACTACATCACACAGAACCTCATTATGTTTTCCATCACAACTGTTAAACCGCTCGGAGGATTTTTCTCATATTCAATCAAAAAAACAGCTTAAAATTTGACAAATATTTAAGATGAAGAAATAAAATGATTTTCGCTGTAATAATTAGTAAATATAGCAGTTAGCTTTTTATTTTGCTGCACCAAAGAGTATATACAAATAGAGAGACTACACTTCCCACGCCTCTCAGCAACAAAATTCCGAACTCGGGCAAGCAAATGAAAACATTTCTTTACACTAAAAAATTTGCGCAACATGTTGATAAAAAATTGCTTTTATTTTGCTTATATTTTGTTATTTTCTATTAAAAATTAATAAAAAGGGTCCGCCATCTAACGTTTTTTTTTTTTCAACTAGTGCTTATATCGTGAATGGTAACACTTAGCTCATGTCTGATTTGACAGATAATTAGTTTTATCCTTCCGCTGAACGAATATGGTTGTGTATACGCTTGAACAACGCTGGGAAATATTGCGACATTACTTTCAAAATCATGGTAATGTTGCAGAATGTGTGACGATACACCCAAAACGAGTCACTGTTTGGTGCGGATTTTGGTCCAGAGGCATAATTGGGCCATTTTTCTTCGAAAATGAGCAAGGAGTGGCCGTTACAGTCAATGGCGATCGTTATCGGGCCATGTTGAACGAATTTTTGTTCACATAAATTGAAGAGGAGGAAATACAGCTGCACACAATCGATAATGTGCTTAAAAATTGGACCGATCGTGTAGGCTACTGCATGGCCAGCCGAGGCAGCCTTTTGAATGAAATTATTTTCCATTATTAACCGGAAGGATTGTACTTTCAAATAAATAAAGAAATTTGAGAAAATATTCAGTAGTTTTTTTTATATAGCATTTTCAAAAAAAAAAGTTATTTGGCGGACCCTTTATTTTAATTTTATCTTGCTGATTTTATCATTAATAGTTGAAATAATTAAAAATTTTATTAAATTATTATTTAAAAACATGGTACAAATTAATTTAAACTTTTAAATTTCTGCAACATATTTTCATTTGCTCGGTGTGAGTTTACGAACAAATAAAAAGGGAGCAGATTGAGCGACACTGAGTAGTATGGAAACCCACTGGTTAAACCTCATCGGATAAAACCTCTTTATCGTATGCACTGTAACTTTTGAACCGCTTCGAACATTTTTCTCAAATTTAATACCAAACAGCTTAAAAGAATGACAAATATTTTGGATAAAAATAGAATGTCGCTCACATCTAGTTAGGTTAAAAACGCACAGATAAGTTAAGGGTAATAGGGATGTTATTTATTTAAGTGGCAACGCTATCAAATTTTTAACGGAAAAATAGTTTAAACTTTTTCATTCATAAACAGGGCAAGTTTAACTTATTAGGAACACGTTATAGATCCACTGAACATTTTCGAACCGAACATTGCAGATATGTATATAAATTCTGATTCACACGCTATACACCCATATCTACTATTTCCCAGTATTAATGATACGAAATGTAATTTTCAAAAGAGAATTTACAATAATTTGACAATTCGTATCATCAATACAGTGAAATAGTATATAAGGGTGGATAGCATGTGAATTCCCACTAAAACAATACTTCATCAAGAAATTCAACTATAAAAGCGTCTTCTAGACGTTTGAAGATATTCAAAAAAATGTTATTTTGTATAATTTTAAAGCTTGATTTCCACGCTATCCACCACTGTCCACCCATATCTACTATTTCCCAGTATCAGGCGAGTATCCAGGGGAAGGGACAACGGGACATATTTTCAGAAGAATCTTTTGATATACGACTAGGTACTTAATACGTGGTATTAGAACCTTTTTAACTTTTCCGCTAAAACTTTTGAACTGTTCAGCGGATTATTCTGCATTTTAATACCAAAATGCTTCAAAGAATGGTATATATTTTTAGTAAAAATGGAAAGATTTTTCCATCTAGTTAGACGGTGATCGCCTACAAGGGGAGGCGATATGGATATGGAGGCCGATATGTTCTCTCCGATCTTAATGAAATTTGGATATATGACAAAGAAAAAAAAATAAGGGACACGTATTTTTTTTAGCTGCCCAATCTCATGTTTAAAGATTAAAAATTGTTTAAAAATTGGCCCAGTTTTTCGTTTTTCATCTTATTTCGAATTGTTTCAGAGGAATAATAGATAAATGGGGTACCAAATGAAAGAGCTATTGAAGACGCATTACCTGTAATACGAAACATGTCAGCCCAGCAAAAAATAGTGCTTGCCCAGAAGCGCTTCCGGAAGGCATTATCAAATTACAAAGAGCTTCCAAAGCAAATCTTGAAGACATGATTTTTGTTCGCGATGTCCCACTTGGAATGTCTCTATTAAGCAGGTGAAAAGCGCTTCTTTCATGTGCTCTTAGAAGCAATAAATTCATGCCTTCTTAGGTAATATGTTGACAACATTAATGCTTAATTTTATGATTTCTTTACTGTTTCATTGTATGCATTATTCACTGCTTCAAAGAAGAATGCCTTTCCACAGAATGCCTTTCCTAATGCTTTATTGTATGCAAGCCGGTGAAGCGCTATTTTGGAAGCATGCAAATGTAGTTACTGCTTGCAAATGTAGTTACTGCTTACAGGTTATTTTTTGCTGGGATATGACTTGTTATTCAAAAAAATGTATTTTAAGTGATATTAAAGCTAGCGTTTTGTTAAATAATTATAGTTGGATTAAGCTAATAAATTATGTATGTTAATGTCTATTAAATTTAATCGAGTGGGTGTCTGAGCTATTCCCAACATTCATAATTTTTTGGCTTTAAAACGACTTTTTCTGAAAAGCTTTTTAACTAATATTTTAAATATTTTTAATCAATGGCAGCCCTACAGCACTACATATGCAATACTGGTATCAAAACTTTTGTTTTTTAGAGAACATCAAAGCTGAGTTCAAAAAAATCTGAATTTCATTGATGTCAGACATATTTCAATACAAAAATATATTAACTTCGGCCCCACCTTTTAACCCTTAAACGTGAGATTGGGCCGCTAAAAAAAATACATGTCCTTTCTTTTTTTTTCTCTTTATCACATATCCAAAATTCATTAAGATCGGAGAAAACTCATCGGTAAAACTCATCTTGTTAGTAAAGTTCAGGCTATATTGTAATGCATTATTAAATCGCTATTGCTAGACTATAATTTTTATATAAATATTTTGTTTGCTCTTTTTTTCAAGAAGCACTTGTTGAACAAGTTTTTTATGTTAGACATTTATTTCTATTATGTTGCAGTTATGTTAACGATTTTTTTTGGCGGCTTATATTGTCGTAGCCGCTGCTTCTGCTGTATAAAGTTTCGAAATATGATTTAAATACTTTTACTATCGTTTAGAACAGGGGTGGCAAGACTTTTATCGTTGCGTGCCACAAAAAACCGCGTGACACCTTAAAATAATTTATATTTCCAAAGATCTTTTTGTTTGAAAACATTTTAGTTTCATTTCCATATTAAGTTTTTCAGATCTAGTTTTAGTAGAGACTATTTTTCAGTTTTGTCAAATGCTCTGGCACTTTTTCACTTTTGCGATTATGAGATTTTGTTTTAATTGAAACAATTTGTACTTCTTTTAATCCACAATGCCAAAAACTGTGTACAGAATCGTAGTGGAATTTTAAAATGTACTAAAAGCTGTACTTCATCATTTTCCGTTGTTTTTCAGAAGTTATCAATTGTTTTAGAGATTTATGAATTATATTTCAGAAATAATGAATTGGTTTTCAGATTTATAAATTGTATTTTAAAAACTATTAATTTAATTTCATATTTATCAATCAGTCTAGCTGACTGTATTACAAACCCGTTTTGAGAATACCCCCAGTATACCCTCAAATTTTCGAGATAACAGTAAAAGAGTATTTTTTTGCAACTGGCGCATTTAAACTTTTGTAACTCAGTCACTTTTTAACCGATATTGAATTTTTTAACGGTATTTAAAATAGAATTAACTGGTCTTTCCAAATATATTTATATACTTTCCTTATACCATTAATAAAAATATGTAGAGTTTTTTTTTAAAAAAAATTTAATTTTTAAATTTTCTTTAACTTTTCAACTTCTACGATTAATAAATGACTGAGTTACAAATTTTTAAAATAATCAGGCGCAAAAAATGCTCTCCTACCGTTATCTCGAAATTAGAGGGTATATTGCAACTTCTCAAACCGGTTTTGTAATACACTCAACTAGACTTACAACCTACACTAGGTCATTTGACAAGTGAATATTCTGTGTAGCATAGCGTAATTTCTGAAATACAGTTGATATTTTTTTAAATAAAATTGCATTTTAACAATTTTCTACAAAACAATTAATCATTTTTCAAATGAATTTGATAAATTCTAAAATACAATTGTTCAATCTGAAAAACAATTGATAAGACTGAAGTGCAATTGATAATGGTTTCTAAAATTCAATTGATTGTTTGAAATTGAAATGAGAATTCCCGATTTGCAAATAATAATTTTGAAATAAAATTGATCATTTCTGAAGTCAATAAATAACGTCTGAAAAATAATGGTGTATTTATCTTTCGAAATACTTCCGAACCTTGATTTAAGAAAACCGATTTTTCGGTTATTAATCTCAATTCTGCAAAAAGAAGAGTTTTTGAAACTTTTTTTAATAACATTAAAAGGTGATTTGCAAATTTTTATGACTGTGCGCCCCGGTAGGCTAGTTGGTAGCGTGCTGGCTTATCAGTGCGGGGGTCGTGGGTTCGATTCCCACCAGAGGCACTGGTCTGTTTTCGCTACAACGCGCCGAAGGCCATAGTAGCTAGTGCTCGGTAATTATATGATAATTATATAATTATATGATTATTAGTTAATAAAAACAAAAAAAAAAAAACAAATTATGAAAAATTTCACCATAATCGGTTTAAAGCAAACATTTTTGTATCGATGATAAATATTTAAAACCCTAATAATTACTTTAATAGAATTGTTGCTGTATTTAGAAAAAAAAATGTTTTTTCAAATAATTAAGAAAACTGCGCGTGCCACCCAAAATGAAGCCACGTGTCACTAGTGGCACGCGTGTCATAGTTTTGGCAGCCCTGGTTTAGACGGTATTTTTTTAGATTCAAGTTTTTTTTTGTCGCATCAGTTATGCATTCAAGCATAAATGCGTGAATACCAAACAACAACATCATCATCAGGGCGGCGACTTGTATGCACTAAAAAATCCAAAATGTGTGCTCAAAATATGCACTTAAATCAAAATATGCATTAAAAACAAAAATAAGCACTAAAACTCAAAAATATGCAATAAAAATCAAAAAAAAAAAATGAACTTCAAATTTGAGGATTTTTAAATTTTAATTTATTTTAAATTAAATCTAAATTAGCTTTTACAAAATATGCAGTTAAATTGCAAATATGCAAAATATGCAACAAAAAATTCAAAAATATACATTTAAGGCAACAACAAAGCGATACATTCAGAAAAATACACTTTTGAATATATTTGCAAACCCAAAAAAAAGATCTATTTGCAATTTTATAATTTTTAGATATTATGTTTGAGATATGCAAACATACTCATAATAAGGAGTGAGATCGAATAAATCCTAACACAGATTATCACTTATAAATTTTTTTATGTTTAAAAGTGAACTTTGAACAAAAAGTGAAAACAAAAAAAAAGTAGCATTTTTACAAAAAAAAAACTTAAATTTCGTAGAAAAAAATATGCTTAATTGTTCAGAACTCAGAAAAATTAAATTATATTAAGATTCGTTTTAAATTATTGATAAAGGCTACAAAGCAAATTCCCAAAACTGTCACTTTTTTTGGAAGTCTGCTCCTAAGAATTAGGGCACTAAATATGGCAAAAAAGCTATTTTACTCACATTTTGTTCAGCTTCCATTTGTATACAAAGTAATGATCCGATTTCGCTAATAATTTATGGACATCATCTGGTGACTTTTTAAAAGATAACTTGATTCAAAAAAAAGTTCACTTTTAAACATAAAAAAAGTTATAAGTGATAATCTGTGCTAGGATTTATTCCATCTCACTCCTTAAACATATATATAGTTGCAGATAAACATATATATTTTTACAGGCAAACAAAATTATATTTGCAAGCAAACATGTTGTATTAAAAAAATGGCAAACGGGAATGTTGTCCAAACAAAAGTATATTACCAGCATTTATATTTCCAGCAGGGCGTTTTTTTTCAGCGTATACCATTTTGTTGCAAACTCTGTGATTTGGAAACTTATATTGTCAGAATTGAATTTGGTTTGAATACAAACATGCATATGCATTCAAGTCGCTGCCTTGCTCATCATCATAAAACTGGCGCATACGATAATCAAAAGTTTACAACAGATGTAAAGTTGTAGTCGATTTTTGATTTCGGTTGAACGGAACCACCACCATCATCAAAATCATTATATATGAGCATGTATAAAACAGCAGCCAGTTAAACGGCACGCCATTAGCCAGTCAAACTGCTACTGTATTTTACTATTACAACTTGTTTATTTTATTTCTCGCTTAGCGTCTGAATGGCGTTAGCGATTTGTTTTAATTCAACAATCATGCCAATGGCAAATTATTATGACAATTTTTATTTGTTTGTAAGCAAGATTTTATTTAACATTTTTTTTTTTTGCTATAAAGAAATAAATTTTGCAATTCGCTTGAACTTTAAAATATGTAACATATGCAGTTTCCATAATAAAACAAAGAAAAATTAAACAAAACATTAATATTACGCACTTTTTACTATTGTTTGTTGCGTATATTAAATCATAAAAATTTACATTTTATATAAAAAAAAAGTAAATGATATCCCCAATTTTTTGAAATACTCATTATTACAACGGAAGTTCAGAGCCAATCTGTTGGTTTTTTACAAAAAAAAAAAAAACTAAACAAATTGTAGAAAATTTAAAAATCTGCTGGATTGTATACCTTTATATGTTTATAAGGTTAACACTTATTTGTAGAGGATATTTCTATTCAAAATTATGAGGAATGTTTAACGGTTTCATGTAACAATAATTATAAAGCATAATTGATAAAAATTTATTGAAATTTAAAAATTTTTCAGGCGTGCCATATAGACATCATGATGTAAAATATTAAAAAAGATACGAATTTTTAAAGAAAATAACTCAAAAAATATTTGTTCAATTAAATTTAAATAACATTTGTAAAGTCGTTGTAAAATGTAAAATATTTCTTGAAATTACAGGTTTCATATAATTTTTATTAAAAATAAAAATTAAGTTTTTTCGACCCTTAAATGTGCAATGATTAAATATTTTGTGAAATTAAGTTAAGTTTGTAATTCAAAATGTTTAAAGTACTTTAAGAAATAATTGAAATAAAAAATAATTATAAATACAAATATCCTGTAAATAATCAAAAATCTGTAAAATTTAGTAAAATTTAGTAAAAAAAAAAACAAACAAGTTCAAGAAATGAAAATTATTCAAGTTCTAGAGCATACTCTATATTTCTTTATTAGGATATTGTCCTAACAAATAATCTATAGAGTTTTTGTTTTCAAATTTATTAATTGACCACTTTCAGTAATGTGTTGATAGATCTATTTCGGGAATTTTTTAGGTTCCCATCATCAGAACACGTTTTGAAAGAAGTGACAATCAAATGCAAAACATCAAACATTCATATAAACTAGTTTTCTCACTAAATGAGAACTAATATATGAGCTCGAAGTTAAAGATTATCACCATTAATCAAAAATAAATTGAGAACTTGTTTGTTATGTGCAAGGTCTACCTTTGGTAGATATTCAATACACGTTTTTTGTATAATCTAATTTTTCTATATAAAAATAAAGAAATATAGAGTATGACCTCGAACTTGAATAATTTTCATTTTCATTTCTTGAACTTGTTTAATTTTTTTTACTAAATTTTACAGATTTTTGATTATTTACAAGATAATTGTATTTATTATTATTATTTATTTCAATTATTGGTACAAATAAGACTTAGGGTCTCTTAAAGCACTTCAAACATTTTAAATTACAAACTTAACTTAATTTTTAGTGTCCGACCGAACAGTTCGGCCAGAAAATGCATTTGGTCTGTATTCTTTATTTTAAAACATTATGGACAAATTTGGCGAATGGAAAAATGTTTATTGGGCTGATTAGAGACGATTTTGAGTGACAAATTTAAAGAAAAGTCCGTAATTAAGCAATAAATTCACTGTTCGGCCTCCAAAAGTTCGGCCAAATCGAAAATAGTTCGGCGGCCGAACTTTTAACTTTATAGCTAAACTTCGGCTTTTTCCTTAAATTTTATACACAAAATCGAATTAAATCGGCTCAACAAACATGTTTTCAATACAAAAATTTATAATCATTGCCTCTAGATACCCAAAAACCGATCAAATATAGTTTTTTTCCGAAATGTTCGGTCGGACACTATTAATTTCATATAAATAATTAGTCTTTGAATAAATTACTACCTGCCATTTTGAAAAACAATACACTGGGATGGGTTTCAATTTGATTAGGTAAAGAGTTTCACAATTTCATAGCACTATAAAAATACGAGTATTTTTAAACGTTATGTACCATAAAATCTGAAACAAGATCGATGAAAATTTATTAAAATGTCTTTAGTTTTTAGGCGTGCCTTATAAAGATCCAAATTTAAAGTAAAAAAAATACGAATTTTGTAGAAAAAACAAAAAATATTTTTAGATTAGACTGATAAGAACATTTATTATTAAATAGAACATAGTTGATGAAAGCGTAAATTAAAAGTCTTTTAGGCGTGTCAGATAAAAACCATGTGCTCAAATATTAAAGCTGTTCGGAGTTTTTAAAGAAAATAAATCGAAAAATTATTTTGGAATTATTTGGAATCCTGCAGGATGTAAAGTTTTCCTTAAACTTTTTTAAAACAAAATTTTTGATTTCACAGATTTTTAATTTTTATACGATAATTTTATTCAAAACAATGAGGATTGTTAAACGTTTTATCGAACCCTAAATTTTTAAACAATATTGATAAAAATTCACACAAAATTGTTTAGTTTTTAGTCTAAAAATATTTTTAAAAGAAATTTATAAAAAAAAAAAATTTTTATTGGTGAAAATGTAATTAAAATTTTTAAACAAAAAATCACAATATCGTTTTGGAATAAACTTTAAAAGACAGTTGTAAAGTCGTGGCAGGACTTTTTTTAGCTTTTCTATAAAAAAAAGTTTAAATTTAACAGATTTTCGTATTTTTTGGGGTATATTTATCAAAACTATTAGGATTGTTGAACAAAATGTATACAAACATTTGAGAATCGGCTAACGATTTGTTAAAGCATTTGATCTTTTGTAAAAAAAATTTAATGTACCACAAATTTTCAAGTTTTTAGGCGTGCCATATATAGTCGACACTTTTTGTATATTAAATGTTGACTTTTAGTTTAATGTTTTATATTAAATTATACTCTATATGGCACGTCTAAAAACTTGAAAATTTGCTGTGAATTTTAAATTATAATAAATTTTAAAAAGACATTAACTCGTTTTTCTAAAAATTACTACGATTTTTTTACATTTTTAAATTTTTTAAAATTTATGAAAATTAATAGAAAATTTTATAGTTTTCAGGAGTACCTTATAAAAGTAAAAATTTTAAATATAATTTAAATCAGTACTTAATAGATTCTTTTTTTGTGTTTTTATTAGATATTTTTTTTTAGTAAATATGAAATGTTTATGCATTATAAAACTAATCGATTTTATGCCGAATTAACAAAAATTTTAACAGCTTTTTGAATTTTAACGGCGTTCTAAATACATTTTAATCTTAAACATTTACAAATTCAATATTTGAATGAAGAATAACTACGCTAATTATTATTTTTTAAGCAGATTTTTTTTTATTTATTTTATTAATTAATAATCATATAATTACAAATTATATATTATTAACCTAACCGAGCACTAGCTACTAAGGCCTTCGGATCTTGTAGCGAAAACCGACCAGTGTTTCTGGTGGGAATCGAACCCACGACCCCGCACTGATAAGCCATCACGCTACCAACTACCCTACCGGTGGCGCACAAGTAGATTAAATATATTACATTACAGTTATTTTTATATCAGTAGGCGGGCCACAAATAATGCAAAATTTTAGTGTAAAGAAAATTAAATATTTCTAAATATAGTTTTCTAAAAATTCACATAATTGGTATTTTTTAAAAAAAAGTAATGAAATATTAACAAATTCAGGAAGCTAATGAATCTTATTGTTTTTAAGCAAAAATTGATTACATTCAATTGAAAATTGTTTTGAACATGCCATAAATTATAAGTAAGTTTTCCATTTAAAAGAGAAGAAATTAATTAATATATATTTTTGATTAGATTAGAGTTGATTTCTAAAAAAATCACAAAGTTGTTATTTTTTAAAAAAGAAAAAGCTAATGAAACTAATTTTTCATAGATTTTTTCTATAATTTTTTTAAATGTTGCAGTTTTTTTTTAAATCGTACAAAAATATAGAATATAAACATCAAATTATAAAGTTTTTAGGCGTGCCACATAAAGACCAATAGATAAATATTTAACGATTTGTTAAAGCATTTGATCTTTTGTAAAAAAATTTTAACGTACCACAAATTTTCAAGTTTTTACGCGTGCCATATAAAGTCGTGCCATTTAGGTCCCACAAGGATAAATATTTTAAAAATTCATTATTTAACAGAAAAACGATATTTTTAGAACAAATTAAAAAGAGAAACTTATAGAATTGCTCTTTTATTATTTACAAAATTCAACAAAGAAAAGGAATCACATTACTCATTACTTTAAAGAGCAAAATAAAGAGAACATTTATTAGGCTTTCCATTATTTTCCTTTTCCATAATTTTTTTTATGAAATTTAAAATTTTTATGTTTTTTCTGTAAAATTTGTCTTTGAAATTATAAGGATCTTTTAATGATTTATCATACCATTGGATCTAAAGCAAAAATTATAGAAATTGTAAGCAAATTAAAAAGTTTTAAGGCGTGCCATTTAGGTGTCGCAAGGATAAATATTTTTAAAAATTCTTTATTTAACAAAAAAACGATCTTTTTAGAACAAATTAAAAAGAGAAACTTATAGAATTGCACTTTTATTAACACATTTTCTTTTTAATGTTAATTGTTTAAGACAAAGTCGGTTAAGATTAGGACGTTTTGGTAACAATTTCAATGTAAAATCGTCGGTGGAAAATTTTTCTAAAATTTCTTTGAATTGTTATAAATTTTAAAACGGAATTAATGAATTTGTTTTATGAAATCAAATGAAGGAGTTTTACAATTTTTAAAAACGGTTATAAAAAATTTTAATATTGTGTAAACAATACAAAAAATTGTAAAGAATTTTTACCTCGGATAATATGGATTAAAAATGTATACATAATTAATATGATTTTCAAATGGATTTGTTAAAAAATTTAAACAAAAAACAAATGAAATAAAATGTAATATACACTAACACCAGGTTAAGTTGAACTCGAGGAACTTCGACTTAACCGGGTTTTACTGTATATTAAATTTATTTTCATTAGTTTTCTATTCCAATTTTTTAACAAATTCATGTGAAAATATTCAGAAAAGAAGCAATATTGTACAGCGAATAATTTTAAGGCGGGCCTTAAACATATTTCCCCATATTGGCCCAGGGTTATTTTTCGAACAGTAACTTTTAAAAGGGGTATATCTTCTTAAAGTAACGAAATCCATCAACGATTTAAAGACTGTATAAAAATATAACCTTTTGGCTGTTATGTTAAATAACAAAAAATTTTAAATCTTCTTAATGGGGACACCAATTTTGTTTTTTAGTAATATTTTTGATAAATTGTGTGTTACCATATGGTAACAATGGAATTATTCAATTTTAATATATTAACAATTTTAATGCAATTAAAATGATTAATCGAACGAAGTGTTTAAATGTAACTATTTCCTCCCCAATTTTCATAAAAGAAATGTTTTGAATTTGGTTGTATACACCATAATGCCAGACTTAATATTTTTTATAACAAGGCACGCCTTATCCGATTTCCTTAAAATGTGTGCAACATAAAACTCTATAGAAAACAACTTGTTAACCTCTCTGCTGCGTAAGATGTATATTAGGGTGTCCCGAAGAGAACACCTAAAATAAGTAAAAAACAATTTAAGTGGATCTTCAGTTCCTTACCAGCGATTGAAGTTATCGGTTGTAGTTAGTGCATTTTGACATTTTTTTGAAATAGGGCTCAAAGTTTCGTAGTCTATGGCTTGCTACTGGAAAAATATTTCTAAATTTTCTTTGGAGTAATTTGGATCCACCATAGCATTTTTTAGTTTTAAGCAGGTAAAGTTTGCTTACTTTATATTTTTTTAAATTTGTACATAGAAATTGTACTTGGTGTAAATTTAAAAATCCTCTGGTGGAGCAAAGTTACTCTACAGAAAATTTAAAAATATTTTTCCGGTAATAAGCTAAAAATTACGAAACTTTTAAACGCTATTTCAAATAAAAATTCGAAACTTTTTTTGTGTAAAATGCACTAAAACCGGTAGCTTCAATCTCTGGCAGGGAACTGAAGAGGATTTTTAAATTTAGACCAAGTAAAATTTCTATATACAAATTTATAAAATATAAAGTATACAAATTTTACCTGCTCAATTTAAACATTTTTTACTTATTTTTTCTATATTCAGCTCTTTAATATGCATCGATTGAGGGGTATTCCAATTCGAAAAAATTCCATATTCGGGACACTCTAACGTATATATACGTTTTTTTTTAAACTCGACGCAACAAGCCAAAGTTTATCTAATCTTGACTACGTCGTTAAAAAATTTCTTCAAAATGTCTCAAAAATTTTTTAAATTACTTTTTAATCCTTTTACTACCGACTTTTTGTTTGTGGATAAATTTCTATTTGGACTTTAGATTCTTGTTATGGGTCCTTAAATTAGAAAGGTTTACAATTATGCCCCCCTCCTCCTCCTACCCATCAAAAAATGGGTCCAAACTCTGTTTGAATTTTCTTAATCGAATATACACAAAAAAAAAACTAATATCGAATTTCAATTAAAATATTTGTTGATTAAATTGAAAGTTTAACTGAATTCGGTCCTATTGAGGAAATTGTGTTATCAATTAAAATAATTTGAAACTATTTAATTGATTTCAGTTTCAATTAAGAGTTTAATCATATCTATTAAAAAATTAATTGAATACTGTTTTTAATTTCAAACAAATTTTTAGTAGTATTAAAACTTAAATTAAAATTTCAAAACGCCAAATTTTTAATTTCAAACATATTTTTAGTTGATACTATTAAAACTTAAATTAAAATTTCAAAATGCCAAAACTAAAAAAAAATTGTCAAAATTGAAAAAAAATCTATTTAATAAAACTTGATAAAATTGGGGATGAAAAATAGCCAAAATTTAAGAAATCGTCATAATTAAAAAAATTGTCAAAACTTAAAAAAATCTCTAAAAAATGGGTAGAAAATATCCAAAATTTAAAAAAAAAAATAGTCAAAAATTAGAGAAAAAAATTTAAAAAATTGGTTACATATTGGTCAAATAGTTAAAATTGGAGAGAAAAATAGTTTAAATTTAAAATTGTCGATTTTTTTTTAAATTTTGGCGATTTTTTCAATTTAATAGATTTTTTAAATTTTGACCTTTTTTAATTTTGGTGATTTTTTTTTAACTAAATAAAGGGTCCGCCAAATAACTTTTTTTTTTGAAAAAGCTATAAAAAAAAACTACTGAATATTTTCTCAAATTTCTTTTTTTATTTGAAAGTACAATCCTTTCGGTTAATAATGGAAAATAATTTCATTCAAATGGCTGCCTCGGCTGGCCATGCAGTAGCCTACACGATCGGTCCAATTTTTAAGCACATTATGTGCTTAAAAATTGTATTTCACCAATGGCTTCACGAATATTGTCCTTTAAACAGTCAATTGTCTCTGGCTTGTTGGCGTAACACTTATCTTTGACGGCACCCCAGAAATAATAGTCCAACGGTGTCAAATCGCAGCTCCGAGGTGGCCAAACGACATCAGCTCTGCGGCTGATAATGCGATCTTCAAAAACAGGGCGCAAAATATCATGTGTAGCTTCGGCTGTGTGGCACGTCAATTTTTGTGAACAAAAATTCGTTCAACATGGCCCGATAACGATCGCCATTGACTGTAACGGCCACTCCTTGCTCATTACCATGATTTTCAAAGTAATGTCGCAATATTTCCCAGCGTTGTTCAAGCGTATACACAACCATATTCGTTCAGCGGAAGGATAAAACTAATTATCTGTCAAATCAGACATGAGCTAAGAGTTACCATTCACGAAATAAGCACTAGTTGAAAAAAAAACGTTAGATGGCGGACCCTTTAGATTCTTTTTTCAAATTTGGCGATTTTGTTGATGCTGGTAATTTTTTTATATTTAGAAAATTTTTCAATTTGTTGTCAATATGGTTATAAAACCTAGAAACTTTGCGTGCATCAAATTCATTTTCAATTAAATATTTAAAATGAATTATTTAACTTTTAATTGAAAGTGAGTTTGAAATCAAACAAAAGTTTAATTGAAATTTAATTGGCAATATTTTTTCTGTGTACAAAAATTATTTGTTTGATTTTGTTCTGCACATGAGATAAGCTACTTGCCAAATTTCATGATTCTAACTTTATTAGTTTAGGAGATACACCAAACGCTTTTTCTCGGAGTTAAAGGCTGATTAACAAATTGGACTTTGTTAAATTATCCGACTATATATGTATCCATAAAGATTTTTTTTTTCAATGAACATTAAAACACACACATAAAGTCTAATTGCATTATCAAATTTGTTACAAGTGCAGTGTACAAGGTTAGCGAAGGGTTAACAAAAAAATTAAAAAAAAACGTTCCTAACTACTATTTAAATTTGTAATTTCTATAAGAACCGCCTTAAAACTAAACGATTTCTTTCAAATTCTAGTAGTTCGTTATAAAAGCTAACATCACTTAATACCGGCATCTTTTACTCAAAAATCTAATATCAAATGTTTAATTGCCGCCCTAATATTAATACAAATATATGAACATATCATCCGTTTCCGAAAACATAAATTAACAACATCATCATTGTTTAAATTGCAATACCCCCCATATATGTATAATATTACCGTCATTATGATGATTGTTATTATTGTTGGTGTCTATTATAAAGTTTTGTTGTTGTGTTCCAAAAAAAAAAGTGTTATATGTATGATTGTATATATGATGTAACATATTAATGATAGTATTATAATAGAGCAGACAAAAAATTTAAATTGATTTTATGCAAATTACACTGTTAAACACTAAAAAATACATCGGAGATGTGACTTATCAATTGTGATAGATTTTAGGACGTAGATCACAAATGTGAACACTAAATTTTAATATTAGCTCCGCTTGTCAAAATATTTGCGAATTTAACTTTTACCAAAAATCTAGTTTTTTCTATAAAATTTCTTATTTACGAATAAATTACGAATAACTTTTAATATGATTTTAAAGTATGGACTTTGAGCATTAACAACCATAGCAGTAAATTGCGATTGGGTTAAGGATGTAGGGTATCCTTGCAATGAAAGTGAAAACTTCACTTAATTTTCTTTTTTGTGACTATTATAAAATCCCTTAATCGAATTTGAAAAATTTTAGCATATGATGTTAATATATGTTCTACTTAATAAAAAGAATAAAAAAAATTCCATTTGAAGTTTAAAATTTTTGACATTTTTTTTTTAATTAATTTTGTATGTTACATGGTGAGAAAAAGTAATGTGTCTATATCGTTAAAAAAAAATTATTACAAATTCATTTTTTTAATTTAATAAATAAATAAATAACGTGGTCACGTTGGAATTCGAACCTGGGGTCTCTGATTGTTAACAATTAGTTAGGCGAGAACTCTACCAACTGATCCATCAATACATACACTGATTGATTAAAATGTAAATAAATTGTTGTGCTTCGTGTTTTCGTTCGTGATATCAAAAATATACAACTTACCCTCATGCTAACAAAAAATCACAAAGTAATGTGTCTATAATTATATTTTCAAAATTATAATAATATTTTAATAATTGCTTTACGTTTCTAATAATAATGTAAAAGGTAATGAGGTATGATTACAAGGTAATCAATGAGAATTCAATTATCGGTAACTCATTGCTTTATATTTTAAAATAATGTTGAATGTAAGGAGTGTACATTACAATGTAATGCATTATATAACCAACTTTTGGTAACTCATTACTTTATGTTTTGAAATAATGCTGAAGGTAATGAGTATTAATTACAAAGTAATGCAGTATGCAACCCATTATCGGCAAATAATTACTTTTTGTTGGAAAATAATGATACACGTAAGAGGTACACATTACAAGGTAATGCATTACTTTATTACTGTGGAGAAAATACAAAAAATACATTTTTGAAATTTTATGTATGCAGTTAATTCGTAAGAAAAAAAGGCAATTTTTTGTGAATTTTTTGTGACGACACAGTTAAAATGTCTTTGTTAAAACTAATAGGACATTAATGCATGACATTTAAAGAATGTTGTATAAAATTTTCACAAAGAAATATTAAAAAACACGACAATGGCAGCAATTATTCGGACGTGTCTCAAAAAAAATGAGAATTGCGGTGCCCCTCATAAATTGGTGCTGGGTCATCTGAAATCAAAAAATCAAAGTTCATTCGTTATACATAATAGTTTTCCCCAGGTACATAATAGCTTTCCCCAGGTAACGCTGGGAGGGTTTTTCGAAATTTAAATTTTTCACTTTTTTGGAACACTGATGGAAAAACGAGATTTTGTTATTGTAAAATAAAAATTATTAACACATTTGAAAAAACTCTCCAGCGTTACCTTGTAAATTATGTACAGAAATAGTGTTCAAAATTTTAAAAGGATCGGTGCAGTAGTTTTGAAGTTATGAGGGGCACCGACTTTGAAAACGTGAGTTGTGGGAAAAACGGTTTAAAGTTTTGAACACTAAAAAATCTGGTATTAAACGTTTGTAAGCACATTTTATAGGCTTACCTCACACTGAATCCTCAATTCCAGGTCCATAAAGGATGTTGCTATCATCCATGATGTCTAAAGCACCTTTTTGCTCCTGTCTACAACGAATCCTGCCTTCTTTAGTTTGTCTCTCAGCTTCCTGCTCTGCTTTGCTTATACGTATGGAGTCAGTTGATAGCGTCCAGTCATGAGCACTTGATCCACTATTGATTTCCATGTCTTACATGAAGGTTAGTAAAGCAAAAGAACCTTCATTGAAGACACTGGCTGCCACATAAGCTGCAATTTAGTGAAACGCCTTCGTTTTTACGTTTTTGCGGAGGTACAATTTTTCTAGGTCCATATGATCTCGAACCAGTTGATTGTCTATTAGATTTTTTTTGGCATTTTAGTAATAATTTAACACAAAACTTAATGAAAACGGAGCTAAAATGATACGAAAATAGGAACGCACGTGTAAGTCTGCTCGATAGAATATTTACTGCTACACTAAATTTGATTCTCTACACTGACATACTTGACATAAAAATACTCGTAACTTCGTCAATTTTGCTACAATCGACAATCAAAATTTTAACACAATATTAACGCACAATGAAATATTTCTTAAATTGCGCCAAGTAAACATTTTGTTGAATAAAAAAAACATAATCAATTACTTTTTTAATTGACTCAATTACTTTTTTAATTGACTCAATTAAAAAGTAATCAATATTTTCAATAATATTGATTACTTTAAATAAACAAAAATATTGATTACTTTTTAATTGAATCAATTAAAAAAGTAATTGATTATTTTTTTTTATTCAACAAAATGTGTACTTGGCGCAATTTTTTTTTCTGTGTAAGCATTTATTTAAAAAAAAACAAAAATTAAATACCCTAACCCCATCTTCAGATTTGTCACAGACTCCATAATTTTAAAGCATAAAAATATATACAATTTTTGTAGTTTAAGCTATTTTTTTCTTAAACTAAAAGAGAAATTACGCGAGTTTTTTCATAAATGAAGTAACCTGTGATGTTCACTAAAGTTTCGTGTTAAAGTCTTGGATGTTCTTTTCGTTTTAGATATTTTATTATTGAAATCCTGAAAAATTAGAAATTTAAACTTTAAATAGATGCAAAGAGAATATTATCGCAACTTTCAAAACGTGTACTATATTAAATTAAAGAGAATAGTTGAAAGTTGCAAAAAATTTGAGTTACTATTTAAAAGTTTATATCATTGTAAAGTGTCAGCCAAATAACTTTTTTTTTTTGAACTCCTGAACCAATTGGACTTTGTATGGCGTCATACCAAGGTCTTTATGCAAAATTCGTCTCAATGATGTCTCCGAAATGTTCAATTGTTGAGAACGACAGTGAATTGATGTTGATGGCGCTTCACTCACACTTTCTGCCACAGCAGCAATATTCTCGGGTGTACGCACTGTTTTTGGCTTTTCGCGCTTTGGTTTATCGATGAGGATGCCAGTTTCTTTCACTTTTTTCACAAGATAACGAACATACGGACCATATTCGTTCAGCGAAAGGATAAAACTAATTATCTGTCAAATCAGACATGAGCTAAGTGTTACCATTCACGAAATAAGCACTAGTTGAAAAAAAAAAAACGTTAGATGGCGGACCCTTTATAAAAATGTTATGTTATAAACAAATTTTAATATCTCGAAAAAAAGTTTTTTTTTGCAAATATTTCAGTAAATATAGCTAACTTTAAAAGGTTTTAGAAATGATAGGTCGCAGCCCCGATGCATCAAATTTTTCCAATTTTGTTGAACTGTGTTATTTGTCTTTTTTTGTTTTGTTTTTTTTAATAAAAATCATGATTATGTATTAATGATTATGTTGGAATTTACCGTTACTTTTTTTTTTGTTTTGAAGTTTCGATGAAGAAAATCAAGTTCATTTTGAACTAAATCTCATTTGCATATGTTATGATGATGCGTTATGATTTTGTTATAAATCGTTTCAACTAGTTTACTACAGTGTGAATAGGTTATGTATGTGTACGCCCTCAATTGTTTCAATTCCATATGTTCATATTTTTATAGATATGGTGATAGGGAAAATTTAAAATCCCAATAAATAAATTTTGTAAGCATTATAGTAAGTTATGTTAGGATTTATTTCTAATATTTGGGTCAATATAGACGTAATCTTAGCTGTTATTACTGTTGAAATTCAATCTTAATTTTGAAATCTAATCTAGACTTTGTCGAAAGTGTTAATTTCAGCTCAATTTCAATCTTATATTTAGACTCAATACTGTTTTTTCATCAAAGCTAAAATTCAGGCTTAATTAAATTTCTCATCTTAAAGCTTATATCCTGGCTTAATCGAATATAGTTTTCAATTCAACACGCAGAGAAAGGACATCATGGCAGAGCTGTAAATGAATCATTCTTTTTTGATTTCAATTCATTACGAATTTGAATTGAATTTTGAATTAATTCTTTTCACATAAAAAAAGAATTGAATGAAATTTTAATTAATTCAAATGAATTTGGCAAAAATAAATTGGAATTCATTTCCAATTCAAATAAATTCTGCAAAATGAATTGCAATTCATTTTCAATTCAAATGAGTTTGGCGAAATAAATTGCAATTCATTTGACTTGAATTAATTTTGAATTAATTCAAATTAATTTGAAAAATGAGTTGCAATTCTGAGATTAATAAGGGGTTGCCTTGGGCTGTTTTTGGTCAATAAGTTTTTTTATATAGATTTAAATAAAACACATTATTTTTATCTATTTTTCAACTCGACGTTTCGTTGGTTTTATTCCAACTTCTTCAGGAGTCTTTTATTTATTTTCGTAAAATTAGTTATTTTACATTGTCAAGATTATTGAAGATTAAAATTAAAAAACTGGACTGTCACGACACAAATTTAATAATTAAAATAAAAAATAATCACGGCACAAACAAAAATATCACAGTTTAAACTTTAATGTTGCAATCAATTCATTTGAATTGAATTGATTTTGAATTAACTCAAATGAATTAGAAAAAAAATTGCAATTCATATTAATGAAATGAAAAATTAATTGCAATTAATCATGGTGTTTGGAGTTTGTTTCTTGAAGTATTACCTATTTTGGTTTTGGCATACGCCATAAGACAAAACACGTTTAATATTCGAGAAACAGTTAATAGTTTATGAAATTTTGTGATCCACGACCACCCAACGACAAACACCTTAGTAATATTTATGTAATATTTATTTTGCAAAATGGAGGTGTCTTTTAGAAATACACAAATAACTTCAAATAACAATTGAAGGTCGAATAATATACAACATTAAATGTACAACATTAAATATACAACATTACATATAAAACAAATACATAAAAAAATTATAATATATGTAGTTCAGATCTGTCAGATCTGACAGAGCTCCACGGGAGGTTTGGGAGGAAGACGGTCCATCTTCATTTGTATTTCGCGTTATTTGTGGAAAGTATAAACAGATATAAATATATTTGTAAAGCTTAACTATTCATCTTTCTAAAACCGTTCAAAAATTTAAAATCAGCTTAGAAGTAATTAAGCTAAAAATATTTATGTCCATAAACTTCAGATTTTAAGGGTGTATTCAAAATTCTGAAAATTGAAAAGTGATTTACTCAACAAGTCCTACAACCTACACTAGGTCATTTTACAAGTTTTTTTTTCACTGTAGCACCGTGTTATTAATTAGATTTATAACATTTTCTTATATATGATGAAGAGTTTCATAAAATTCATTTGAATTGAATTGATTTTGAATTAATTCAAATGAATTTTGAAATTTTTTGAAAATGAATTGCAATTAATTTTTCTAATTCATTTGAATTAATTCAGAATCAATTCAAGTCAAATGAATTTGAAAATGAATTGCAACTCATTTTGCCAAACTTATTTGAATTGAAAATTAATTGCAATTCATTTTGCCGAATTCATTTGATTTAAAAGGAATTGCAATTCATTCCAGCCAAATGCATATAAATCGATTCAAATTTCATTCAATTTGTTTTTTTGGCGAAAAGAATTAATTCAAAATTTTACTAATTCAGTGCATGAATGATTCGCGAATTAATTCAAAAATTAATGATTCATTTACAGCTCTGCATCATAGTATGATAGTTTAAAAGCATTATATTATGTTTGAAACACATTACAATCCTCTTGATCATGATTCTAGATAATGATACAATTGTCCTCAGTAATCGTAATAAAATTAGATAGAATCATACACATGATAACTAGAATCATATTATGATAACTGCTTGTCCCCAATCATTTCCAATCATGTTTTTTTCTCTGCGTGAGTAATCTTCATGTATGTGTCTTCATAAATCGGTTGTTAAAATTTTATGACCCCGTTTAAAATCATATTATATATTTCATTTTATTTTACAATCTTTTTTTGTTTGATCACACCTTAAACAAGTCTACTATATATTCATAATATTTGCAATACATTTTTTTTGTTTTCTAAAATTGTATTTTTTAAAGCCTTTTGTTAAAGTTTCGGTTGTTGGTTTTTTTTATTGGTACATTGTTTAGTAAAAGCTTAACAGTTTTGTTATTATTATTATTATTATTTAATATTTAATGTACAATATTACGTTAAATGCTTTACATTATAATAACACAGTAACTTGGTTATCATAACAAAAACGATTAATTATAACATAATTTGAACATAACATAAACAACGTAACTTTAATAAAAAAGTTTTAAATATTTAACAACAAACTTATTAATATATTATTAAACTATATTAATAATAACAATGAGATAAAGGAAACTAGGTTTAAAACAATGAGGGCGGAATGTTGTAAAATATGGAACTATTATAGGTCGTTAAAAATTACGACAAAAAACTGCACACAGAGAAATAAAGTGCTAACCGAATTGAAAAGTGCATTCTAATGGATGGTAACAACTTATAAATTCAGTTTGAACAACGATATTTACATTAGATTTCTGAATATTTTGTGTGCTGCAACTAAAATTCAGTTGAATTAACTTAACCTTAACCTTGTGAAAACTAATGTTCAGTTGTACCAATCGACTGAAATTAGTAAGAACCGAAATTGAGTCGTGGTAACCGAATATCAGTTAGCAAATAGCTAGATTTTTCTCTGTGTGTCCAATATTTACGTAATCTTCTTGGCAAAATGTAATACCAAGCTTACTTTGTATACGATCGATGTCATAGCTAGTTTACCCTTGTTTGAATAGGAAAGAATTTGAATTATTTTACAAAAAGTAAAAATTCAGTGTTGTATTCAATTTGAAATAATACTACACACAGTTGTATTCAAATAGTGTGCCGATTTTGATGTTATACAAAACAAATGCTTTAAAATAGTCTTATATCATACACTCAAAATAGTTTTACAGTAGAATCAACTGAAAATGACAGTGTACAACTTTAGTTCTCGTTAAAAAGGCAACAAAGGTAATTACCTTTAAAATAACTAAAAATGTAGTGGTTTTTAACCGTTGAAAAATAACTAACAAATGTAGTAAAAACAACTAACAATGTAGTAAAAACAACTGACAATTTTTTACTAGAAAAACTTTGAAACAACTGTAAAAATTAGTAAAAACTACTGTTTTTCAACTGTTATTTTTTAGGGATTTTAAAATATTTTTTAATAAAGAAAAATCCTTTTGTTCTTTTAATTACAATAAAAATGCAAAATCAATTAAAATATTAATTGGTTCGATAAATTTTTTAATTGAAACCCGTTTTTAGTTTTTTCTGTGTATAAATTATCTCTGAACTCCATCCGTGATGTCCCAAATTTAAACAATTTCCCATTTAAACAATATCGCGTTAAACAACTGTGCCATCTCTCATAATTCGTTGCCAAGATTAGTTTTATTTTTCACATGTTTGCCAATTAGGCCAGGTTAAGATGTGCGACACCCCGTACAACAAGCATCATAATATAACTCCCATATATGGGCAGGTGCTTCAAAGTCTATTTTGGGGCTTCTGGATCGTGTGCAACGGAGAGCGTTGATATTTATCAACGACAGTAGGGTTTCGAACTCTATTGACTCGTTGGAGCATCGTCGGAATATGGGTTGTGTGACTTTATTCTATAGATATTACCATGGGAAGTGTTCTGCTGAGATAAGCCGACTCATCCCGAGGGACCGGATCTCTGTCTTGTCCAGTAGATCTCTTCTGTTTGTTGTCTATAACCCGCAACACAAAAGACCTAAGTTGGTCGCGGTGCATAGTGCCATATAATCGAATCTGTCTATAGCCCGGCAATTCCGTATGTGGAATTGTCTCCCTGCGGAAGTCTTCCCTGCAAATTACAATTTAAAAATTTAAGTCAAATGTCCTCAAACACTACTCCCTCTTTCCTCCTCCCCATAACCTATTTTCCTGATATCGACACAATGCAATGCATTAGTAGGGACATCCCCTGGGTGTTGGTTCAACGTAAAAAAAAAAAAAGTTATTTTTTAGGCATTTTAAAAATATTTTTTAATAAAGAAAAATCTTTTTTTTCGTTTAATTACAATAAAAATTTGTATTTCTTACATTCTACATCTTAAAATGCAAAGTCAAAATTCCAAACTTTACTCCTGTTATGTCGTTTTAGTGCATTTTATATATAATAAATTTTTCTAATTATCATTTGCAAACTCTGAACATATCAATAAAAACAAATATAAACTAAATGAGCATTTTTCAAAACTCGATATAATCTTCTATTTTTATATAAATAAAACAAATTAACTGATTACTTCAAAATGAGTGTTTTGGTAGTTGTTTATAAAAATACTAAAACAACTGATTCAAACAACTGTTAAAAAATACAGTAATTTTCTTAAGTTGTTTTTTTTTTCTAAATAACTGTCAATATTGTTGTTTTGTAACAACAACTGTAATAACAGTTAAAAATAACTGCTACTGATTACTACACAAACAACGGTCATGTAGTAGCTGTAAAACAATTTTGAGTGTAATTTCGCTCATTTTTTAAATTCTCCCAAAATTTAACATCTAATATGAAAAGCCCCCTATATCTTTAATTGAGAATGTGTAGTACACTTCCACCTATAAATAGTTGTTGTAAACTAGAACACATACCTTTGTATTTAACTCAAAAATGCATCCTAAATATGACATCCATAAATTATTACCCATTGGACCTAAATAATTGCATTTATGTAAATGAACACTCACCTAATTCCTTTAAATAAACTACAGGGTTGTACATTTTAGAGTAATTTCTTGATGTGGCTAGACATTTGTATATTCTCCAAAATTCCTTATTTTGCTAAAAAAAAACAACTTTCAAGATTGTAACCACTAAACTAAATTTCAGCTTAACCGTTATTTTTTAAGAGTTAGAAACCTTTAAAATCCACGACTGGCTTAAATACTCTCAGATTCTGAAACATTTAAATCGCATGATTGACTTCAAGTCCGATAAATATGTGAAACCTTTGACATTACTTGAATGCCTTAACTACTCTCAGACTATTAAACATTTAGATTAGACGAATGATAAGGATCAGAAATGCTACACTAAAAAAAAGCCCTCAAAGTTACTAAAAAAAATAGTTTAAGTGTTGGAGTGTTTTGCTGAACATTAGTAAGCTGATTTTTAGCAACATTTTTTTTCTGGCCCTTAGTTCAATGCAAATTAAAATCGACTTGTTCAAATCAACAAAATTTTTTGCTGGAGCATAGTCGATTAAAAAAAAACTGAAAAACTTAGTATAAAATTTTGACTTTAGTTAATTTATTTTGCTGAAATTTAAATCTATTTTTTTTTTGTTGTGATTGTTACAAATATATATGAAAATGTCAAGACTTCCACATAGTTAACATAATGCAATTAAATAAAAAATCTGGTAATAAACAAAATATTTTATTAATAACATTAAGAACAAAACCTAATAATTCGCAATTGCTTGCATGTAAGCATTTATGAAGCAATTTTACATTTTTGAAGTAAATTCTAAAATACCAAAAAAAGTATTCAAAGTATCGCTAAAGCACCATTTACATTAGCACACATGTGTTTATACTTTACTCCACACAAGTTATAAAATTCTGTCTGTCAAAAAAGTAAAAAAGAAAAATCACTTGATTGTTCAGATGTTATTGACACACACAAAAAATAGATTTAAACACCTATTTATACTTCTAATTATTTATTTTTATTTGTGTATAACACAACACTTGTGTTGAGACATGTGGTAACTTTATGAAATATTTCAAAAACTAAAGCTTGTCAAAAAATGTTTGTCGATATTTGTAAATGTGTGTCGATATTTAGACAAGCGTATTTTTACATTTTATTGCTGCATGCATTCTAAATTTATCAAAATATTGTTTTGTACAGCTGCGTATTTTATTTTTGCCAGCATCTTCAATATTAAAATTTATTAAAATATCATTCATTTAGTAATTTTTTTAAATTAGTTTATTTGATTTTATTTTATTCTTGTTTTATTTATTTTTTTTTATTATTCACAATTGTTATGTGCACATGCGTGCCTTTGGTTGATGTGTAGTATACTGAAGAAATTATTAAATGAACGAAATCAATCTCGCTTGCATTTTGTGTAAGTATTACAATGGTTGTGTTCTTTTGGATCTTTTCTTTTTTCTCTACTTTGTCCATACAAGCTGCTACATCTACACTCACATAACAAATTCGGTTGTCTCAACAGAATTTCATTCAACCGAATTGGTAGCTGCAACCTCGTAAATTCGATTGTTACAACTTAATTCGGTTGTTGTAACCGAATTGGGGGTTGTGACAACCGAATTTCCGAGGTTGCAGCAACCGAATCGATTCGGTTGGTTGCAATTTTAGAATTTTTATGAGAGTGTAGTCTTTTTACTTGTTATCCATGCTATTAATGTGTTTAAAATTTTAGCTGAAAACGCGATGTCAGCAAAAAAATTGCTGAAAGTTAGTTAAATATTTTAAATAGACGTTTAACAAAATTTTCAACTAACTTTTTTTTTGTTTTGAGTGTAGCATTGACGGACACGGAAACGTTTATCTAGTATAGCATATCCGTTTGTGGTCGATTGTCCAGTAGATCTCACAATGTATATTTTTCACATCAGTCGAAAAGGCCATATGAGGATAAATTTCCCATAGATTTCTTCCCTGCTCTTTACGATATAGAGAAAATCAAGGCAAATATTTGTAAACACTACTCCCTCTTTTCTCATTTCATTTACCTATTTCCCTGATTTCAACACAATGCACTGCATTAGGTGTTGATTTAATGGAAGAAAAAACAAACGATTGTTTGTTGATTGACTAAAAATATTCCTAAAACCATAACTTAACCTCTTTTTAATTACAGAGGCATTTGCAATCCTTCGATTTACTGAAATATAAAAAAATATTTTTAGAATTAAAAATATTAAAATCCCTCTATTGACTATATTAGATTATTAAATTTTAAAATCTGAGTAATACCATTAATGTCTTTAACTTTTCTTCTTTGAACCAGAAATCTAAAAAATCTCATGATTAACTTATACTCTTCCATATATCAAACATTATTTAATGCCACAAATGAGTATAACTTTTCCCAGAGTCTGAATCCTTAAATATTCCATGATTGGTTTCAACTTCTACCGGATTCTAAATCTTTAAAGATTTCACGATTGACAACAACTTAGATACTTAATTCTTCAAAATTCCACGGCTGACTTTATACCTTTATAACCTTGACTACAAATTCTTACATATTCAGAATCCTTGAATATTAAACGATTACCTTTAACTTCTCTGAGATTCTGAACCTTTAAGACACACGATTAGCTTCAACTCTTTTTCAGTTTAGAAATCCACTCTTCTTAGGTTTGGAAATCTTAAAAATTCTACAATTGACTAACAATTCCACAGATAATTCAATTCTTCATAGGATGGTAAGCCTATTGACTTGTTAGAATCAAAAGCGTTTAAAATCTTACACAGAAATAAATTGCAAAATTCTGTTTGTAATATTTTTTTTTTTTTATTAATTAATAATCATATAATTACAAATTATATACTATTTCCCTAACCGAGCACTAGCTACTATGGCCTTCGGCGCGTTGTAGCGAAAACAGACTAGTGCCTCTGGTGGGAATCGAACCCACGAATCGAACAACTAGCCTATCGGGGCGCACTGTTTGTAATATTAAACAAGTGTCATAGAGCATTTTTGTAAATACAAAAAAAAAGTTTTTAGAATTGGCACCAAAAATGATGATTTGTAAATACAAAAACCCTTTTTCTGATATTTTTGTCATTTTGAATTTTTGTCTTTAGAGAATATTTCTGTGAAAAACTACAAGTTTGAATTTAAAAATGAGTGTGTTTAAATTTTTAAATTCCATTGTTGGTGCCTACTTTTGTTGAAATCAGAGAATTTTTTTTTTTTGTTTGAAATAATTCTAATTTATTTTTGGCATTTTCTTTCTGTTTAAAAAAAAAAATTTATTAAACGAAATTCAACTTTAAAAATTACATTATCAATGTTATGATAATGTTTTGAAATAAATAAATATTCAGATTTAAACAATTTAAGCTTAATTATTAAACTTAATAAAGTAATAAAGCTAATAATCTAATTGAAATGAATTTAAATTTATTTGATTGATTCAATTAATTTTTAATTGACAGCTTTTAAAATGTTCAACAAACCTATTTAATTGAAAAACGTAGAGAAATATTTTTTTCTGCGTACAGTACCCGTGTCCACTTAAAACCTAAAGATTACCCCTCATTTAGTAAAGGCTGTAAAATCGGAATTGAATAATTGCTTACACAGAAAAAATTATCAACCTAAAATATGTAATAAAAGATTTGATTTGAATTTAATTAAATTTGTTTCTAAACAAATATTTAATTGAATCAATTAATATTTTAATTGACTTTGAAATATATAAATACATATTATTTTAGACGCAATTAGAAAATTTCAAAATTAGAAAATTTTCAATATAAAATACCAAATACATTTGAAGTTAACAAACAAAACAAGCACACACACACAAACAGACTCAGCATTGCAAAAAACACACATACCAACGTATAGATCACACACTTTTTTGGGAGTATCATACACTAAGACCTCGCTTTGCGTCGTAGATACGTTCCAAAATATCGCGACTCAAATCGAAACGACGCAAAGTGAATTGGTATTTTCTATTGGTAATCATATAAACATCAACGATAGGTTAGCGAATTTTTCTTTTAGTCATTAAATGTTAAAAAAAAGAAGAATATTTAAATAACAAAACAGAAATAAAACTTTATTAATTCATTTAAAACATTAATCAGACTCTGTAGACGAAATTTAACATTTTCTGATAAATCATCAATATAAACTGGGTGACCACAGGCATTATCTACTAAAACTAAAGCTTTGAAGTCTAAGTTCTCTTTATTGCAATAAGCTTTAATTTCAGGAATGGCACACGTGGAAACCCAGTCTTTAAATAATAATGCCGTAATCCATGCTTTTTTATTGGATCTCCAATGTACAGAAAGTCGATTTTTTGAACAGCCTTTCAAAGCTCTGGGATTTTCTGATTGGTAAACAAGTAACGGCTTAGACTTAAAATCAACATTTGCATTGCCAACTAGAAGTAGTGTCAGTCTATCTTTACTGACTTTAAATCCTGGTGCAGATTTTTCAGTTGTCGATATAAAATTTTTTTTTTTGTACACTTAGAAAATTATGTTGGTAAAGACGACAGCAATTGTAGTCAAAAACAAATGAAATTTCATTTAAAAAAAGGACGACTTACATTTCATTAAATTCAACTAACATTGTCATTTGTTTTTTAATGTTCAAAAAATGACTTACAATTGTAGTAAAAATGAACCACATGGTAGTAAAATATAAACCAAAAAATTTTTTTTTTATTTTTTTAAATAACAAAAAACAACTGTAAAAAATGAATGTAAAATCATAAAACAGTCATTTAAAGTGAGTTGTTTTTTTAAATGAACTACAAGGTTAGTTAAAAATTTTATTTGTTCTACAAATGACTTACATTTACATTAAAAATAATGAAACGGTATTACAACCCAAACAACTACATATTTTTAATACAGAAGTTCCCTGAGTGTAGACGTTTCCAAAATAAACCAGTCTCGTCAACATTGAAAACTTGTTTTGGGACATAACCACCTTCGTCAACTATCGCTTTTAACTCCGTAGGAAAACGGTCCGCAGCGACAGTGTCAGCGCTGGCCGCTTCGCCTTTGAGAGAAATGCTGAGTAGATTTGCGCGAATTTTGAACCTCTCAAACCAGCCGTGACTAGCTTCAAAATGTTCCTCTTTATCAGTGGCACTACCACTTGCACCGTCGTTAGACATAGATTTACTTTTAATATCTTCAAATAAGCTTTTTGCTTTTGCCTGGATTACCATTTTGCTTAATGGAATTTTCTGTGCAACCTGATTTTGAATCCAAATAGAAAGCAAGGACTCCATTTTAATCATAAAACCACTCCTTGTACGAGTCATCGTCTTGGCGTCTACAGATGTTACAGATTTGGCGGCTTCTTTTATTTTAATTCGATCTCGTGCTTGAATAGTTCTGACGGTTGTTGCAGCCAGATCAAGAGCTTTTGATATGTCTACAGCCTTTTCTCCAAAGTTATAGTTTTTTTTTTTGTAATTCTACCACCACTGCTTTTTCCACTCATGATTATGTTTTATGGTCTAAGAAGTTTAAGTATAAATAAAAAATCAGGATTAAGCCTTTTAATATTTAAATTTATTTTACTTACCTTTAAATTTATAATTAAAAGGAAACCTTCCACTGTAACGCAACTGTGAGTTTTACAATGAAAAACCTTCCACTGCTGTCAACAATCAACTAACAATTGAATGTAAAACTTTACGTTTGTGATTCCCCAAAATCAAAAAAAAAAACATCGCAATTGGAAAAAAAAACGACGCAATTCGAAAAAACCACGACTCATACCGAAAATGTGTCTTACTTCAGTAATGACGCAACTTCGAAAAAAACGCAAAACGAAACGACGCAAAGCGAGGTCTTAGTGTATTTTTTTCTTTTTTGTAGAAGTTATTTTTAACTTTTTTTTCCTTCTTAATTTTAATTAGGTGCTAGGTGCAAAAATCAATTAAAATATTAATTGATTCGATAAATTTTTTATTTGAAACCCGTTTTTAGTTTTTTCTGTGTATAAATTATCTTTGAACTCCATTCGTGATGTCCCAAATATTTTCGAATTTCCTATTTAAACAATATCGCGTTAAACAACTGTGCCATCTCTCATAATTCGTTGCCAATATTAGTTTTATTTTTCACATCTTTGCCAATTAGGCCAGGTTAAGATGTGCGACACCCTGTACAGCATCATCTTGTTTTTTTTTTTTTGTTTTTTTAATGTTATAATTTTTTAAATATGCACAATTTTGTCATTCATTGCCCAGTCCGAAAACTACTTTAAAACCATAGACGAGACAGTTGTTTCATTTAGTAATCAACATAAATTCAACAGTTTCACTTTCGTTTTCATTTATAAAATTTTTTTAAGTTTAATTCGCATAAAATGTGTACAGAATATTAACGAAATTGTATGTTAGTGGAGCAAATACATGGGTTTTTTGAGAAAAAAAAATTAAAACAATGACAAAATTAAAAATACCTATTGAAATGCATTTGTAGTACTACAATTTTAGCGAATAAAATTTAAATAATTTGTATTTTTGTAGAAATATTTACGTATGCGACTCTCAAATGAACCAAAACTATTTGATAATAATAATAATACACAATATGATAATATTACAAAACTAGAGAAACTAGTTGAAAAATAATTTGAAAAAAAAACACGAAATAACTAACATCATTTAAATCTGAATTGCTAGTGAAGTGGAAAGTGAAGTAAAGAGTGAATTTTTGTTTTTTTGATCGTTTGTTTAATATACAGATTAAACACTTTGTATGCATACAGTGAACGCAATAATTATAAGTTCACTCATGAAATTGTGAATTAAAAAAAAATATAAATAAAAATTGCAATATTTTAAAGTTTTTGCTACCACATAAAATAAAACAATAATACCAGGCGATACCAAACCCCTTTCGAACCATTTAATGTACAATTAGAATACTATTAGAATACCACTGCAAATGTAGTTAAAAACAAATGGAATTTCACTTAAAGAAAGGACGACTTACATTTCAGTAAATTCAACTAATATTATGATTTGTTTTTTATGTTCAAAAAATGACTAACAATTGTAGTAAAAATGAACCACATGTTAGTAAAAAATAAACAAACTTTTATTTTTTTTTTTTTAAATTACAAAAAACAACTCGGAAACTCAGTGAATTGGTTGCCGATCTATCCATTACACCACAAACACTTATAAACGTCTATAATCAATGAAATCCACAATTCGGTAGGTTCTAGCAAACCCCTAATTTAATTGTATATTTAATTGCGAACCCCGTATTTGCAGTTACCACTTTTGATTATCGACAAGTTTTTAATAAATTTGATAGCTGGTACCAATTTGTTTGCATTTTCACTAAATAACCGAATTTTGATTTGAAAAGTTACTTGGAAATACACTTAGAAAACTATGTAGGTAAAGACCACTGCAAATGTAGTTAAAAACAAATGAAATTTCACCTTAAGAAAGGACGACTTACATTTCAGTAAATTCAACTAATATTGTCATTTGTTTTTTAATGTACAAAAATGACTAACAATTGTAGTAAAAATGAACCACATGTTAGTAAAAAATAAACAAACTACTAATTTTTATTTTTTAATTACTGAAAACAACTGCAAAAAATTAATGTAAAATCATAAATCAGCCATTTGATGTGGTTTGTTTTTTTAAATGATTAAATTTGTTCTAAAAAATTAAATTTCTTCTACAAATGACTGACATTTACATTAAAAATACAGAAACTATATTACAACCCAAACAACTACATATTTTTAAAGCAGAAGTTCTCTGAGTGTAGGTTTTGCGGCATTCTTAATAACTTTTTTGCCAGCAAAATAAATATATGTTCAGTCATGATGATCCTACAAATGACAACTTAGTGTGGCATAAAAAGCTTCTTGGATAAAGAAAATTCTTACTTAACCCATTAACGCCCACTGGACACCTCGCTTTTTTACGATTTTCTCTAAAATATATGTCCAATAATTTAAGTAAAATTATTTTCTGAAAGCCAACTAAATATAGAAATCAAGAAATACAATTTTTTCTATTCACACAATTTCTGTATCCTTTAAATTCACATCAATTGACAGCAAATCAAAAAAAAATTAAATTTTTGCAAAATTTTTGGCAAAACTTCTCATGAAATCTTTAGCCAGATCGAAATACTAGTATCAACCTAGCTAATATTTGATTTGCTTTATTTTTGTAAATATACGGAACTTGAAAGCTCGTTATGAATTAAAAATTTACATAAAAATAATCTTGAGGTATATAAAAACAAAAAACTAATAAAACTGTCAAAAATATTGCTTGAGCCACAGTAAAAACTAAATTTTTTTTTTATATAAATAGAACTTTTTTGGTCTTCGAAGTTTAGTAACGTCATGATGCTTGTTAGAATACAAGGATAGTGCAAAATTTGGTAATTAATAGGTTTTCTTAGCGTTTTAGCTTTCCTAAAACTTCGGGTTCTGATGAGATCTTTAGCCAGATCGAAATACTGTATCAACCTTGCTAATATATTTGATTTGCTTAATTTTTGTAAATATACTGAAGTTGGAAACTCGTTATAAATTAAAAATTAGTAAAAAAATTGAATTTAAATAATATTTGATAATAGTGATATGATATGTATCATTAATATTTATTATTTGTTCAGGCACTAATTAAACCTCATGAATCACGTTTTACAATACCGCATTTCAAAACGGTTCAATGAGGGAAGCTGTTTTTCACTTTTTGCTCCTAGGCAATTTTTAAGAATATGTTTCAACTTTTCTCAGTTTTGATTTCACTTTATCCTATTTAACGCCTTTGCATATCATAAAAATACATTTTCACTGAATTCTCTTCGGTAGATTTCATTTGGACTTTAAAGCGTTAAAAAGAAATTCATCTTACAAGGAAACTACACATTGGTGAATACGCAAATTTGAATAAAACGTGTGTATTTCGTAAAGAAGAAAAAAAATATTAGACACGTATTTTTTTTAAGGTGCGCAATTTGAAGTTTAGAGCTTAAAAAGTGGGATCAAAATTTACTCAATTTAGCTTTTTTTAAATATATATTTTTATATAAGTTACCAAGTAGACATTGACAATCGTACCAAAAAAATAATACTAGCAACCCACTGTTATTTTTTGTAAAACCAACCGTATTTAAAATTACAAAAAGTACAACTTATATTGTACTAGGAAAACACTATTTTGTTTGCAAAGCATGTCGTTGGCCAGTGCCACCCGTAAAATTCTTTGAAAATATTAGCGATTAGAAGCATTTTTTGAATATTTTATTATATTTCACACATTTAAATATGATGTAAATGACTAAGACCCTACAGTGCTGATTTTTAAATGTGTTTTATTATACAAGTTTCTCAAAATTAATTTCATCTAAGCTATTTAAAAAGCACCAAATTTTTTGAATTACCAACGTTATGCCAATGGTGGCAAGTTCGCTCAAACCAGAGTAACAGGATAATACTGTCAAGATTGTTATACCGCGTTTTGCCAATGCATAACCGGCCATCGCCGACGCTTTGCCAATACTGTGCAGATTTTATTTTTCCGCTTATGATCGATATTCGTCGAAGAGTTAGCGTCAAAGTCCAAAGAGTATGTTTAAAAGTCGCACCAAAGCACATTGTTTTTTGCAAACATAAAACACGCAAAAAACATTTATTTACAAATTTCGAATTTTTATTGTAAGAATTAAATATTTTATGTTTTTGGGATTGTAATGTTTTATAAATACACTCGCATGCGTTCCACAAAATTTATTTTATTAATAAAAAATTATTATGGCGCGCACTGTGCTCGAACCGGCGACGTCCTGTTTGTCAGGCAATTACTTTACCTCCAACCTAAACCCAATTTAAATTTGTGTTTTCAAATTTCAACCTATAATAGTTTTTAGTTTAAAATTTAACCCTTCCACGACCGAGCTTAAACTGTTGGTAAATTTAGGATTCGGGTTTATCGATCCAAAATGTGTAAAGAAAAGTGTAGTCAAAAATATTTCTTTGCAACTCCTTCTATAACAAAAATCCGTAGGACATATACAGTTACACTCAGAGAAAAATTTAGCTATTTGCCAACTGAAATTCCGGTACTGAGACTCAAATTCGGTTAATACGAATTTCAGTCGGTTGGTAAAACTGAACATTTGTTTTCACAACAAAATTCGCTTAATTTAACTGAATTTTAGTTCCAACACTCAAAATATTAAGAAATCTAATGTTAATATCGTTGTACTAACTGAATTTATAAGTTGTTAACATTAATATACACTTTTTAATTCGGTTGGCACTTTATTTCTCTGTGTGTAGTAGCAGAAGTATAACAGGGTTCATTTTGTTCAGATATATTGCTTTAAATTTGTATCTATGAATGCAAATCCAATAATTATTTTTAGCTTATTTTGTTTGTTAATATGTCCTTATTCAAAATCAGTAACAAATTTTGAATTACTTGATATAAAGAAGAAAATAATCGCATTTTTCCATTTTAAGACAAATGTTAGTTTCAGTTTTCAACCCGGTTAATTTTTGATAGTTTTGGTAAAATTTTTTTAATATTTACTTAAAAAACCGTAAACTTTTGCTGTTTTTGTATGTAATTGGTCAAACTGTTGTCAAAAATTGTGTTCCCCATTATTGACGTCGTTAGCCATTTTTAGATGTTAGCCATATTAATCATGCTGAAATATTAAGTAAATCCCATGGATGGTAACAGATTCGATGCGGGTTTCGGTGAGGGTAACGCTATTTTCGTTTATTTCGATAACGGTATTTTATGGGTAACTATGTCGGTTATTTCCGTATCAGGTTTTTAGCGTTAACGGTATTTTAAGAGTAACGTTATTTGTTATTTAAGAAATGTAAACTTTTAGTCCGAATATGACCGAATTTCAATTGTTGCGAAACATAAATCGAGCGATTTTGTTTTTTATCTTGTGAAATTATTTCGGTAACGGTATTTCAAGGATAACGCTATTTCAATTATTACGGTAACGGTATTTTAGTTATTTCGGTAACGGTATTTTACGGATAACGATATTTCAATTATTTCGGTACGGGTTTTTACGGATAATGATAGTCATTTGAAGTAGGTTTGAATCGATAACGTTATTCAAGCGGTATTGCCTGCCATCCCCATTAAAATTATAAAAAAGCTTAATGCTATAAACACATAGACCACAGCAGACTGCAGAGCTACACGACTGCAAATGCCGTTGACTGCAATCGTCGCTGTGTGGTCAGCTACTTATTATTTTGGAAACGACAGCAGCATAGTAAACAGCTGATCACGATTCAATTTAAAAATATATTTTTATACAAATCAGGGATGTTAAAGTTGGTACAATTGTACTTTTTTTGGTACATTTTGACCTTCTAAAGTACCGTGGTACTACCGCGACTCATTTGGTACAATTTAAAAATTTTTAATTTTTCCCCTTTTTGAATTTTTAGTATAGCAAACAAATTGTTATTGTGTCCTTTTTCATTGCATTTATTCGTTTTATGTAATGAGCTCTTAAAATATATGCGACTATATCCGCCAGATTTTACGATTTATCATCATTTTAAGGATTTTGAAGAATAAAGTTGGCAATTTTTTTTTTTTTTAATATCGATTAAAAATTTACGATTTTTTACAAAATTTATCTGGCAGCTCTTACATATATTGACACTTGTTGAAGCCAACTTCACTTTTATTTTGAATTTATTAAAATTCTGAAGAAGTGAAAATTGATATATAGATATGGCATCACTTATAACATATGGGAAAACAGTGGACATTAGAGTGAGGTGAGTTTCTAAAAATAGAACTGTTGTGTTGTTGGATTTGTACTTCTGAGATTATGTATGCAAGAACAAAAACACCGTGTATTGAATAAAACTAGTTTTAATCACAACAAAACTCGACCTAACTATAGCTCAGAGGGCTAAAGCGCTCTGTCTAACGTGTAGTTCGAGTGCATGTGGCATTAGAAATCAGTTTATCTATACCACGGTCAGTGATTGCACAGAAAAATTTCATATAGACGCAATCGAACAAATAAAAACATAACAAATATTACATTATTCAAAAATTCAAAAAAACAGGGTCACTGACGAACGTTCAATACCAGAAACTGCGCAGTCTGATTCAGAAAAAATTGAATATTTGCAATGTAGTTATGATTTTTAGAAAATACACTCATTCTTCTATACCACGCCTTTCACAATTAAATTAAATAAAATTGCATATTAATTATAGTATTAACTGCAATTGTCTGAAAAAGACGTTAAAATTCAAACTCAAACGAAAATTAAATTATTGTTAAAGAAATGAAAGAAAATTCCAAACAATCTTATATATGTTTAATTTAGAACGAGCTCTCAACCTCCGTATATTTACAAAAATAAAGCAAATCAAACATATTAGCTAGGTTAATACTAGTATTTCGATCTGGTTAAAGATCTCATCAGAACCCAATGTTTTAGAAAAGTTATAGCCTCCATAATAGGCAGAACTTTAACAAAAAACCGATTAATCATTAATTTTGCTCCATTCTTGTCTTCTTAGTAAAAATATTACTTGAGCCAGAGTAAAAACTAAAATTATTTTAACTGAAGTCGTTAAAAAATTAAAACGTTTGTAGTTTTTGGTCGGTAGTAGCTAATTTTCAAAATGAACTGAATGTCAATATGTTTCCAGACATTTCTAGTCGTTGCTGGAATTTTATCCATTCCACACTGGTCTGCAAATGTGGAAAGTTTTTTTCTTTTCAAAATATAATAAAAACTAAGGAAAGAAACAGACTACATTAGCCAACATTATCAAGTCTCATACAGACTAAGGATTGGTTAAGAGCGACAAATTTATGCTGCTATGATGTAGAAATTCCAAATAGTTTATTAACTAAACAAATAATTCCATGATTTGGTCTCATATATTCATAAGACTTTTTTATGCCTTATTTTATTCATACATATAATGTATGTTATTGGAAGGTTTTGTTTTTTTTTTTTCTGTACAAGAGAATTTTTATGTATTTTTTTTTTGTTGTTTTAATAAATTTAAAAAAAAAATGGTACCGTCAACGTCCAAAAAGTACAATTTTTTTTGGATGTTGGTACAAAATTGAAAACTCCATTTAACATCCCTGATACAAATGCATTTTTGTTTCAGTAGTGCCAATTACATCTTTTTTTTCTTTATTAAAATAGAACAACATGCTTGGTTGTAGACACGTATATAAAGTTCACTTAAAAATACAATTACTTATTTATAATACATTATTATAACGTGAAAATAAATTTATATAACCCCTCTTGAATATTAATGCAATTATACCATTTGATGTTGCGACGTTTTTTGTGTTTAACAAAATAAAATATTTTTAAGCACTAATTTGTTACATATTTTGTTTTATTGTCAACACTATTTTTGTTTTGCAGCCAACAAAAATAGAAATTAACCTAAGTTGACTACAGCGGCAAAAGTAGTCGGGTAGTCGTGTAGTTGTGTTGGTGCCAAAATAATCGTTTTCATATAAACGTGTGTATTTTATTTTTGACAGGCTGTAGTCGTGTAGCTGCAGTCGTCTATGTGTTTATAGCATAATCTTTTATATTTTTGGTTGTTCTGTTCATGAAAATATATTTCTCTGCTAGAAATTAGTTCATCGATTGTATATAATTTTTGAAAATCTGACCGATCGGACGATGAATTTTTCAACTACACAAAGTCTAAAATACTCCAAAATTTATTCCATTTTCTCTCAAAACATAAAAAGTAGTTGGTTTTTATTAAAATGCTCTAAAACGTATACAAATTATAAAGTCAGGGTTGCGACATGGCAATTTTAAAAAATGGTCAAAAACCAAGTTATTTTTCCAAAAATTTTAAAAATTGGTTAACAAAAAATAAATAAATTTAATATTTTTGAAAAATTTCTTTAAAACTCGTCCAAGAAATTTCTCTCATATGTATTTGGTAGCAAAAACGTATAGCTTTGAAAACAAAATCACAATTGCATAGGTGAACTTATAATTATTTCGTTCACTGTAAATATTTTTGCGCGTCAATTGAACTTTTTCGTTGTTACTTTCGTTTTCAATACCCAACTGCAGTGAAAGAAGATAAAAGTGTACTTGCACGACAGGTGCAGGCAGGTGCGTGATGAAGTGTTACTGCTGATGATGATGGAAAAAGTTCAAACACCAGTGTAACCAACTATCAGTAGCAAAAACACAGTTGTTGTTGGTGGTGGCTGTTGTTGGTGGTGGTGTTGCTAATAATGATGATGCCATCGACTACGAGCAATTTGTATGTAATAGATTATTTTAAATATTCATTGAAGAAGAAAGAAAGTTTATTTTGAAGTTCATAAATAATGTTAATGTATGCTAGTTTTTGGTGTTTTCCAAATTATTTCGGTATTATTGTAGCATTAGATTACCTACCCTCCCATTTTACAACTTTGACATATTCAATTCACTCATAAAACTATGATATAAAAAACACAAAAAAAAGAGGAGTGCCTTGGATTTCTTGCTTAACTTTATACTACGTTTCCCCCGAACGTGTTTTCAATTGAAACATGTTTTCTCACCAAAACATATGTTTTGCTCAAAACACGTAAGTGGAAACATAGTATTAGTAACTAATACCAGATTGTTGTTTTGTCAATCATTTCGTTCGTTCATCGCAGTTTTTTTTTTTATTACACTGCGCAACTCGAAAACTAAAACTAGAGTACCGACCATTGAGCCTAAATATTTCGGACACGCTGATTTGAATGGCTTATCCAGTTTTTTCACTTATGGGACAGATTTTTCGCAAATTTTCATTAAAATTTTGCAAGTTTTTTTTACATAAACATGTATTTTTTTTTACATAAAATTTTAAAAATCAAAAATTTTATCTTACACTCAAAAAAATAAGTTAGTAAGACATCTTGCAAATCAGATATTATTTTTCAGCAAATTTTTTGCTAAAAATATGTTTTAAACTAAAATTTTAGTTATACTTATTCAGCACTTAACTCTTTTGAACTAATGTTTTACTAAGATTTTACTAATGTTTTACTTATTTATTTTGCTAAAAAAATTGTGTTGATTAGCACATCAATGGTGTGAACGACAACCAGAAAAAAATTTTGTTGATTAGCACATCAATGGTGTGAACGACAACCAGACTGAAAGATATACGCAGAATGAATTAGATGTCGCGGCATGTCACGATGTAGTAGTGACGAGAAAAATTATACTTAAAAGTACAGCTCCAGTAAGACATAATATAAAAAAATCAATCAGGGAAGATTTTTGTTTCTGTTTTTCATACATAAAACAAAATTGTGGATTAAAACAACTTAATCTATTAATCTAGTAATTAAATAAAAGACAAAATAAAATATTTAAATTTAATAAAGATTAAATTTGTATTTGTAAACTAAATGTTTATATATATTAATAATCTTGTGTGGTCAAATTGCAAACAAATATGCAATAAGTAGACAGACTAAAGCGAAAGACAAAGACATACATCTTAGGTAGATTTTTCTGTTTCCTTTTTCTTATTGCAAAACGGGTTGTATGTGTTATATTTTGTTATTTTTTCGTTTCGTTTCTATAATTCTCTGCGGCATTTGCGTTCCTATAAAAGATAGCATCATTTAGACAATAATTAATGTAAGTAGTTCAAAGATAATTTCGCTTATGTTATATATGACTATTTCTATTGTTCTTAGATATTACATTATTTCATATCGTCAATTTGGGAGTATGAACATTTTTATATTTTGTAACGTATTGTAAATTATTTTAAACAAAAATATGTTTCATGACTTTCAGCAAATACATTAACTAAAGTATAATTTTTCTACAAATTTTTAGATTTATTTTCAGTCTACTAATATTCAGCAAAAATTTTATTAATTTTTAGCAAGGGTTTTTTAATTTCTAATCTACTAAGTGTTAGCAAAACTTTTGCTGAATCTACTAATTTTGTTGCTAAAAATCGCTGATTTTCAGCAAAAGATTTTGCTGACATTAGCAATTTTTTTGCAAGCACCCTCCTGACTAAAATTTTGCTGACTCAGCAAAATTTTTTGCTTACTTTACTAACTTTTTTATTTGAGTGTAGCTTTTTATGATAAATACATAAAAGACCTTCATTAACATGCGGGTATTAAATTTAATTAATAAATGTGCAGCATTAACAAGTAAATCCGCGCTTTTTCTCAGTTTTTGCAATATTATAGCATTTTTGCAAAATTTATCATCCTAACATAAAATATTTGATTTTAAAAATTGTCTGTATTGTTGTTTTCGGTTTCATGGGTCAATTTTGTAGCGCAGTGTTATTAAAACAACAACTAAAACAATGTAATAACTGTAGTTGTTGCCTGACTTTGTTAACCTCGTATTGCTAACAAAAACTGTAACACACAAAAAAAAAAAATTGTAGCACGTTATTATGTTATGTTGTAGGTTTATTTAAGTGATTTTTTTCGCAAGCATCATACCCACTCACGTACAATATGAGCTAATGAACCTTAACCTCTTCGCGAAATAATGGCGACATTATGTTGGAATTTACTCAAATAACAATATAAACTTAATTACATATTATGACAGTTGGGTATTTTTAATCCTTTACCGCATGAAACTCCAGATCTTAATGAAAGTTGTATATTTTGATACTAAATGGAAATTAAGTGAACACTTATTTCGTCGTTTTGCGATATTTTCACTTTTTACGACTGTTATTATCAAAAACCCAGAAACAGTCAAAATTTCGGATCACCCAATAACCAAAAATATAGCGAATATATAAAAACCAAAATATGTGTGTTGGAATGATTATAACTTCTTACTTCAAATCTAATTAGTTTGTTTAATAAATTATAATTATTACTGCCTATAAATTATAATTATTTAAAAACTATAAAAATTGTTTTTTTTTTAATCTCGCCACAAAAAAGGGTATACAGTGCAAGCTCGATTTTCGCGACTAATTAAAAACCAGACCTGTCGCCAAAACTGAATTTTCGCGATAACAGACCCAAAATTTTATTGATATATTTACATTTCAAACATTTTTAAAGAAATTGGAGATTTTGAGTTGCTTTTTTGGCAAATTGTTTTTTAAAATAACTGCTGAATAACGTAGACCTTTTGAAGCCAAAAATTGTCGGACCTAAAAAATTTTTACTTATGAACAACTTACTTTTACTAATTGGTGAAAATTAACTTACGTGGGAAACAAATTCGTGATGGAACCAGTCCTTAAATAGAAATGATGTCATCCAGGCTTTATTACTGAACTTGTACATTACAGGATTATTGAAAAAGCATTTGCAAATTCGCATTTGAACAGGGCAAAAAAGTTATTCGCTCTTTACATATTTTTCTTCCGGGAGCCGTTTTCTCATTACATGTGACAAGAATGTGATTTGGAAGCATCCTATAATATGAACCGGATTCGTCGGCATTGTAGATTTGGTGAAGATTCAACCCGTGCTCATCAACGTAATCCTTAAACTCTTTCCCAAATGGATCAATAAGATGATGTTTCGCAGACAATTTCTCGCCCGTAATTTTTAAAAATCTTATTCCATGTCGACGCTTAAATTTCTTCAACCATCCTTCACTGGCATTGAAACCTGAATTGGTTTGATAAATTTTTGAATACTGGCTTTTGATCGTAAAATCTCTGCTGATATTGGAATATTTTTTCCCCTTTGTTTTACAAAGCATTTTTTTTCAATCTTGGTTACTCAGCTTTATTTAAGGTGCAACGTTTGCCAGGGCCACTTTCTGTTGTACGTACGAACTTTTTTAATAAATTTTATTGCTTTATAATGAGGTAAACCGAAGACTTATGCAGCTTGTAATTCATGCAAATTGAATTTATGGAATCTTCACTTTTAAATTTTTTTAAAATCTCTAATTTTTGAAAAATCGTTGGCATTAAAATATGTTCAACTTTTCCCATATTAAAAGATGTATTTACACAACAAGTGACACGAATAAACTGACAAAATTGAAGATCAAAATCATCCAAAAGATCAAAAAAAAAACCAAAAGACGGGGATTTCCCTTTTTGGGTTATAGACATTGTAATCAAATTTAAAAAAACAAATAAAAGTCGCGAAAATGGAACCCGTTTTTCGTTAAAATTAAGCCGTCGCGATAACCGGGCCGTCGCGATAACCGGGCCGTCGCAATAATGGGCAGTCGCGAATACCGAGCTTGCACTGTATCTCCAAATTTACCATTGTTTTGCATAAATAAGCTCTTTAATATTACAATAGGGGTGTGGCTGTATCGTATTTAATAAAAAAACGAAAAAATAAATTTTTTGATTTTGGGTTGACCTTGTACAGCTCTGAGACTATTAGGCAGCAATATTTGTGAAAAACTTCATAAATATGATGAAAAATTTCAATGATTTTCGTCCAATGTAACACTTCATAAATATGCAGAAGCTGTTTCATAAAAGTTCAAATTGAAGCTTCACCATGAAATGTTTCATAAATATGAAGAAGTTTTATAGATTTTCATGAATTGATTCATAAATTTTTATGAGATGCGTACCAACATTTAGGCGCAGTATTGATTGAAATTATTCGTTATATATATGTAACAACATGCAGTAAAGGGTTAAGTATAATAGGTTGATTTCATTTTAATGCATATCAATTTATTATCATCAGATGTAAAATGTGTCCTTCATTTAATATCTGATGCAAATTTGTTATAACGCCATCTAGGGTTGAGCTTGTTTGAAAATATTCATCATTTAGTTCGATTTATTTTACCACCTCTAAGATTTTATAAACCTTTAAACATTTATAAATGTTTCGCTTTTATATAAGCAATTTCTACTTGCCTCAGATTAGGAATCCTTTAAAACTTACGAGAACTTCAACTGTTAGGTTCTTTTAAACTTCTAACTTGTTTTTGTTCTAGTAATCTCATTGTTAACATCTACTTCTTTCCATGGACCATAGATTACATAGAATGCAAACTCTTTTTCTTCTTTTAACAACAAACAACTTTTTTCATACACATTCAAATATGTTTGTATAAGGTATACCACGTATGTCCAATACATTCTCTTTAGTTACGTGCACTGACAGCTAATGTCAAAGAGTTTGAGATCTATGTAATCTAGGCCATGGACAAAGTAAGGACTGAATTTTTGCTACGTAAACCAGAGCAATAACAATATTGACGTTATCAAAATCGAATGAAGTCGACATAAACGACTTAAATGTTGAGTTCGTGTATTAAATTCATTCGAGGGATTTCAAATTGTTTAACCCTTTGACCACCCAACTTAAACAGCTGAAGATTTTTTGACGAAACTTCGTTTTAATTTTATATTTTTCGTTAAATAATCCAAAGTTAATTAATAAGTTAATCCAAAAATAATAACCATTTTTACATAAACTTAAAGCATTAACATTATAAAAACTAAAAACAACACGTAAAAAAATCTCAAAAAATTAAAAACAATTTTTTTAATGCTCTGAGACTATTAGGCTACAATATATAGGTATCGCTAAAACTCCACATCTGTCCATTGTCGATCACAATAAGTTTTGTTAAAATCATCCTGAATGTTTTCCTAAAATGGCAAAAAGTAAAAATGGGACTTATATAAAATATTCGTCGTCAAAGGGTTAAAAACATCATAAATTAACAGGTTTTACTTTAAAATTAAAATATCGCTGAAATTGGTTAAGTTCCAAGAAAAACTTTTCCGGTATTTTTTCCAAGTAAAATATTGCAGTGTAAATTCAAGTCATAAATGCCGAAAACAGTTTTCTTTAAAAATTCGTTAATACTATTGTTTTAGTATTTGTCAAAATAATAGTAATGGCGATAAAACACTTTGCAAGTATCTGTCGTTGGTAATCCCTCCATGCTTCCTCCAGATTTCAAAATATTTACACTTCAAAAAAAATGTAGAGCACTGACTTTGATGTTTTTTTTTAATGTTGGTAATGGCAAGTACTTACAATTGTCATTACAAATCTCATTACATTTATATGGGGATGTCGTGCAAAATAATGGTATATCATGAACATCTTTCTGCTTGCCAGTATGAACAGAAATAATGAGTCTAAAAATAAATTAAAAAAACAATATTTTTTTTTTTTTTTTTTTTATAGTAATTAAATGTGCTAAAGTCCCAAAACTTATTTAACAAATTGTGAAAAGCAGGATTTCATTCCTGCCTAAGGAAATCTTCAGGGGACTTTGTTATTAGAATTTCTAGAGATATTTGTTATGTTAAATCACAAACTCAATGAGAATTTCTTGTCCTCGTCTAGGAGCGAGATTCAAAATTTAAAATATCAAAGAAAAAACAAAAACAACAACAAAAAATTGTCACAATTGGCTTTGTCATCTTCCAAATACTACTCTGTTTTTTTGACAGACCTAGCAATGTAGTGACGTTTATTCAAGTAAATCAACAATAGAAAATCATATGTTTTCTATTAGTGTCAGTTACATTTAAATTTGCACAAGCACCTGCATATTTGTTATTTAAATTTATTTTCATCGGGATAAACATTAATTGCATTTATAGTAATTAAATGTGCTAAAGTCCCAAAACTTATTTAACAAATTGTGAAAAGCAATCTGATGTAGGCGTGTCCCTATCCGGATTTCATTCCTGCCTAAGGAAATCTTCAGGGGACTTTGTTATTAGAATTTCTAGAGATATTTGTTATGTTAAATCACAAACTCAATGAGAATTTCTTGTCCTCGTCTAGGAGCGAGATTCAAAATTTAAAATATCAAAGAAAAAACAAAAACAACAACAAAAAATTGTCACAATTGGCTTTGTCATCTTCCAAATACTACTCTGTTTTTTTGACAGACCTAGCAATGTAGTGACGTTTATTCAAGTAAATCAACAATAGAAAATCATATGTTTTCTATTAGTGTCAGTTACATTTAAATTTGCACAAGCACCTGCATATTTGTTATTTAAATTTATTTTCATCGGGATAAACATTAATTGCATTTATAGTAATTAAATGTGCTAAAGTCCCAAAACTTATTTAACAAATTGTGAAAAGCAATCTGATGTAGGCGTGTCCCTATCCGGATTTCATTCCTGCCTAAGGAAATCTTCAGGGGACTTTGTTATTAGAATTTCTAGAGATATTTGTTATGTTAAATCACAAACTCAATGAGAATTTCTTGTCCTCGTCTAGGAGCGAGATTCAAAATTTAAAATATCAAAGAAAAAACAAAAACAACAACAAAAAATTGTCACAATTGGCTTTGTCATCTTCCAAATACTACTCTGTTTTTTTGACAGACCTAGCAATGTAGTGACGTTTATTCAAGTAAATCAACAATAGAAAATCATATGTTTTCTATTAGTGTCAGTTACATTTAAATTTGCACAAGCACCTGCATATTTGTTATTTAAATTTATTTTCATCGGGATAAACATTAATTGCATTTATAGTAATTAAATGTGCTAAAGTCCCAAAACTTATTTAACAAATTGTGAAAAGCAATCTGATGTAGGCGTGTCCCTATCCGGATTTCATTCCTGCCTAAGGAAATCTTCAGGGGAATAATAACTTTACTAAAAACCCGGAACTCCAGGTTGTCCGTCAACCGCTCTACCATCTGAGCTATCTCTACATGTTATACTTTATAGATGAAAACATAAATGACTTGCTTGCACAAAATGTCATTACTTTAAAACTTACAAAAACTCAAACATAAGTAGTTATATATGTACTTACAAGAAGTTAAAAAATAATGAGTCTGAAAATAGATTTTCATAAAATTTTAGATCATTACTTTATATTTAAAATAATGATAAAAATAAGTACTTATATGTAACACATTATTTTTTGTATTGAAATAATGTAAATATTAACTAGCTATTAATAAGGCCGTATTATGTGCGTCAAAGTAATGCAGAGGGTAAGCTTGTGTCATTACTGGTAGTGAGGAAAGTAATAACATGTCATTACCGATTTTACACTGGGTATTAGTCTTAATTTTACCCAATGATTTAGGAAATCCACGACTAGATTTCATTTCGCCCATTTTCTGATAATTTAGGAAACCAACTATTAGATTAAATTTTGCTCAGTTTCTAATAATTTAGAAAATACGCGATAAGGTTTAATTTCGCACGGTGTCGGATAATTTTGAAAATTCACGATACTTTTGGAAAAGTTATTTCTTTAAGTTTCAGATAATTTAGAAAATACCCAATAAGTTTTATTTTATTCTGTTCCAGATAATTTCAAAATTGAACTTCGCTCAGTTTCTGATTCTTTTTAAAAATCTACGAGTTGCCTTAATTTCGCTTTGTTTCTGATAGATTTAAAAATCTACAATTTAATTTAAATTCGCTTAGTTTCTGATTCTTTTTGAAAATCTACGATTTACCTTAATTTCGCTTTGTTTCTGATAGACTCAAAAATCTACAATTTAATTTAAATTCGCTTAGCTTCTGATACATTTAAAAAATCCACGATTATATTTAATTTCGTTTAGTTTCTGATACTTCTGAAAATTCGCGATTGGATTTGACTCTGATCAGTTACTGAAAGTTGAATTTGTCTTCAACACAGAAATGTTTAATGTTCCACCAAAAAACTTTTGTATATTTTTTCACTTATAATATTTTGTCGTTAAAAACAAAGGAATATGTACTTTAAAACTGCTTAACATATAGTTAAAACCCTGTTTACTACCTTTTCTTTTAAATCAAATGTATTTTTCATTTTTCATTTTTTTTTTAACTACTAAAAAATTTACTCAAAATCCGTAAAAATTTAAGATTTTCTTTAATTTCTACTATCAAAAATAAAATAAAAAGTTTAAAAAAAACTCCCAAATCAGTAAAAGAAACGATTTTATTTAAACTATCAAAAATTAACTCCCAAATTACCGTTTTTCTTTTTTTTCTATTATATACTTTTTGTTTTAAATAAAGAAAATTTAAACTGAAAATAATAATTGGTACAGAATGACAGTATTTATGTGTAGTTTGTTTTTTTAATAAATGGTAAAATGAGTTAAATAAATATTTCTTTGTAGTTTAAGTGTATATTCCTTGAAAAACAAAGTTTACTGATTACTTTTTAAATAAACTACAATCTGTTACTGTTAAAATATTGTGAGTGTTAAATAAACCTCTACATTTAATTTCATTTGGATTTGCTTTTTAGTTTTTAATTTTTTCATGTTTCATGTTTCAAATCTTTTTTCAAATTCTTCTAATCCACGTTTATATTAAGCTTTATTCAAAATCAAAATCGTTATTAATAATTTTATTTTCTTGTTTTCTTTCCAGATGTAATTCCAAAGCATCATATTTACCACGGCAGAGTTTGGAAAAGCAAACCAGCTCCGATCCTGATCATGGCAGCTATAAATTAACTCTACATTCAAATGAAGATTTAGTGGGAACTACAAAATCTTCTTACGATATATTGGCACAATCTCCTAAATTGCCAAATAACTTGCCAGATGTTTTACCATTGGGAGCTAAATTACAGCCGACTTCAAATTCCAGTCTTAACTCGACTCCTTCGCTACGCTATGGTTCCAACAATAATGTCTCTTCAAATTCACCAACTTTACAACAAACCTCACCACCATGTTATCCCAACTATCCACCACAACAACAACGTTATTCAACACCGGTACTTAATTCATTTAATTTGTCTAACAATAACTTTACTCGATCTCAGTCGTTTGATACCAATAATCACAATAATAATACGACTCAAAGTCCTACTAAATATATGACCCAGTCTTCATTAGATCTTAAGAAACCCATAAATAATTTGGAAACAACTATAGAAGAACCAAATCTATTGGATTCAACTTCATTGAAGGAAACCCATTCATCACTCTCTTCATTAAGCTCTCTCGCAGAGAGCTGCAATAGTCATGAAGAGAGACTTAATGCCAGCCTTAATACAAGTACTATGAGTAATAATCAGGATTCAGTAAATGCTATATTTAGAGCTGAATTAGTAAATACCACCTTTGCAAATAATGCCGGTAATAAGAAATCTATTACCAGACAAGAATCCTTAAGAGATAATATAGAGAAAATAACACAATTACAGTCACAATTAATGTCGGCTCATATAACAGATAATGCCTTCCTAGGTGGTTATGCCTCCAGTTTGTCACCTCATAGTAACTCTAGTAAAACATCTCAGGCTAATGTGATTGATATACCAAAAACAAAAGAATCCGATAAAATCGACGAAGAAAAATTATGTGTGGACTCTGATAGTGAATGTCCTCCAGCACCCACCACACCACCACCAGTAGAGGAGGATTTAATAGAAAAATCAATAACAATTCCCTCCAATGCCAGCCTTTCACCTAAGATTTCGTTAGAAACAAATAGCTTAGATTCGAGTATACTCTCTCAATTAGATACTACTACTGATAGTTTAAAACTAGTACAACGTAGTGAAATTATATTGAGAGTTAATCCTAATACTGTCGAAACTGCCTCACAAACTGATGATATAGCCGATAGTGAATTAAAGAGTTTATCAGAAGTATCGAATACTAAGGAAACAGATACTCCTAATCGCACAACTTTACAACCTCGTCAAAACTACCCATAGAAGATGATTGTGAAAAAATGTCTAAAGAATTGGCCGATATGTTGGCTCCCAATGATGAATTAATTTATATATTATGTCCACCTGGTAATAAAACTATTGCGGACTATGTTACCAATCTATATAATCCCAATGTACCTCTAAGACCCAGCAAACGTGATGTTGGCACATCGACTCTTACGAGAAGTAACAAAAATAAAGAAGATATGGAAACGAATGAAAAGATAACCGTAGAATTGAAATTAAGTGAAATTGAAATAGCGCCAGAAAATTGTGATATATTGAAAAATAAAGTGGTAAGTTGGATGATTTCAAAAAGAGATTTAAATACTAATAATTATTATTTATTGTTTCAGGATGACTTAATTAAACATTTAAATAATAAAGTTAGAATTTTAACGAAAGAACAAACGACTATCGAAGAAGAATCTGCCATTAATGATGAATTGGGTAATGGCTTATTGGATAAGTTAAGTGATAAAGTAAGACCAATAGAAGCCTCCAAATGTCGTACTTATATATCAGATATTGGCCATATTACTGGATTGTTATTATCCTTATCAGAACGTCTTGCCAGAGCAGAAAATAATTTAACGACAATTGTGGAAAATAATTCAGAAAAGGTAAGTGTTTTTTTTTTTTGGGTTACCATGTAATTTACAACGATATCTTTAAAACTCCTTCGAAATTTACGATTAGTATTAACATTTTTGACATATAAAAGCTTTGAAAAGCTAAGATTAATAACAACTTTTCTTACCCAGTAAAAACCGATGCTTACCTGCAAGTAATCCAAAAAGAACCCCATACAAACCTGCTTACATATGCCATGATTTTTATATGGCTAATATGCATTTGAAAGCATTACTTTTGTACAAATTAAGCGCGGTTTTTTGCGCTTATAAATTGCTGTGATTTCATGGCTTTCAGTAAAATCATATTTCATGTCTACATTCCCTATGGGGAATGAGGAGTCAATTGACCTAAAAGTGACTGGTTAAAGAAGGACTTATCACAGGACTGGTATAATTTAATACTGAAGTGGGTTAAGCAGTGTCAATTGTCCTAAAATTACCAAACCTATGACTGGTAAAGGGAGGACATACCACTTAACCAGAATGCTTATTAACACGAAAAAGCCACACACAGAGAAACATTTTGCTATTTGCCAACTGAAATTCGGTTACTACTACTCAAATTCGGTTATTATGAATTTCAGTCGGTTGGTACAACTGAACATTGGTTTTCACAACAACGTTCGGATGATTCAACTGAAATTTAGTTGATACAACCACCATTTTCAGAAATCTGTTATTAATATCGTTGTACGAACTGAATTTATAAGTTGTTACCATTAATATACAATTTTCAATTCAGTTGGCACTTTATTTCTCTGTGTGCAGTTGTCCAGAATTTTACCCATTGCAAGCTGTTTAGTTTTCGTTTATTTTATACGACATGGACCTTTTGCGACAGTCATGTGGTATGCCCATCTTTGGTTAGTCCTGTGGCATGCCACTATGTGGTTTAAAGCAGGACAAATGACCCCCTCCTATGACAAGCCAATGTTAAAGTTGCCAGTTGTTTACATAAGGTAGGGTTTAGCAGAGGTCCGGTCTCTGGCACGAAGGGACCGATCCTGTGGCGTTTATAATCCACGATATGAAACGTTCTGCATTACAACCTGCAATCGTGTTAGGGAAAACAGTAGGCTCAATTTTTTTTTTTTTTTTTTATTTTTATACGAAAATTATTCGTTTCTTTTGCTGCTTCTCAGTATAATCCTAAAGTAAGCACTTACATCAGCGCATTTGTTTTATCCTGCTTCTAAAAACACGAAAAAATGTTACTGGGTAGGATCTAAATGTTATTAAAAACTACTATTGTTATCAATTTAAATAAGAAATTCACAATTTTGGAAGTTATCGATTTATTTCAATTTCTCTCAAAATCTAGTCGATTTTAACTTTTTTACATATGAGTCATTCCATGTCAGACCATACGATTTTCGCTAAAAATTGACTATAATGTCTCCGATGTCTTTCAAAATTTTAGTACGTATTCTTCATTAAAAAATATTTTACACGTGTTTCCAGAAAAAAAAATAAACATTTTTTTTCAAAAAGTTATGTGCATTTGAAAATCGTCAAAATCGTGAAAAATCTTCCGACATAACAACTTTTAAACTAATGTTTTTCTAAAACTAGTGAACGGATTTTAAAGTTTAATACCTTATTTTAAAGGTATTTGAAACTTCTTTTTAAAAAATGTTACTATTTTTTAAATTATAATTGTTTTTTATTCGGCCTTTCCAATTGAATTATAAAAATAAAATGTTTGAGCTCGAGGCCTGGAATTTTCTTTAATTAAAATTCTTCTTTATTAATTTCTAATATTTCGAAACTCTTCGAGTTTCATCCTCAGGGAGTATCTTTAAATTAAATATAAGAACAATACAAAAGGTAAGTATAATTTGGTATATAGTGTACGAACAATAATGCAATTAAGTGTAGTTAACAATTTGTATAAACAAACACAAACACAACAACAATTTTTAACACAATATTTTTAACTCAATATTTTTATTAATATACAAAATATTGTGTTAAAAATTGTTGTTGTGTTTGTTGTTTGTTTATACAAATTGTTAAATAAACTTAAATGTATTATTGTTCGTACACCATATACCAAATTATACTTACCTTTTGTATTGTTCTTAAATTTTTATTTTACAAATACTCCCTGAGGATGAAACTCGAAGAGTTTCGAAATATTGGAAATTAATAAAGAAGAATTTTAATTAAAGAAAAATCCAGGCCTCGAGCTTAAACATTTTATTTTTATAATAGTTATTATTTTTTTTTATTTTTAAAATTTGGTTTTTTTACTTAATTTCTGTTTTTCACCATCTTCGAACAAGTCGAAAAATCTGAAAAAAATATTTTCTTAAAGTTCAATATAACCTTAATATTCCCTCTAAATTTCAGAATGGAAGTCGAATGGATTCTATTTTTTCCCGATTTTTGTCCATTGTTCTTGAGCATTTTTTGAGTTGCGTACAATTAGTAGTACACTAAAAGTTCTATAATTGTCACCTGTTTTAAATGTCAATATGCTTTAATTGTCACCCCCTGTAAAGGTCTGAAAAATGAATTCATGTAGTACGTTAATTGTCACCTTGCCTTAAAAGTCGGAAAAAAATAAATTTTAAAATTCTGTAACAGTCAAATGATATTGAACTTGTGAATAATCTTGCTCACATCATAATTCTATAAGATTCCTTTAAAACAAAAAAAAAATATATGAAGAACTATTGATTCCTAGTATGTATCTGAAAATTCTGTAAGATTCTTGTTTTTAAAAAAATGTAATCGGGTAGGTGACACTTATAGAACGTTTAGTGTATAAAACATAGTCGTTTCGAAATAGTAGTCAGATAAAAAGTTAACTGTTAATCAAAAAGATTAAAAAATGATGTAATCGCCTTGTTTAGTGTTTATTAAGCAGTTAATCCCATTTTTAGAATATTATCTTGTATATATGAATTCCCTATTAGATTATATAGCCTTTTCAAACCACAACTGGCATTTGATTCCTTTAGATTATACAGCCTTTAGAAATTCACAATCTTCTAATTGATTTAGTCCCACACTCTTTGGAGCCCCTCAGTTGAAATCCACTTTCCACAGATTCTAAAGCCTTTGAAAATCGACAATTGACATCCACTTCTCTTAGATTCTTAAACCTTTAGAAACTCGCTATTGACGTCCATTTCGCCTAATATCTAAAGCATTTAAAAATCTACTATTGATTTTCCTTAGAATCTAAAAAAATAATATATATGAAGGGCTTATTGTAAAAACTTGATAAGCCCCATTTTATTTTTAGTTTGTTTTCGCTTTTTAAAGGTTGAAATAATGTAAAAAATATGATTTCTGGACATTTATACTCTAGACACTTGTAATAATTGATTAAACAAGACTTCTATCAAATATTAATCAATGGATGTCTAGAAAACATCGAAAATTCATAAAACGACAAATGTGGCTTATCATGTTTTTACAATAAGCCCTTCATATATATAATGGTTAAAATTAAATTTAATTTTCGCATATGGAGAAATATTTAGGACTCAAATTTAGTTAAATCAAAATAAAAAAATAAACATTTTTGCATTTTTTTATTGAAATAAAACCAAAAAATCGCGGTTGGCGAGAAACTTTTCCTACACCCCTAATTGTAAATTACGGCTCTATTTTTTTTTTTTAACAAAATGAATATGTGATATTTCTTATTAAAAATTTAAAAAAAAAATATACAAATTTAAAATTTCATCGCTATTGGTGGGTGAACTTTTTGACGTCAGCGAAAAAGTACAAATCTATTTCTTCATAGTTTTTATAGTCTATTCGAATATGCTATGCCAATTTTGATATTTGTTAAAAATGTTAAAAAGTTATAGCCCTACTGTCCATGCCGATGAAAAGTTAATCATAATACCTTTCATTTGATATCTAATTTTTTATATTGTTTCTTTGGAGAAGCTTGAAAAAACGCAAATAATAAAAAATTGGGTTATTTTTGATCCCAAATGTTGACACTTAAATGTAAAGTTGGGCAGCTAAAAAGGTACTCATTCTTGTTTTTTGCCCTTTCTATGACATACAACAATTTTATGTCAATGGGAGGGAACCCATCAGCGGTCTTTCCTTGCTAGTATAGTTTTTATAGTTGTCTCAAAACAAACGTTTTGCTTTTTGGCATTTTTACAAATCAGCCGCCAGCTAAAAAGATTGACTAAAATGTTCACTAAATTCTCTTTATTGCTTTTAAACCTAATAATTTATTCTCTCTTTTTCTACTCTTTTCAGAAATCTCTTGAAAATAAACGCGATCGTTTATTTGAACAATTAACGGAAGCTAAACGTCTTAAGGCGGATATTGATCGTCGTGGTGTCAGCGTTGTTAGTTTATTGGAAAAGAATTTAAACTCTGATGAATTTGCCGATTTTGAATATTTTATTAATATGAAAGCCAAACTAATAACTGATGCTCGTGATATTGCTGATAAAATAAAAATGGGAGAAGAAATAATTACCGCTCTCAGTGATACCTTAATACAAAGTGATTGTTAAATAGCACTAAAGAGAAATCCCTAGAGAGAGGAACTCAATAATTTATAAAAAAAAAAAAAAGTGAGAGCCAGCAGTAGATGTATACTTAAAAATGAAAAAAGTGTGATAATCATGCGAAATTTAATCAAGAGAGCCAGTTAACACTTCCTATCAAGAAAAGAAAAACATATGCCTTTAACTCTTAAAGATAAAATTTCCTTACTTTCAATTTTAATACTGAGAGTATAAAGAGAGATTTATGGAGAGTCGAAAAGGTTTATGCAAAAAACGCACAGATTTTTATTACATTCTTCCTATAAAATATGGTGCTTTCTCTTAAGTTAAAACCCAAGAAATCTCTTCAAAGCACATGTTTCATTTAAACTTTTCTCTGTTTTTCCTAAAAACTAAAGCACTTCATTACTCATTTTAAGGGTTAATTTACAATCAAATGTTTATAGTTTTAAATTAAAATTTTTTAGAAACAAAAATATTTATTATGCTTAAAATTATCTTTGTTCTCGTGCTATAATCCGGTTAGCAAAAAAAATAAATCTTACAACATATTTCTTAAACGAAATCGTTTTTAGGTTTGCTTGCATTCTAATACGGGAACAGAGCTATTGTATGTGCTTTGTTTTTTTCTTTTTTTTTATTTTTGCAATGCTTTGTGATTTAAAATATGATTTTATTTAATTATTTTTTTTTTTTTGAAATAAAATTTTTTCCTTAACAAAAATTTAAGCTTCTTTTTTTGCTGCATTTTCTATAAATTAAAATTTCAAGTATCATTTCAAAATAAATATTTGTTTGTGTTATATAGTGTATTTTATTTTCTTAATTATATAAGTCAGTTATTTTTTAGGTTATGTTCATTTCTTATTATTATTTTCAAAATATCTATGTATTTAATTTTAGTTTTTATGCAAATTTAAACAAACTGTATTGGTTTGTAATTGTAATTTAATCAATAAATTTAAATAAAATAAAATTATAAATAAGAGTTTACAAAATAAAATAAAAAGTTATTAATTTAAACAAAAAAAATATGTTTTTTAATTTAAAATTAGATTTAGAATTTTGTTAAACAGTAATTGGAACCAATTTAATGAAATTTTTTAAACAGTCTTAAAAAAATACACTTTTGGTCGAATATATTATTTTAAATTTTTTTTTTACTATAGTCCAACCATATTATCCACCAAAAATCGGTTCTCAACTGAGTACTCAACTTTGTACACTCAAAAGTGTAGCAGTAGTTATTGTTTTTAACTGCAATTACAGTTGTTTTTCTATGAAATAATTCAAAACAACTATTTTGACAGTTTTCTATTTTTGTAACAGTTGCTTGGTTTTAGTATTTTAATAAACTACCCAGGTAGAAATTGCCAACAGTCAAAAAAAATAGCACTGGCAAACCACTGGCATTCTTGTAAATCACACCGTGTTAAAAATTAATATTTTACTAGAAAAACACTTTTTTGTTTGCAAAGCATGTGTTTTCCAGTACCACCTTTGCCAATATTGTTTTTATCAATATTACAACCAATTAGAAGCATTATCTAGTTTTACATTTTTTTATATTTCACGCATTTAAATATGATGTAAAAGACTAAACTCTCCATTAGGTTTGCCGTTCCGTGACGAATCCGCTGTTTCGTTCATTGTTTATGCGAGGTGCTTTTTTGAAAGACGCTTTATCCATAAACTAAAACCAAAACAGCTGATTCGTTACTGCACGAAACGGTAAGACTAACTGAGCCTTAAAACCAAACTGTATTGCGATTTCTTAAATGTATTGTAGTATAAATATTTCTCAAAATTATTTAAATTTAAGGTACACTGAAGCCCCGATTTGCGTCGTTAATAGGGGCCGGGGAAATGCGACGTAAACCGAAACGACGCAAATTTGCATATGCTTGCTTACATAGTGTCCACATTAGATATTAACTTTGATATTATATGTGCGAGAACACCAACAGAATAAAGGAATTAAATTATCTATGTTCATATTAATGTTTAGGGTGGAGAACACGTATTCATATTTATATCATGTCTTCTCATAATTTTCTGTCTACCGTTGAGTAAAGACGTCTGTTTATTCATTCAATTTTCAACTATGCGATTAAAAAATAGCTTTAAATTAATTTATAACAGTTAAACATTTTTTAATACACTTTTTCTTCTTGTATTTTTTTAGTTTTAGGCGTTTAACTTTTATTTATTTTTTTGTTTACAATCTTTTATGCATGTGTGTGTCTATTTTGACAGCTCATATCATAATATTGTTGTTTAGAGATTTATCATAACAACCCTATTTTGATATCAGATATGATACTAACAGTAACAGTAATGTGTGGTCCACACTTAATATAATTCTCTCTGAGATTGAATTTGAAGTTTGCTGACAGAAAAATATTAAAGTTAATATCTAGTGTGGACACTATGTTAGAATAACTTACCTAACCAAATAAAATTAGAATTTCCCTTTTTCCACGCAAATTGAAAAATTCCTCATATGTGCATTAGGGTGGTCCTTATTTTTCAACTTGCGATTTTTGGGGCTGCCCCCCTCTTAAAATATTTGTTTGTGTACAAAAATTCACCATGCAAAAAATTAGAGTGCTAGTATAACGGGAATGTGTCCCGCATCGCCCTTGAATATCAGGCCTCCTTGGAAAAATTTACCAAATATAAAAAAAAAAAAAATTTCTAAATTTAAAAATGTAATATAATTTTTGTATTGGGTTCAATAACATCTACTCAGATAAAAAATTTTACTTTCCCAGAAAATCGTTAACTTATTCTAAAAGTTACTTTTTTACATTTTTGAAAATTTTATTTAACAAAAACCAAAAAACTAGTTCTTGCTGTCAAATGTTTTATTAAACACATTCCAATTATTAAATAACATAAGTATTACGGATATCTGTTGGCAAAAATTTTTGTTAGAGCATTTTGATTCTAGCGGATTTCAACGTTTTTTTAAATTTGTATAGATTTCTTTTAACAAGATTTTTGTAATATTTCATCAATGTTATTGTGTATGCTATTTTATATAATTGTAATAACTTTATTATAAAGTATAATTTTTCGTGTTCATGGTTAACCTGTGTTTTCATGGGGTCACAATTGACCCTCGTATTTTAAAGAGTCAAAAATCACAAAGGTGACAAAATAAATTTTTGTTTATGTTTCTAGTTGTAACTTATTTACATTTTAAAATTAATTAAAATTAATTATTTAGTATAAATTCAGATATTTGTATTCATATTTAAATTGATATTTTTGTACATATTCAGGAGTATTTTTGAAGAACGTATTTTTAATTTAATAGTGTAAATTTTTTTGCATCCGGGTAGTTCTTCCGATAATCTGCTACAATTTGCATTATTACTTGTTTTTCCTCCTCGTTTCGTGACAATACTTTATTGTAGTCCTCCATGAGCTTTACTGCCCGTTCTGCAGTGTCATTAACAACCTTTTAATTTGTTAACGTGGGTCATATTTGACCCCAGGTTAACATGGGTTAACTATCAACAGAAAAAATAGTATTTTATAATAAAGTAATTACAATCATATAAAAGAGCATATACAATAACATTGATGAAATATTATTAAAACCTTGTTTTAAAATAAAAATAAAAATGTATAAAAAAAAAAAAAAAAAACCCAAAATATTTATTAATTTTTTTGACACAAAGTTAGGGTAAGTTAGCGATTTTCTGGGAAAATAATATTTTTATCTGAGTAGTTATGATTAAACCCAACACAAAAATTATTTTATATTTTTTTAATTTTGAAGAAAAAAAAATTTGTAATTTTTTTTTAAATTATGCTTATTTTTTTAAGGGGCCCGATTTTTAAGGGCGATGCGGGACATCTTTCCGTTATGCTAGATCTCTAATTTTTTGCGTGGCGTAGTTTGACACCCTAACATATATTTTAAGGGGGTGGGGAGGGGGGGGGGTACAGTCAAAATCTCATTTTAATTTTTCGCCCATACAACGAAAGACCAACCTAATGTACATGCATATGTAATTATGACTTCAGTGAAAAAATGCAAATCGGAATCAATACGACGCAGATCGGAAAGAACCAAATTTTAAAAATCGACGCAAATCGAGGATTCAGTGTATTTTGAAAGCACCAAATTTTTTGAATTACCAACGTTATGCCAACGGTGGCGAGATCACTCAAACTAACGGTTGGCCACTGTTAACAATCGGGTAACAGGACAATACTGGCAAGATTATTCTGCCAACGCATAACCGACCGTCGCCGACGCTTTGACAAACACTGTACCGATTGTATTTTTCTGTCTGTGTATGTACTACCAAAACAGTATTTTTGCAGTAAAAAGTTAAATTTTATTTAAATTTATTTTCATCGGGATAAACATTAATTGCATTTATAGTAATTAAATGTGCTAAAGTCCCAAAACTTATTTAACAAATTGTGAAAAACAATCTGATGTAGGCGTGTCCCTATCCGGATTTCATTCCTGCCCAAGGAAATCTTCAGGGGACTTTGTTATTAGAATTTCTAGAATGTTTATCCCGATGAAAATAAATTGAAATAACAAATATGCAGGTGCTTGTTCAAATTTAAATGTAACTGACACTAATAGAAAACATATGATTTTCTATTGTTGATTTACTTGAATAAACGTCACTACATTGCTAGGTCTGTCAAAAAAACAGAGTAGTATTTGGAAAATGACAAAGCCAATTGTGACAATATTTTGTTGTTGTTTTTGTTTTTTCTTTGATATTTTAAATTTTGAATCTCGCTCCTAGACGAGGACAAGAAATTCTCATTGAGTTTGTGATTTAACATAACAAATATCTCTAGAAATTCTAATAACAAAGTCCCCTGAAGATTTCCTTGGGCAGGAATGAAATCCAGATAGGGACACGCCTACATCAGATTGTTTTTCACAATTTGTTAAATAAGTTTTGGGACTTTAGCACATTTAATTACTATAAATGCAATTAAATTTTATTTGTTATTTAAAAACTACAAAATTTCGACTAGTTTTTAAATATATATCGACCATTCCACAATAGATCGGCTAAAATTTGAACTTGGGTCATCCGATTTTAATAATATTTTGCACGCAGAAACTTTATGTAGATATAAAAGATTGGCGTTTTTATTTTATTGAAATTCAGAAAAAACATGGGTTTATTTGCGATTTTCTTTTTTTGTTTTAAATAAAAAATATGAAAAATGTGTGCAAGTTTAAACATCCGTAGTTTGTTTAATATATATCGCATCATTGTCATTTTTTTTTTATTATTTTATTAATTAATAATCATATAATTACAAATTATATACTATTACCCTAACCGAGCACTAGCTACTATGGCCTTCGGCGCGTTGCAGCGAAAACAGACCAGTGCCTCTGGTGGGAATCGAACCCACGCGCCACGAACCCAGCACGCTACCAACTAGCATACCGGGCGCAGACCATTGTCATTTAAAATGCATTAGAATGGTACACTTTTCTACTTTTATATTGCGGATTGAATTTTTTTCCAGCGTCATTTCAGCATATTTTTAAAATGCATTTTTCTAAAATTTGGCCACTTTCGATTTAAAAAAATGCATATTTGCAAATTACAGAATTTTTAACCGGGGTTTAACTATTTTTAATGATTTTTTGAAAAAAGCTTATAGAAAGTTTACAATAGAAAATGCAACAATTTTGTAATTGTTTAAATTTTTCAGATTTATTAAGATTAAATTTAAAAATATTCTGTTAAGGGGGGCCTTTAAATGTATCTGTTATAAAAACTATAATACAATTAATTTCTAAGATTTTTGTCTGTACGTGAAAGATAAAAGAATCTACTAAAATATTGTGTTTTCAAAATTTAATTTTTAACCCTTTTTTAACCCTTTGCTATAAAATATCAGGTTTTTTATAGAAAGAAACATGGGGTTGCAAATGTTAAAAGTTTAATTTAAAAAAAAATAATAATTTAATAGATTCGTTTATCTTTCAAGTACAGAAAAATATCTTAAAATTTAAATGTTTAGTTTTTAAAAGACAGACATTTAAACGGCACCTTAAAACTACATTTTTAAATTTAACGTTTTTTTAGTTGTGAAAAATAAAAAACAAAATATTAAATTATTGTTTTTTCTTTCGAAAAATTATACCAGCCTTTTTTTAATAATTCATTAACCCTCTAATGCCCGAAGTAAAGGTAATACTTCAATCTTACTTATACTTAATTTTCAAGAGTTTTAAATCCACTTAAATAAGTGTTTTAGTTGTTGGAAATCTCAGTTAATTAAAAAATAATTATTTTTTGAATTTTTACAAAATTTGAACTTTAAAGCTTTCTCGCGTTTTAACAGTGCACTGAATACGAACAGTTTCTTCGCAAAACTTTTAGCTAATTCACTTTTATATCGAACTATATCAATTTCTAAGTATAAAACACTCATTCGAAGCATTTGGGTTCAATTTTATAAACGATGACAAATGTCATCGCAGGCGTTAGAGGGTTAATAATAGTTAAGCCCCGTGACACAAAAAAAAAATAAAATATTGTTTTTTAGTAAAAATACCATATTTTGAGAGAGATTTGGCCAAATTTGTAAAAAGTGCATTTAAATAACAAGTTAAAAAGTGAGGGAGTGTAATGATGATGATCCGTTGAATATTAAAGAAAACACGAATATTCAAACTTCCACACTTTTTTGCATATTTATCATTTTTCAAAAAAACTAAGTTTTTAAATACAAAATTTAAATGAAAACCGGTCTTCAGTGGAATGGCCGATATGTTTAGTTTATTAGGGATTTCAACTCAAGTGACCGAACTTTTGAAACCGAAACTTTTGAAACTTGCACCAAGTCGAGTCCTATTCGGTAGTACTTATGACACAAAACTTCAGCGGGATCGCTCAAGGGCTCTCCGGGTTGGAGGATGTTGAATTTTGACACTTTCGTCAAACAGCCCTTTTTCGGAAACATATAACTAATTACCTATTGTAGTTAGAAAATGTTGTCCGAAATGTTTTCGATAGCTTTTTCTGCAATCTAAAAAAAAAATATATAAAAAAATTTTGTTTGACTTTTTTCAAAATGGGGTATTTTTTTTATACGGCATTCAGACTACATCGCACAACTCGTGTTTTGCAAAACGAGTGGAAAAGAATAAAGAACCGTTGGAATAGAATAAAAAGCTTAAATACTTGTTATGTTGTTTAGTGTGATTGTGGGTTTTGGTCTTTTCCCTTAAGAGCTTTGTGGTCGCTTATTGGGATGCGACTTTTTTATCTTTCTTCTTTTCTTCCAAAGTAGCGTACTTTTTGTACCAAAAATTTTGAGGGCTCGCCTTTTTTTGGAAAACGAGTTTAAATGAATAAAGAACCGTTGGAATAGAATAAAGAGCTTAAATACGTGTTTTGGCGAAACACTTGTTATGTTTTTTAGTGTGAATGTGGTTTTAGGTCTTTTCCTTTAAAAGCTTTGTGGTCGCTTAGTATGATGCGAAAAATTTTGAGTGCTCTCTATTTTTTAGTTTTTTATTCAATTTTAATAAAATTAACACATTTCTAATCTGCTAGTAAAAACCTATAAAAGATATGCTTCCGCTTATGGGTTATCTCTGAAAGTTCCTCAGATATTCCCATGTGAAATTCCAAATTTGATCCGAATCAGAACCAAGGCCAATATATTTTTTTTAATATTTTGGATATTTTACTTCTCATCAAGTAAATAAACCAATACGGTTAAAGCGTTGATATTTTTCCTTCAAAAATAATAATTTGGGTAAATATTCTACCCCTTCCACATTGCCCTCTGAAGATTTTCGGTGGCGCGTAATGAAATATGTCAGTAGATAAAGTTTGCATTAAATTAGCGGATGAAGAAATTTCTAATTAATAAATAAACATTGCACGGTTTTTTCTTTAATAAAGAACAAATGATCTTTAACTTAAATAGTCTTGCTTACATCATAATTTATGATAAAAATTCGAAAAATAAACTTTTGGTTTTACAGTTATATTAGTTTTTTGTTTTTATATACATCGAGATTATTTTTATGTTATTTTCGATTTATAACGAGCTTTCACATCCGTATATTGGCAAAAATAAAGCAAATCAAACATATTAGCTAGGTTGATACTAGTATTTCGATCTGGCTAAAGATCTCATCAGAACCCGAAGTTTTAGAAAAGCTAGAGCCTCCATAATTTTTTAAAATTTAAAAGTAAAACATTTCAAAGAAATTTGCGATTAAATAAAAAACAAATAAAAATTAATGCAATACCTTGTTACACTCAAACAATACATGAGTTTAAAGTATACATTTAAAAATAAATATAAAAATTTTGCGGTGCTTGCCCCAAAATGCAGTTATTTACCTCCAGATAAATACTGTATTCTAAAACATATAAAGTATGCATAATATTATATTCCTAAAGATCTTTTTATGTAAAAGAGATTTATGTTAATAAAATATTTGATTTGTATATAATTTTCCATCCAGCCGTTTCTAAAGTTGCCATATTTCTAAAGCACATATCTATTTTAAGCCACTGTTCCAAACTAGGTAGCCTCCAATTAGGTAGCGGAAGTGGTTTTAGGATTCTCTAATATATACCTAATTTATTGGATAAGTACCTTTCAAGCACCGCCTTAAATGTAGACATGGCAGCAAAACAATTTTTTAATCCCAGTTTTGAAAATTTCAATTTTATTTTTGAGAATTGTTAGATTGCTTACAGCAAATCTTAAATTCTGACATCAGTTTCACATTTGTGACTTTAAATCCTTTTTAAGTCCAAAAAAATCATTGGATTACGTCTATCAATAAATATTTTATTGAATAGTGAAAATGTATATATGTACTTAGTTTTTACCAATGTTTTCAGTTGTTTTAAAATTTTTGTAGTAAAGAACTGTCAGTTATTTTTACGACACTGTTAGTTATTTTTACCGCATTTGTAAATTGCTTTTCATCAGTTAATAATAACTAAATGTTTAGTTATTTTAACGTGGATTACCTTTGTCGCCTTTTTAACTGCAATTACCTTTGTTTTAACTGCCATTTTCAGTAGATTCTACTGTAAAATTTTTTTGAGTGATATACTCCATTAAGGTCAATTTTGCTCCTCAAGCCGTAGTTTATTAAAACAATAGTTTTGAACTTTTTTTTATATTGAAAAAAAAGTAAATGTGATTTTAAATATAATCAACTTTATTTGGAGTTTTTCATTCGAAAATATTTGCTTAATAATAAAAGTAATTCCAAATTAGCTCCATTTTTGCACTATTTGCCATAATTTACAAAAAAAATCATTAAAATATAAAATTAAGTTTCTCTGTTGCTCTATTGATTTTTTTTAACAAATTTTGTTTTAAAGTATTGTGGATCCAAAATAAAATCCTCGTTTTGCTCTAAAGGACTTAGTTTACGAAATAAAAAAAAATATTTTTTTTTAAAAAATTACACATTGTGTATAGAACATGGATGGTAACAGATTCGTTGCGGTTATCGGTACGGTAATGTTATTTTCTTTTATTTCGATAACGGTTTTTAGCGATAACTGTATTTTAATTATTTCGGTAACGGTATTTCAGTTATTTCGGTAACGATATTTTAAGGATAACGGTTTTTCAGTGTTTAGGTAACGTTATTTTGAGGGTAACGTTATTTTGGTATATGCATGCACGCAAACCGATATTTTTAGCCCCATCATGGCCCAATTTCAATGGCTGGCTAGGGTATGATCAAACTTCTAAAACATATCTATGTATATGTACAGTTATTATTTTGTCTTCAGATATTGTCCAATTATTTCGGCAACGACATTTTAAGGATAATGCTATTTCAATTATTTCTGCAACGGTACTTTAGCGATAACGGTATTTTTGTTATTTCGTTAATGGTATTTTAGGGATACTGATATTTCAATTATATCGATAACGGTACTTTCCGGATAACATTATTTCGGTAACGGTATTTTGGGGATAACGATAGTCAGTTGAAAGCTTTTATGAATCGATAACGGTATTGACTACCATCACTGGTATAGAAATGATTTCTGGTCGCTATAAAAAAAAATATGTCGCTCTTATTTTAATCTCTATCACATATCCGAATTTAATTAAGATCTGAGGAAAACCATTGGGATAGTTTCCATATTAGTTGACAAGAGAAACGATATGCTTATCGGCAACGGTAACGCTGTTGAAGATTATTTAAGTAACGGTATTAATATGACAAGACTTGTTGATTTATTTGGGTAATGGTATTGTAAGGATAACGTAATTTTTATTGGTAATGACATTTCTATTATTTTAGAAACGGTATTTCATGATAAACGGTATTTTAACTATTATAATTAAGAACAGCGATATTTCAATTACTTTGGTGCATTAAATTCCAATAATTCTCGAAATATTAGTGATTCCAAAATAACACTTTTTTGCTCAATCTGCTACATCTTACAAAACAATTTAAACGTTTTTCAAAAAATATTCACAAAACAGAAATATTGGTGACTTTAAACTTTAACAATTTTTACTATATCTGCAATAATATATTTTAAACACTTTTGGTCGCAAATATTACACTCAAAGAAAAAGCTTTATCGTATTTATGAAATGTGTTAAAATAAATAAAACAAGAAAACTGATTTCCCTCTCTCTCCCCTTCTAAATTTTGTTCAAATTCGGCACAAATATTGTCTTTTATTCAACTTATTTTTGCCTCACTAAAATGGTTCGCGAAATCTGGAGTCTTAAAATTTAAAAAAATCGTTAAAAAGGCGCTAAACTGACTTTACAAAATTAAGGATATAATGAAAAGTGGTGATGCTAGGTAAATCAAAGATGACAAAATTAGTTTTAAAATATCATGCAAAGGGTGGGAGCAAATTTTATAAAAAAATTATTTTTGTATAGGAGCCTACTCAGGGGGTCGGTCTTACATGTTACCCTTCTAGAGACGACTCCGGGGCAGTTGTGTGGCTTTTTGTTGGTTTTTCCCCTCTACCTCAATCTTTGACCCCGATGAGGAGCAACTTGCCCCCACTACACCTTTCCCATTTTTTGGCTCATGCATTTTTTCAACTCCCACAAAATAAGGGGTTCTCAACCCATATGGATAAATTAAAAGAGATTTTTTACAAATCAACAATATAGCTCTGCGATATTCTTAATACATTAGGTAGCAGAAATGTTTAAGTTTTGGTAAATAAATATCAGTTTTACTGCAAAATACACAAGTCAACCATGTAAATTTAATTAAATTTCTGAAAATAAAAATATATATTCAACAAAAATCGTCTTTTAAGGTCAGTTTTGGGACAGAAAACGACAACATTTTTAAAAGTTATTGTCATAAGTAAACGTATTAATTATAGTTAAGATTTTAAAACCGGTTTCGGTTGTTAGAAATTGAAAAAAAACCGTTTAACCGGTTTTTAAATGTTATACAATTATACTCAAAAATAGATTTGTTTTTATTAAATTGAATAATTTAAGTTTTTTATTTAAAAAATTATGATTCATTTTTAATCAGCTTGAAAAAATGTTTTCAATGATTTTCAAAAAACAGTTATAACTTTTACAAATGGAACTAATTTTGTTTATTCATCTCATGGCTTATAAATGTCATATGAAACCGATGCAACAAAAATTGTTATATTTACGCTGTTAAAGCAAGAATGATTTAGGTGTCATTTCATTATCGTATGTCGTAAAAGAGATACATAATTGATAACCTGATTTTTAAGAAAAATTTTCAGAACATTGCGTTTTTAACAATGCAGTTTGTAAATTTAATATATTGAAGATAAAAAAGAATAGCTTAAAAAACTGGTTATTCGACAGCAGAAAACCGGTTTATTCAAAAATTTAACAACGCAAAAAAACATGTTGAAACCGGTTTTGAAAAACCAACTCGATATTAATGCTTGACAACCCATATTTCGCAAAAAAACGCGTTTTCGAAAAAATAAAAAATAAAATGTCGCTTATGCCCTTACTCGAGCGAGGCATTCATATGAATAATTGAATGAAAACAAATCTCACCATTTTATAAAATGAATTAAGAAAATTTTGAATCATTCAAAAAAGAATAAATTCAAAAAAAAATTTTAAAAAAATGCATTCATATTATTTAAAGCTTTTGAGAATTAAGCTAAAAATTCATTCCATAAGAATGCTTTTTCGGAATGAAATTTTAATAAATTTTTTTAATTTTAGAAAATTGAATTAAAGAATTTAACCTATTCAACCTTTGAAACAGACACAGGCTGACTTATTTCGCGGTATAAAACGCTATTTTTTATAAAAAAAAAATTGTCCCTGCGGCGCTAACTTAAAAGCAGACTTGGGCGACGTCAATTACATTTCAAAATCGTTCTCTAGTGAAATTTTTCTATATCATTAATAATTTCAGACCTACGCTCACACTTGTGAGCTTAAACGCTTCCTTGGGAAATTTAAAATTTTGTCAATACCAGACATGGGACATAATTCAAATATCTGTGTATTTAATTACAGGCCAATTACTTTTTTATGTTCAATTACATGTAATTGGGTGTAATTGAGTAATTGCCCTGTAATTAAATACACAGATGTTGTTACTAGTCCCCATGTTTGGTATTAAAGATTTTACAAATTTTCCAAGGAAGCGATTAAGCTCACAAGTGTGAGTGTAGGTCTGATATTATTAATGATATAGAAAAATTTCATAAGTGAACGATTTTGAAATTGTAATTGACGTCGCCCAAGTCTGCTTAAAAAACGCTAACAATTATACACTTTTTTGTATGAAAATCGACAGTTTTCGATTGTTATGTTGCGCTTACATTAGCTCGAAAACCAGTTTAAACTAGATTTCGACATCTAGTTCGTGTATCATTTTATGCACAACCATGTGAACGAAATCTAGCTTTACAGTAATTTTGAGACAAAGTTAAAAAAAAACGAAAGAAAACGAAATGCTAAAATTGCATAATTTGATACAATTTTCCAAATCCTTCGACAGTTTTGTATCTAAAAGCTCCATAAAAGTGATTTAGAGGGCGCCACAAATCACGGATCATGAAAAAAATATTATCTTTTAAATCCTGTGGTAATTTCTTTTCATTTGAGTACCCACACTTATATGTTACGATGCGTACCGGTTTTTGGACCCTGGTCCCCTTAACCCAAGATAGAAAAAAAGTTTTTTTTTTAATTTATTTTTTAGGAACGACCCAAAAATTTAGTGAACCAAAAATACAAAAGGCATAAAATCTTACTCCCTGTTTTTATAAAGTGAAGGGAATAATTTCTCCAGAAGAATGAGTGTATTTTGTTATCGTAACAAAAACAAAATACACGTATTCTTATAGAGAAATTATTTCGTTCGCTTTATATAAACAGGGATTAGTTTCCCTGGAACCCTTCAAAACTCAGTACCAAACCGAACCGGAAATCCCATTAGCAACCAAGTTCACAAATCTGGCAGCACTAGTTGGGTTTATTAAACCATATGACATTTACGTAATGACGTAATAAAAGCACAACATATAGAACGAAAAAGAAATTTAAACACACACACATGACGAAAAAAATATTAAAAAAGAATTGAAAATAAATCAGCCACAAACATATTTGCATTCCAAGAGTGACAGATACGAAATGTGAAAAAGACGGAAGAAACATCTAGCGTTATCGAGTCGAGACATTCCGTGTAATCAAAGAAATACTAAAATTAATTGGTTTTCTATCTATAGTTTGACAATAATTAACAATTTCAAAATACGATTAATTGTGCAAATATTAGCAATACAAGTGGTTAAAGAAATTGAAAGCAAAAAAAAAAACTCGAATTTTGCAGACACGATCGTCAAGGAAAGTGGAAAAACAACATTATTAAAATAATAGCATATCAAACAGCGGAACCTTAGACAATATTGTTGTAATTATCTAAGGGTGGTGGTCATTTACAGGTGATAACTAAGGGGGGACTAAATGGATAATTACAACGTGATATTGTTTAAATAATTACACAAATTTGTTATCCCCATCTTCCCCTAAAACTTCCTTGTATCCCCCCGTGCTAAAAAAAAGAAAAGAAAAGCTCTCTTTTAATAAGAGACCTTTTTCCAAGCTTTGATATGTTTAAAAATATTTGTCGATCAACTAATTTAGTACGTCATTCAACACAAAACTCGGCCACCAAGGGAGTATCCTCGCCTAGCAATCAGAATTTAACGAACGCTAGTAGCTTATTGTTAACAGCAGCTCAAGAAGGTATAACGAGCTCATCAGCACGTTGTCTTCTAGCTGCAGCACATACGGCCACTCCAACAACTACAACAAATATTGTAACACTTAAACGCAGCAAGTCACAGACACAGTTTACGTAAGCATTATCATCTTCATTTTCACTGATTTGTATTAATTTTAAACAAAAACATGCATATCATTAACTTTAATTTCTTTCTCATTCTTGTTTCATGTATAGTTTATTACCTCGTCTTTGCACCCGTATACGAACGATGTCTACGGGTAGTGCTGGTGCTTCGGGTGGTACCGATGACAACAGACCTACAACTCCTAAACATACCAATCGTTTGGCTCTAGAGAAATCTCCGTATCTATTACAGCATGCCCACAATCCTGTCGATTGGTATCCCTGGGGCGATGAGGCCATCGAAAAGGCAAGAAAAGAAAATAAATTAGTCTTTTTGTCTGTGGGCTATTCGACTTGTCATTGGTGTCACGTTATGGAACACGAATCGTTTGAAAATGAAGAAGTTGCTGCTGTAATGAATAAACATTTTGTTAATATTAAAGTGGATCGCGAAGAACGTCCAGATATTGATCGCATCTATATGCAGTTTGTGTTAATGATGAATGGCAGTGGTGGTTGGCCTATGAGTGTATGGTTGACACCAGATTTGGCACCAATAACTGCGGGAACATATTTTCCACCACATGATCGGTGAGTTTTAAGAGATTTTTTTGTTTCAATAAAAGGTGAGGTAATTTTGGACAAATTAACCCTTTACTGCATGAAACTCCAGAACCCTTGTACACTACATTTAAAAAAAAAAATTCAAAAATATAATAATAAAATAAAACTTTATATTTTTGTTTAAATTGTATGTTCATTATGATATTGGTTATTGAGAAAAAAATCATATGCACAAACTGTTCATCAGTGCAAAATAGTCTTAATTTTTGTTTACAAACTCTTGTTTATTTAATCAGCCTTTATCTCCGAAAAAAAGTGGCGTTTGATGTATTTTCCAAACAAAAAAAACGCTCTAATCGGCAAGCCCGCCTTTAGGTGGGGTATTTTAAATTAGCCATACGTGGGTCAAATGATTGATTTATAATAAGAATTTAAGCTCTTTCGGTAGAAAACAAAATTTACAAAGTATTTTGTTTAGTAATTTTTTGTGTGCATGTCATGGGTTATAAGCAAGAAAGCGTTAAAGTTAAAATTTCATAAAGTTTAAAAAAATAAATATTTTGAAATGAACATAATTTTCAAAAGTATTGAAAACATATTTATGTTGTGGGGACACCGCACAGTGCTTCGTTCCCATATAACGAAGGGACAAAAATAGAAGGAGTAGTCAGATATTTTTGAAATTTGGTACACTAGCATAAAATAGCTTAGTTAAGAAAAATAAGAATTTTTGGAAAAATCGGCCCTAGGACACGCCTACCTCCCATGTGTCCTGAAATTGAAAAATATAATTTTAGCTTCAATAATGCCCACAAAATTACAAAGAGTGGTCATGCTGATACACATGCAACTAGCAACGTGTGTGTAAATTTTTATTTAAATCGGACTAAGGACTAAAGGTCCTGCTATATATCCTTTTTCTTAAAAACGCTACCATTCCTAAAAAAATTGTCTGATCGTAATAAATTTTGGTATGAAAATTGATATTTGCAAGATATATATTTGTGCCAAATTTGGGTAGAATCGGATTATCAATGTGGAAAATACAAAAACATCATTTATTGAAAAATAGGATAAACCGGTTAAAATGCTCTTGCAAAAATAAAACTATAAGGATATTTGAAAGATAACATAAATGAAAAAATTAAAGAGGAAAACTAGCAATGTAAACGTCATTAAAAAATTATGAAAAAATCATATCGCACTTCCATCAAAATTTTTATTTTTCCACTTTTCGAAAAAAATTGACGAGTAGTATTCATATCCGCTGTAAAAATATCGTGCTATTTTGCCTACTTTTTGATAATGAAATGGTTGGTTTAAAAATTCTTTTTCATGTGCCTTTAATATTAAATTTAAAATTGTTTTGCTTCTACTGAACATTTTGAGTTAATACCCTCCTGTTGATTAAGTGCGATATATTTTGATAAAAAAATTAAAATTATATCTGCTTTCTCTCCATAACTTATTCACTTTACTATTAAAAAACTGAATACTTTGTATTAAGTTTTTTTTGTTAAAATATGAATCGCCTATCTTATGTTTTACATATTTATACACCTCTGATATTTTATTGTTTGAGGATGCTGCTATCCAACAATCAATTATATCGGAATTTTTTTAAATATTTGCCATCACCACAGATTAGTTACATTAATTTATAAATTTATTTTTTAAACCTTGTTTACATTACAAATAGAGATGGACCCGTTAGTATTTTCATCCACTAGCACTCACGATCACTTATGTTAAAGGCAATTAAATTTGTAACACTTACGGTTTTTATACAATTGAAACTTTTATAGAAAATAAAAATTTCTCTCGCATTTCCGAAAATTTAATATATGGTCGTATTAGCGCTGCTGGAATATAGTTACTATCACACGCGTGTATTGTAACTTCAAAACAAATGTGTCACGCTATCATCTCTAATTTGAAAAATATAAATAACGGCAAATAATATGATAAAGCAAAACAAAAATATGAAACAAAAAAAACTTTAAAATCGAAGTCAATCGCAACTTACACTTTAAAATAGTAATTTAAATATGAAACAGAATCTAATTTATAGTTTAATTGGATCTAACTAATTATTAATGAGATATTTTACATAACATGAAGCTACAGCTGCATACACTGTGCAACAAATTTTGGGTGTCCGAGTTTATCTTAAATGTTAAACGTGTTAGTGGTGTTCCATGAGGAGGGGCTGAAATGACCCCTAAAAATGGCAGATAGAGGGTTAATTAGTTCTATGAAAAGAACCGTCATCAAATTTTATTAAAATCATCTATTAGCCTTGTATTAGATTTAATACATTTTTTTTGACTTACTCAAAACGCCTTTAAAAAAAATTTAAAAACTTCAGTGGGCCATAAAAAAAAACTCGAGCTAAATTTTGAAAATACTTCAGTGGTTTTGGTCTACTAATGATATAATTAAATTTTTTTATTTTTTAACATGTAAAATATAAAATTGTGTTGCGCAATGATATTAAACACTCTTAAATGCCTGATATTTGAGTAAAAATCATAAAATTAGGCATTTCAAAAAACGCATTTTTTTTAAGTTGTGGTAAAAAATAGGCACTAATTTTTGAATACCCTCTTAGCTAAGAGTATAAACTTACAAAAACAGAAAAAAAAAAATATCTAATTTTATATAATTTTTTTTTATACTCCATCAAACTTAAGTAATTTTTGGATTTTCAACAAAAAAAATGTGTTTTTCAGAGCAATAAAAAAAGTTATTTTGTAAAAAAATACTAAATTATAAATTTTAATTTAACTGCAAATATATCAAAGTACTTGAAAACCAAATTTCGAGCGACTTTTAAAAAAAATGAATTTTTCAGAATTATTTTTGTGAAACAACTAAAACTCATTTTTCTGTTAAGTAATTTTTGGAAGAAATTATCTGCTTTTAACGCCCTCTCGTGGTGGCAAAAGCAATCAGAAAAATTTTTTTTGTTAACATTTATTTGAGATACCTTATTATCTTTCAAAAAATCTGTATTTAAAAACAATTTGAGACAAAAATTTTTTTTTGATTTTTGTCTATGGGACAAAGCATAGTGCACCGTTGATACTAAACACAAAGAAAGATTGAAACTTAGACTTTAAAAACAGCTCTAATTTTGGTATAACGACATACAGAATTCCAAAAGGATACCTCTAAAGGACATCGTCTTGACTTGAAAACGTAAGGACGGATTGTTATGAAATTTGGCAGAAAGATTAAATTAAGTATCATTAGCAAAGCTCTTAAGTTTAATTACGATATGTTAAAGTTAAGGTGCGTTTACGCTCAATTTCGCGTTTTTCGAAAAACGAAAACCGCCATAACTTCTTAAATAAAAGACCAAAAATAGTAGTTTTTGGATTGCGGTTATAATTTGGTCAAAGAAAATATTTATGCCTAAAGTTGCTACATACAGGATTCCAAAAGGATACCTCTAAAGGACATCGTCTTAACTTGAAAACGTTTGGACGGATTATTATGAAATTTGGCAGAACGATTAAATTAAGTATCATTAGCAAAGCCCTTAAGTTTTATCAATATATGTTGAAGTAATGTGCTTTTTCGCTCAATTTCGCGTTTTTCGAAAAACGAAAATCGCCACAACTTCTTGAATAAAAGCACACAAATTGTAGTTTTTGGACTGTAGTTATATCTTTATACTATAAATTATTTATGCCTAAAGTTATTTATTTTTGGGCTAAAGTGTTTGAAACCGTCATATAATTGCAATCGTAATTAATTTTATTACAATTACAGACATTTTTTATTTATTTATTAAAAAGTATTCTACAAAACATAAATTTATAAAATACAAAAAAAATTAAAATAGTGTGGGCTACTAGGCCATTACACTATATATGGTTAATTTAAATTTCATTTAATACATTGGCTGATTTAAGAATATTCTTGATTTTTTTAATTGATTCCTTGCTGTTACAATTTAGTATTTTTTCTAATGGCTCATCAGTTGAGGTATTTGGGCAGCTTTTAAATATATGGTTGATTGTGGTTAGTTTCACTGACACAATGGATATGCCAGACTGCAGCGGTTTTGTCCCCTCCAAGGACATGTCAGTGGTTAATTTATGTGTCAATTGAACAAAGTATTTTAATTTGTTAAATTGCTCTATATGAAAAACTTTTTACTTTGTGTCGTACTGAGTTTGAAGCCCACAGCCATACAACAGGCTATGACTCGTAGCATCATATCTTAGCGAGTTGAGTCACGACCGACACAGCGATGAGTGTGGCTAAGTGGAGTTTTGTCAATCACAGCATTCGTAATGTATTGTTTTCATCAGAGGAAACAGAGTTAACTAATACCTTTGAACAATTTATTTTTCAACTAGAATGCTTCCTCCTCTTTTTAATCCCCTATTTC